>OY726527.1:6800370-7306719 GCA_963383655.1 Bathymodiolus septemdierum
GGTCCTATTATTGATTATATGTCTGGCATGGGGTAATCTTTTTGTCACAAATGGTTGAAAAGGAGAATATGTTTTTGTTTGGATTATTCTTCAAAATTGGGGCTTAAAGAGGCTTTAGTTAGACAACAGTTGAGATTGGGTCTAAAATTGGCACCAGAATCCGCATGTACAGGGGTCGGGGTCCAGCAGCCCCAGAAGACCCCCCACCATTTTGTAAGGTAGGCCGGGTACTGTTACTTGAGAATGCTTATTAGTGCCGCTTCGAAATAATTGCAAAATTAGCGTTTTTGTTTAATTATTCAATTATTTATTATATGTATTTTTTTCAGTTTTTGCCCGTGAGAATTTTTTTCATTGTTTTCTTAAAGTTTACCCCTTGCTAACGATGAGATAAACAACATATATGAGCAAGAATATGGTATTTTAACTTTTGGTTTCTTTTGGTATCCAAATGGTTAAATACTAAAACTTAAATATTTCACACGTGGAATATGATTATATCAACACTGTACAAAAGAAACAAGTGATATGAAGGGAAAAATATTTACCCATCTTTTTAAACATTTTTATCATGACAGGAAACCAAATGCTTATTACAAGTTATGGTAATAAACATTTGGTTTCCTGTCGCGATAAAAATGTATGAAACGGCACCATCTAAGACCATTTGGGTTTTTTCTTGGTTATTTAATGCATTTATATACCATTTTAAATATTAAAGTAGCATATTTTTTTTTATTTTTTTAACGCGACAGGATACCTACCACAAGCACTGTATCGGAGTTATAATATTATCATACAAAATTGTATAAATGTTCCGAAAATCACACTTCCATTACACATGGTTCACTGGTGACCGGAAGTTCAATTGGGCGGAAATTGTAAATCATACTAATTTATTTAATCTTTAAATTAACGTTTCTTTTTGGATGACATAACGGAACAGGTGGATGATTGAATAAAAAAAATAGAAAATGAAAAGCTTAAATGTAAACATCCGTGATTAATCTATTTAAACATCTCACGAGTTTATTTATGCTAATCGTTGTTATGGCGACTGTTACAAAAAGGAGATAACACAACTTAAAATAGCGCTACGAAATCGGAAACCAATGTAACGCGCAATATATGACACCGGTAACAGAAATACTTACTCTGCTCAAAATTTTCTTTTCTCCATTCTTCATTATCAATGAATATTTTAACGGCTAGCTTACATTTTTGTATGTCACAGTTGTGTGGAAATCCAACTCCGTTACGCAGTTCGGGGACGAAAATAACGATAAGAAACGACGCATAAAAGTACGAAGATGGACATTAAAAATAATTTTTATTCATAAAATATTTACAATATATCAATGGTCACCATTCGTCTAACACACCAACCAACCATTTGGCCATAGAATTACAACATATATCAAAGAAATATCTAATTTTATCAGTTTTCTATCGTTATCAGAAACGGTTCAAATACCATATTCTTGCTCATATTCATATTCAAATATGCAACAAATTATGGCTTCTATTATTATAAGAAAGACTGTCAAGATAAAAAGAAATTTTAAATCGGTGACCAATCTGGTAAAATTTAAATGGTATACCGCCCAAAACGGTACACTCATCTTGCAAAACTACATGTTAAATTTCTGTTTTAAGACTTGGGGACCGGCCATTTAGCTTGAAGAGGGGAGAGGACATACACATAGGAAGGGGCTGCGAGGAGTGCGAGCACCACCTCTCCCTTAATTTTGGCAAGAAGTAAAAAAGAATCAAGTTCAGACACAATACTTGGGAATTTTACGTTTATGTGACCTGAAAACTTAACAAGCGTGAATGTTATATTTGTTTCTAACATATACCCAGTCAAATAACTAAAAAATTAATTGCTTTTGATTAATTACTTTTTTCTTCCCAGCTTCAGAATCGGAAAATTTTATGGAAAAAATGACATTCCCCCCCTCCTTTCAAGTTAAATGGTAGTTCCCTTTGTAGTTTAGTTGGGTTGAATACCTGCAACTGGTTCGTTATTCAGTTTTTACTTTGACTGAAAATAAAGTAAAATGAAGAAAAGATGTGAAAATTATGTCAGTATGACTTGGAATCAAGGAGACATCACTGAAATACGCATCTTTATTGGGGTACCTGTAAAATGCGAAACAAAACAATTTCGTTTCGCATTTTACAGGTACCCGAATTTTGAGTGTGTTTGGGTACATTTGTATTTGTTGGAAGCGGCCATGTTGGTGTATCGATGTTTTTTAATAGTTATAAAATTGATCATTTTGATTACTCTTGTGACAAATTTATGAAATTTGAATCTGTTTATGAAAAATAATTCATATAGAACCTTTAACTAATACAATAAATACGATTTTATGGTGTATTTGGATATATTTGGGTAAAAAGTCACACCCATCTGCAGTCTTTACCATTAAAATTAAATTGTGAAAGTTGTCGGAGAATGACCCTTGCAAGTATCTCTGAAAAAATATCAATAAAAAACCTCTCATGTCCTGTTTTGGGATTTGTTTGGTATGTGTCGTCGACAGTCACTTGATTATGTCGATCGAGTGATGCATGAACCTGATAAATCTTTAATATGTCTTACAGATTGTGAGAAAACAATGTATTCAAACATCTATTATTCCCTCCAACTTCAATCATGTTTACCTGGATATGACGTCAAATGTAAATAGCGACACCATTGGACAGAGTTACGGGCACTTGCTTGTTTAAAAGATTACAAATCAATCATGGATTACAGTTGTAGAGTACGTCTACTGGTCGGGTGATACTAAACAGAGTCGACTAAAGTCGATTAGCGTCTACTAGAGTCTACTACTGAAATAACGCAAAATAAACATGTAAAAGTATTGCATTACTTTGTAGATGATATTAAATGACTTAAATGATATTTATAAGTAAATTTTATTGATGTTTTATTTCTCACGGAGTGAAAATATACAAGAAAGATCGGCGCGATTTACTTCCGGTTTACCAAAATAGAGACAAGTAACTTTTATACTCAATACTTTTAAGAACTCAATAAAAAATGTTTTTTGCTATGAATAAAGGTTTATGGGTGATTTTCAAAAAAATTAAGATTTTTCATTTTCAGAGAATAATTTGAATATTAAATGATATGAAAGAAAGGTAAATATCTTAAAACAAGCACAATGGTAACAGTTGTCTTCATGCAAAGTGTCATGGAGATTGCTCTTTCGGTTAAAAAGTTATCCTCTAAAAACTGGTCAAATTTGTCAGGAGTGTGACGTTTTAGTGTGACAAACTTTAAATTGCCTTAACTTGCCTTGATGATAAAAAAAATAAAATAAAGAATATATTAAAGAAAGATGGTATTCTATAATTTCGTACCATTTTACTTCAAATATCTAGATGTTTTGTGACCCTATGATTACGCGACAAAAAAAATTTCTATTTTTTAAATTAGAGTACGTGAATAAATTTAACTTGGAAAATTGTACAAATGTCAAATTGTTGAGACTAATTAGTTCAGAAAAGTCAAAATATGTTGTAAAAAAACATTAGTTATAATAATTTAGTAGTATTAGACTGGATGAATATGATAGTTGTAAAATTAGGCTTGCATTAGGAGAGACACAAAAAATGTCAGGAGTGTGACATTTGATCTTAGTTGTATAGTACTACGTTGTATGCTTTAATAGTTCACAATTTTCTTTATTTTCCAAAAGCTCCAGACCCAATCAAAGAAAAAAGTTGGAAATAGCTCTGATATATAACATATCATATCTAGGGAATCAAAATAACTAATGTCAGGAGTGTGACACTTTTAATGGGCATATCTTTTAAATAAAAAAATAAATAAACAATGCTTCTACAAACTTCCACAATGTTTTCAATTTAATCACATATAAACAATAAGTAATAATTGTAGTATTTTTGTATATTGCACACACCTTTCTCATAATAAGTGATGATAAAGGGTTATATTTTCTTAAAACATGTCAAAATATGGATTTTTTTCTAATTGAAAAATTGATGTATGTTGCTTTAGATAAACAGAATACTTACTTTAATATATCTTACCTTTCATAAAACATTTTCATTCTTTTGATATAGCATTCTTGAAAATTTATCAATAATGTTTCATTCAACAGTAATATGTCACACTCCTGACATAAAAACATTAAATGTCGATTGCAATTGCAGTAGGAAGCTTTTTTGCAGAGTAAATTATTGAGAAACATGGGGAAACTAATTTGAAAACCACTAAAAAGTAATTTTATACTAAGAAAAGATGATCTATTGCTAGTTTTAACAAATTTCAAATCCATTTTAACCATTTTTGATGAGATAAATTCCTAATCATTAGAAAAAAAATTGAATCTTCTTTTAATATTTACTGTTAACTGTAAGAAATATAAGCTTTTGAAGAAATATAACTTTTAGTTTGGAAAGAATAAGTTGGTTATATTATTTTCAGCTCGACAGGTTTATTTTCGAGAGGGAGTCGGGGGTGTGAGAATTTTATTTAAGAAATAGATTATTTTGTAAGCATATAGCCTCCATAAAACTGCTTGCAATTGTCTCGGGGAATTATTTAATTCTCAATAAGCACTATACTCTTGAAAAGATGTATATATGGTTGAAAATTGAGTTGTCATTTTTTATAATTATGATAGTATTACTTAGAATATGATAAAATATGATTGAAATAACATCATAACAATGCAAAAATGAAATATATTCAAGGGAAACCTTTTTTCAGTCAAAATAGATTATGTACTACTACTTAAAAAAGTTATTGTGACCAACAATGATTGCATTTAGCTTGATATTTGGTGTATTTATCTTTTAGAAAAATGTGTCAGGAGTGTGACAAAACATCAAAAAATGGACAGTATTTTCATTTGGTTACCTCTAGTTTATACCACCAATGATCAACTTAACTTAACTTGTGTTATATTTATTAGGCATATATAAATAATTGATTTACAACTATTAAGCCACATTAGATCATATTTGTTATGCTTGTATGAAAACTTTAATTACCAGATTTTTTAAAATATACAGTAAAAATAGTGTTTCTTTGATATACTGAAACAGTTTTCTCATGATGTATACAAAGTTTGGTACCAAAATGTGCCTTTTTCAGATCATTATCAAATGGAAATACATTTAGGTCTTTTACCATACCCAAAAAAAAATGATACCTCTGAGGAAGTAAGTCTGTATTTGTTATCATTTTAACACTTTGTTGCTAATAAAAGTTGAAAAAAAAATTGTTGTCTTCATATATTGCACTGAGCAACTGAATCTGAAAAATATATCATATTGACATTATTTTATGACCAAAATTATGTCAATTTGTCCAATTTGAAATTTAACCCTCTATGTCACACAAAGTCTTCATTTTTTTTTAAATCACCCTTATATTACACAATACAGTGATTTTCAGCTTTTTCTGTATCAAATGTTTATAAATGTCTTCCCACGATCCGTTTTGTTCGAATATTTTAAAATTGCATTTAATAGGGATCATTCACCGCTTCTCCCGTTTGGTGACGCTACTGTTCCATAAGTGGTTAATTGTGCGTTTGAATCACAAAGACGCTTGTATCTTAATGTTAACCTAATGACGGCACTGAATTATAAAACTTGGATGGTGCAAACATTGAAGCTTAACTAGTACAGCGCGGGTGATATTACCTGTTAGAAGTATAGATTTAGTTGACGAGTATATGTAAAATAAAAGTATTATCTTTAAGTCGCAAGAAAAGAGTTTTATTATGACCATATTAAGAAATAAAACGGACGTTTACGAGCCATATCGGCATGTACCTTGGTGTAGCCTATACATGTTCATAAAAGGCGTACATGATGTTTGGTTACTCACACTGCAATACTGATGAACTTCATTCCAACATTTTAAAGTATACCTGAATTTCGGGAAATACTACCTCCTAGTGAACAAAATAGAATAATAAAGTCCCTGTCTCCACATAAAAAAATTGAATTAATATATCTAGGTCTATCTGTATTTAGGCAATCTTCAAACCTAAATCACACTCTTTAAAATTATTTGGTACAAAATTATACAGATAATATATTCCTTCTTCGTGTAGTGTTATTAACTGTTAAAGATTCGACAACAAGCGGGTTAATCATAGCATTTATTTTAGAAAGATTTTGAGCAGATATATTATGAATGGCATAATAAATAGTTAAATAAAGAAAATTCGTTATTTCTTACTATTTTTAATTATTTTCGACAGATTTTGGTAGCATTCAAATATTTTGTACAATCAGACGTGTTGTATAATTAATCATCGTACAAAACCTGGAACTGCCATACAATGTAAAACTAAAGACTCAAGTTGTCACCGACAGAGTTCCGTCGGGTTTTAAGTAGGATTCGTGCTGTTCAATCTTCAGTTTTCTGTGTAGTATTTTGTAGACCACTGTTTATCATTTTGTCCTTTTTCTCTTGGCCATTGCATTGCCTGCCCTTCTTCGATATATGACTTCCGATAACCCTTTTGGCATCTACAAACTTTTCTTATCCGTTGACCTATACACGCACCACTATACTATCCCAATTATCAAATTTATTTCATTGTAATATATATGTAAAAATATATTGAAGATTACAATTATTTGGTATAATGATTTTTTTATTGGTAAAGGACTATTAAAAGGCAAAGCACATGATTTTTGTAGCGTAAGCTTATTCCATTATAATGCAGGTAAAAACGTTATTTATAACTTTAGTTAGCTGCCTGTTATCAGGGGCGGATCCAGGATTTTAAGTTAGGAGGGGGGCGCACTTTAAAAAATTGCGCCAAGCGGAGGGAGGCGCGAAAATTTTTGGGGTATTTCGTGTGAAAAATCACCATTTTACGCAAAAAAATCATATCTTTTCCAATTTTAGGGGGGAGCGCGCCGGGTTCGCCCCCCCCTGGATCCATCCGCCCCTGATTTAGGAGTTGCGGGTTGCAGAATCATCCTCCTACCCCCTCCACCCGGCCTTCAATGAAAAATCTAAAAACCATTGTGGACAACTACAATGGATTTCAAGTACATAATATAGTTTAACGTCAATCAATTGCGTGGTTACAGTCAGGGGAGTTGCGGATTGCAGAAATCTTACAGACGGACGGACATCAAGTGTTTGAGCAACGGGCGTTAAAACCTCATTACACTAAAAGATCAAACAAACAAAATGTATCAAAGTTTTCGAGAAATATGTTTACGGAAATCAGGTGTGAGATATGCATAAACCATTTTGTCGAGATTATTTTCACACTTTCATGTGCAGTTGTAGATATTAATTTATTACAAATAAATTGTAGTCAGAATTTTTTGTTAAAAATGTGTTAAAAAATTGTACAGACATCCATTGGCAGATATAAATAATATAAACGTACCCGGACAAAGGATTTGTTCACACTTTCTTGTGCAGATACCTCGGGAAGATGCAGAGATTGTTACAAATAAATTGCAGCTAATTTTTTTTCTTTTTTATTATTATGTTACTTTTGTATTTTAATGTACAATATACCAACGCGTATTTTTATTGATCTTTACTTGAAAAGTAAAAGGCAACATTTGCGGGTATCTGTATACAAATCAAAGTTATATTTTTTTTTAATATGAACTTGCAGAATTTCGAATTCAAGAACTATTTGAACCATTATTTAAAGAGAAGTGACCATTTTCATGGGACACTCAAGTTTCTCCACACTGTCTCAGTTTCATCATCTGATTTTCTCGTTATAGGTTTTCGTTGTATGTTTTATAAATGAGATCAATTGTTAAATTAATTATTCGAAGTATTGATTGAATTTACTTTTTAATTTACCTTTGACTTTTCTCGTCTTGTGAGGAATCAGAAATGTATCCAATCTTGCTTGTTTTCTTGGCCTAGAATTTTCGTCCATTTTATAATTTCTAAATAGCACGTGTACATGTAGTTGTAAAATTGACTGCAGAAATAATGTTTAATTAGCGTGAGAAAATAGTTGATGTCTGGTACCTCGGAACCAATCAGAATGGAATAATCTTTGAACTACTGACGGCGAATACATATATGAATCAGCGAACACATCCAACGTGTATTTACAATGTGTAAGAATATTTTATTACAGGTCACGAGTTAACCATTCATGAACAAGTTATTTATTGAACTGCTTAGTTAATGTTGTATAACATATGCTTTGCGAATTTTAATGGGGGGAAGGGGGGGGGGGCGCACGCCCCGCACGCCCCCTCTAAATCCGCCACTGGTTATTCAAATGAACAGTCAAACGATTTGAATTACGATTTCAGTAATGCTACGAAAAAATCGGGAATTAGCATAAAACCCAGACGTTTCGCACGATATTGTGTCCAGTGAAAAATGGTGTCAATGTCTTGATAAAAAAGTCCAGGATTTCAGTGTTGTAAAGCAAAATTCAAATATGCGTATATCTAAATGAAGCCTAAAACAACGCGCTTCTGTCTGGCTATTATTCCTAAGTTCCTGATAATTCATTCTAATTATTTCAGTGTTTAAAGTTGTATTCTTACGCTAATATTTTGCTGTCCGACGTAACAGTTTGAAGTTCAGAAAATTTGTTTTTTGTTGGTTTTTCGGTAAACTCGACTCCGAAATGCGCGCAATTTGACATACCAACTCTATGTAATGTGTTTATTGTGACGTCATATCCGTTTGGTTGTCTGTTGAAATTTTGATGAAATCGGACAAGACAAAATAAGGGTAATAACAAAATTACCGAACTCCGAACAATCTTACAAAGGGAAAGTCAAAACTCATAATTATATAAACAGACAAAATCAGTCAACAACCGGAAAACTGTGAAAACCGTAATGACCCTGACTTGGTACAGGCATTTCTAAAGAAATGGTGGGTTGAATCAGATTTTAAGGCGCCAAACCTCCCGCTCTCATTACGGTTCAAAGGTTCAAATCCAGTCTCGACATCTGTCCGAACTCATAAACAGGTAAGACAACCCTCATTATGCAAGTATTTAAACAAACACAGACACATATAAATATTATTTCTTTTTTACTACAAGAAAGTACCCATCAAACAGATAACATCTATAGGTAAAATGCTAAAATCGAGTTTTCCTTTTTGTGACAGTGACCAAATTGCTATGTCTAGCAACAATGTCCAAACGTCGCTTTTTAGATTTTTCGACGAGATGCCGCTATTTGAGTAGACACTATAAATAAAATACAAAAGAGAAATAACAAACTATATATTATGGAAGAAAGTTCCCATACCTGGCTAAAATATACATGTAGAATGTGCAAGGTTTGCTTGTTCATTAGTTTTTTTGCCCGACTTTTCCATGTCTAGCCAAAATGTCCAATATGGCAAAAACGTCACACTTTTTTTTTTATATCATTGCCATTTGCATAGCGTCAACAAGTTAACTTGTTACGCTGCACGACGCAATATCGTGCGAAACGTCCCAGCGTTCTATGCAATAAAAAAAAAATAAACATAAAAAAAATGTAAACGTACGGACTACTGGGTTTGGTGTTTAACACCACTTTCAACAAATTTCAGTGGGGTGCCCGGGTCAGTTTTATTGGTGGAGGAAAACAGAGTGCACAGAAAAAACCACGGACCTGCCACAAGTCACTGGCAAACTTTATCACATAATGTTGTATCGTCTAGGCGAGATTCGAACTTGTTAGTCGTGATAGGTACTGATTGCATCTACATGTATAGGTACTTGTAAATCCAACTACCAAATGATCACGACCACAAAGGCCCCTTGTGGACTACTGAGTTAAATATTGTAGAACTAGATACATCTGGAAACTATCGTGATAGAACATCACATAATAAAAAAAAAACAACTTTATTTGGTATACTGATACCCTAATGAAGAATTTGCTAAATTTTGAAAATGAATTGATTGAATATAGAAAATCGTGAATTTCATGGTAAAAAGTGGGAAGGTATGGGATGAGAATCTAAAAAGAATTTTATTTTGTGTGGCTTAAACTAAAAATTGAAACAAAAATGAGAAAAGGAAAATATGCTTCAAAAATAAAAACTGTGATCATCTAGGTAGGGAAGGTCAATTAAGTTTGTCCTTTTCGTAAACTGGATATATCGTACAGATGAAGAATATTTTTTGCTGAATTTTTTTGAAAATAATCATAAATGTGTTCCCTTTGGATTGTTTATTACAAAGATAAATTTATTATTGCTATTGATTTTTTTTTATCATTAGTCGTTTTTAGATTTATTTTGAATAAACTCCCTTTAAATGATATAAAATACCAACTATGTTACTTGAAAAGGTGTCTATGCACACAGAAATTATATTTGTTCATTGTTACAAGTTTCTTTTGATTATTACTTGTTCTTTTTCTGTGTTTGTTGAAAATTGTATATTACTGCCTAAAGGTATAAATGAATTTGTTGTGTTCCTGTGTATTGTACATGTATGGTTTTGATTTTTTACCCTTTTACCCAGATTTTTCTTATTGGTCATAAAGGGACAATTTTTTCCAAGAACAAAAATTCTGTTTCAGAGTGCATTTTTTTTTTCAGTTACAAAAATGTAGCATCGAAATCTTTTTATAAGAGTAAAATACACCCTTTTCCCCTAATGCTAATACAAAGAAATGAAATGTGATGCACGTATACACCGTTAGGAATTTAATTAATGACCTAATATCCCTGTCGTTCGGTAGTCAACTACGCAATGGTTGTAAGTATAAGATACAGTACTATTAAAAAAAAAAGAAGCGGCCCGTATTGAATATCCCGCAATACGGGAAACTTCTTTGGTGTCAATAGTAGTTTATCTAACTTGTACAATAATGTTATAATTTATACAATAAAAAAAAGTCGTGAAACAGTTTTGTTTGTGAACGAATTTACAGAATTTTCCTATTCATGTTATGCTTATGTGCTTGCTTTATTTTGTATTTCAATCCCTACTTTTTTAGGGTAGTACTTGTTTTTGTAGTGCTTATAACCTAATTATCTGCTGCTGCGTTTTAATTATGCTTGAATTTTTATATGTTTGTCAATGTATGTCCATGTATTTTTGTGGGTATATATATACCTGTATGTGTAATTGTATGTCAGTTTAAAAAAGCTCTTTCGAGCTTATGTTTTTATTGTTATTTATATTCTAATTAAAGCATATACCGACTTTAAAATTTTTTACTTAACTTGATGCTTTTCAGTTTAACTTGTGCTCTATTTTAGTGCTTGGCTATTTCTGCATGAATATTTTTAAAATATTTTTTTTAGAAAAAATATGTTTTAAAAGTACATGAATATTTTATGTGTTTTGAGTTAATTTGCTTCTTTGCTTAAATATAGACTGGTTATAATTTGCATGAATGTACTTGTATGTGTAATGGCTGCTAAATGTCGGCATCTATTTTCTGTTTTGACCTCTGGTCCTGTGACAGTGGGTGCGCAGAGAGGCACGTGTGGGGGTCCAGAGATCAAAACACAGAGATGTATGCATAGGTTTGTCTGGATGTGTATTGGTTTTGTATTGAATGACATGTTTTTGTACCTAACTCTAAGAATTCAAGCGTCGTCGAGATTAAAACGTTCCGCTAACCACTTATGGAACAACAGCGACGTCTGTCGAAAGAAATTTGGTGAATGATCCCTATTAAATTTATGTTTCATTAATTATTACAATAATCAAAAGCCTTTATAATTGCCGATGGTCTTTGATGTGCTTAATTACTGGTAATAAAGTATAAAAAAACCACAAGCCAAGGTATTGAGAAAAACAAAAGTACAAAGCCAACAAAACAATTTTGAGAAATTTAAGCTTTGGTAACAATAACTTGGTGAAGCCCTAATCGAGGTTATATATAGGACCCGATTCTGGCATGACAACATTATCCATTTATCATGGAAAGTGAATGTTGTATAAGTTGTAATCAGATAGTTAGACCACGACAGGAGGTAGTCCAGTGTGATGGGTGTGACAAGTGGCAACATGTACACCGTACATGCGATACGGGCATCACATTGACAAACATGAATCTGATCTAAATTTCAACATGCATGTGCTTTAAAAATATGATTTAATACTCAAATACCACTTATGAGTTATTGACAAACATGATATTTCATATCTCAGTCGAAAAGAACTATAAAAGTTACTTGTCTTTTTTTGGTAAACCGGAAGTAAATCGCGCCGATCTTTCTTGTATATTTTCAGTAGTAGACTCTAGTAGACGCTAATCGACTCTAGTCGACTCTGTTTAGTATCACCGCTACTGGTCGGACAGTAGTTCTCGCCAACTGTCTTTTTTAGCGCGAGCGCTCGCGAATTTTCGTCTGATTTTTTCACCATCATTAAAGGACGCCGTACCAATCCTTCGTATTAATTTTTATCGAATTTCATTGTGAAATATCGTTAAAATCGGGTACAAACCCTACTGGACCTCACATTCTGTCATAACGTCAACAGGGGGTCACGTGTGTTGGTCTCTTACAATAGAAAAACACATGAAATGATCATCGGAGAATCTAGTCCAATTTATCTCTACAAATCTTTAAGATCTTTCTAAAAAGTGTCACACTTTGCCTTATTACTCATCCCTACAATCCAAAATACTCACGGTTGCCAGGGGTTTCAAATTTTTTTCTATAATATGAGGTACTTCTTAAATTTTAGAAGGTACCTAAAAAGTTAGGCGGGGGTCTGGGGCCCGCCTGAGGACCGTAAGGGGTCCAGGGGGCTTTGCCCTCCGGAAGCTCCTGAAATCTAGGCTAGCAAAAAAATGTACTTCAGAGACTGCAAAACATTAAGTGTTTTTGAAAGAAAAATCCCATTAGCTTTCTCTTTAGAGTTCAGATTTCACCAAGACCATGCATAATGGATTCCCCCCAATTTCTTTATTGAATATTTCAGTTTAGACTCAAGTTCAGCCAAGATTATTCATGGATAGTCCGCCATATCTTAAATAACCCAAAAGGCCCATAAAGAGCTACGGTTCCGTAGCTGCGCTTGACCAAGCCATTGTTATCAAAGCTTAAACTTCTCAAAATTCTTTTGTTGGCTTTGTCCTTTTCTTTTTCACAATACCTTGGCTTGTGTGTGTTTTTTTTTACTTTATTACCAGTAATTAAACTCGCCAAAGACCATTGGCACGGTATCAAGACATATAAGTGTCATAATTAATGAAACATAAATTTAATTTGCAATCATCATTAATAAAATTTATAATTTTAATAAATAGATCAATACAAATATAATTAAACAAAAACAATGCATATTGTTACTTTCACGACTTAAGTGTAAAAAAAATGTTCGAACAAAAACGACTCTTATTCGCGGGAAGACATTTATTAACATTTGAATCACAAAAGTTAAATTATTTTGGAAAAAAAGTGGGGCCGGCGTTTCAGTTGACATTACAATGTAATTCGTATTTGAGCCATGTCCGGTCCTTTTTCAAGATTTCTAGTCATTTTCTATCCCTTATCTCCTCGTACCCCCTTTTAAAAATGCTTTTCAGCACACATTCATTTCTGTGAACAACCGCGGTAGGGCCCCGTCAAAATATGTAAATAAATTAGCAATAGGTTTTTATTTTTTCATACCGGAAGTTAAACAATATGGATGGAGTTAAGCCAATCGTAACTACTCGGCCATTCTCGCTACCATGCAAATAACCTCGTTAGACTGACAATTGCCTGTCTCAATCTATTGGATATAGCCGAGGTGCAAACCAGGGGACATAACTCGTCAGTCTAATAACCTCGTATGCATTAGGCGTATAAATCGCACTACTTTTCACATGTCAGTTACATGAAAGTTTGATGAAGTTATATTTTAAGCAATTTTCTATATCTCAATTAAAGTTTTAATTAGTTTTGCATGATTAGATTTTACTTAGTATGTCTTCCATATTGGATTTTCGTGGACTATATTTCTGTGCAGCGTAACTTCCGGAAAACAATTTAAGAAGAATTTCTACTATGTACGTACGAGATTATTTGCAGGGTAGCGAGAATGGCCGAGTAGTTACGATTGGGAGTTAAGCAACAAGACAGTACGCCCCAAAATAATTCGACCCTGGATGTTAAATGGATAAAAAAATCGCACAAAATATTGTGTAGTCATATATTCATAATACATAAATAATCATACTTATATTGTGTTATAGATATTTCGACTTTAGATAAAACTTATTTGATTTGAGAGTGGTGTTATTTCGACCACACGGGAAATTCGACCGGTAGATTGTTTGTCATTAATAAACATAAACTAATTGTTGTCTTTCTTACCAAACTAAACGTTTTACTGATCCAATTAAAGAGTAAATAATATTCGAACCTATTACTGTCTTTCCAAATTTATTCGGAATAAAATATCGCGTGATTTTGTGGTATTCTCGGTTATAAAGTTACAGCGGCGGTAAATTCAAAATACAAGCTGAATAGAGAAGTGTTATGTATCCATTAAATCCTCATGATTCAATTTGTTTCATTTAAAGCAAATTACAAAACACTGAAATGTTATGTCATTGAGATGTATTTTATGCAAATATTTAATAAAATATCATTACAACTCCAGAATATTTATAAAGTTAAAAGTGGTCGAAGATACCCATACAGATAAATTGTATCCTGTGTAATTTTCGACCACCTGCTTTATGTTTTGATTGAAGTTATAATTAAACGATGACATCAATAGTTCAATGTAGGATAAACAAAATTAACGAAAATTGTCTATCCTACATCGATTTTCCTATTACTATGCATTCATTTAGTTACATTTAAGGGGGAAGAGGTGGTGGCTTAGTTAAGAAACGAAAATGTTGATGTTGTCCCTAAACATTAACGGGCCCCTTTCTTTAAAAAAAAAAGAAAACGGACTGAATAATACTGATAAAAGACGTGCAGATGCAAAATAAAGCTTTTGACGGTTTTCGGTAAACACTGGTATTTGCTGAAATAGGAAAAAATGGTGCGGTCGAAAATACCCAGGATGGGGTCGAAGTTCCCCCAAACTGGCCGATTGGCTGTTTTTATGCGTATTACCCGCAATACTTCAGATTTTTTCCAATATTCAAGTGAAACATCTAGTTCCGAATGTGACTGGTTTTTATAACTTACAGCGGTGCAGGCAACCAGTGATGCAATCAGGGGCTTTTGGATACGTCCAGGTTTTGGGTGGTCGAAATTTTACCACTCTCCCCTACTGAAGATTACACTAGTTTGTAATCGGTCATTTTTTATTTTGAAATGATGTCAGCTTTGTTCCGGTCCGAGTTTTACACAAGGATGAAAAGATATTGGTGCGAAAACATATGTATTTACCGCATGCACAAACTGCTATTTACGATTCTAAGGTAAAGTTATTTTTAAAACAGGGAATATCCCGTCAACCTGGTCGTGGCTGAACGCAGTTGTTCGATTTGAATGCGAGAATTCAGCAATTGACGTGATCATTAATTTTTTATGAAAAATATTCCACAAGCCAATCGTATCGTCACGGTATGTGTTTTCGTGTGTCATCTGTTTTCGTTTTATCCATTTTATTTTGATTTCCACAGCGCACGCATTATTTTTGACGTGTCTTCCGGTTTCTATTTATGGAACATAAACAAGACTACAGCTGACATCTGTAAAAGATGTTAAAGTTTGCTTTTAAAGTACCAAAAACAGTGAACCTACCTACTGAACCATACTTTTTGTAATGCTAAAAATGTACTTCATTTATAAAGTAGCTGGAAAAAAATCCAGAAGGGCTATATAAAATTTAACTATGTCGTCTGCCTCTCAGACACCGGCTCTTCCTGTCATGTAACTGTCATGGGGTCACTGATCGTACTTGTAAACAAAAGAGCTGACTGAAATGTGCCTGTTTCTTATATAAAATACATGTCACTTTGCAGTGCATTGTGGTTTCAGCACTAAAAAAAAACAACTAAAGTAAACACAATTTTGAAAGTGGTCATTTTCAAGCATTCTGTTATTTTATTTAGATGTAGTATGATTTGGTAGATGGCCAGAACCATGAAATTTTAAAACCAACCATTTCCGGATTATATATTCGTTTCCATCCCATATATCGGCCTTGTTTTTACTTCACACGAAAACGGATGACGCCATTTTACTGACAACAAAAGTTGATTGCCAGATAATCGAGAGTATATTAAAATACAAGAATGGCTTTAAAAACAATCTTATGTACAAAGAAATATTTAACTATCCATTCTTTGAAAATTCCAATCGTCATATGAATGAAGGGTTAACACTTAATCGCTATATCAGAAAATCGATAATGGCACGAAAACCGATAACATAATGCTACTTGTGGTTTTGACCACCGCTAATTTTTTTTTTTTTGGAGGGGGGGGGGGGGGGTCAGTAATTTCTGCCGGTACTATACACGATCTCAGACGGGTAGAAGTACCGGGTACCGGCCCACCTTGAAACCCCTGGGTTGCAGAATAAAAATAGATTCCATGTAAATGCAAATGGCCACCTGCGCATGCACTGTTTACGTCATCAATTACCTTGACCCACGGGTACTTGTTTCATTAAAAAAATGTATGCCCCCTCCTCTTCCTTACTTCAAGGTAAACATCTACCCTTTTCCCCTTCCCCACTTCGCCTCAATATTTTTCGCTTATTTGTGATCCTTTCGCTGACCCAATTACATCGTTACACTCCCGAGATATTTCTTTTTTCGACTGCCACATTTAAATATATCTACCGGGCCCCCTCAGACAAATTGGACAAGAATAGTAAGCGAATGTGGCTTATTAAACATTTCAGTCAATGAAACGGATACAACCACTTCCGGTTTGCGCTGGAGTTTTCATATGCATTCGGAATTCTCTAGACCGGCCATGTGTAACAATGCCACATGATCATCTCCTCTCAAATGTAAAGTAAGCCTTTAAAATACAGATAATTGTTCCAATGCAGATTATAAAAATATGTTCAACTCCAAATTACTGATATTTGATTTTTAAAGCACCTTTTATTAAATTTTCTAAATCAATTTAAACCGGACCGGAAGTGGTTGTATCCGTTTCATTGACTGAAATTTTTAATAAGCCACATTCGCTCACTATTCTTGTCCAATTAGTCTGAGGGGGGCCCGGTAGATATATTTAAATGTGGCAGTCGAAAAGAGAAATATCTCGGGAGTGTAACGATATAATTGGGTCAGCGAAAGGATCACACATAAGCAAAGAATATTGAGGCGAAGTGGGGAAGGGGAAAAGGGTAGATGTTTACCTTAAAGTAAGGAAGAGGAGGGGGAATACATTTTTTGAATGAAACAAGTGCCTGTGCCTTGACCGCTAATTTATACATGGATCCTATATTATAACGCTTTCGAGATGATTCGGCCTTAAACAAATGCGGCCTTAGTTGATACGGCCTTGGTTAATGCGGCCTCAGTTAAGGATGATGTGTATCTATGGATATATACGATACATACGATAAAACGACACATTGTGATGATTTGAGTAAATAATTAATTAATTAATTTGTCTATCAGGTGCCATATAGCATGTTTTTTTTGTCCTGGGCAGGTAGTTATTGTTTACTTATTTATCTGTTACGAAGGAAGCTTATCGTTGAGGCGGGATTGCTTATATAACATAGTATATCATATTTATATTGACGGAAACCTTTCATACGATAAATATATGAAAATTATCAGGTAAACCACTGTTGAAAAGGATGTATTTTACGGAATGGGGGAGCGGCGTGGGGATGGCTGACAGCCTTTAAAACAGCGATGAATAATTATCAGAGTTTTCTACAAACTAAAGAGTGTTGTTTATAAGTTGAAGCTCGTGAACAGTTGACAAATAATCTGCAATTTCTTGACAGTTTACTTATTGAAACTTTACTTTTTGGCAATGATAGCTTATCTGAGGAACAAAATGCACAAATATTCAAATCAGTGCAGTTGTACATCAAACAAACGAAACGTTTTACCCCATATTATATATTAAATTTAACTATTTTCTTTTGTGAACATTTTCTCCATTGTTGATTTACCCCCACGAATATGACAATTCTGTACTGTTATAACTCAATAAAGACAATATATTATATAATTTCAATAATCTTTTTTTCCTTTTTTTTTTTCTCAATGTTGTTATAAAATGTAATTGTTATTTATACACAAGTGCCTTCGGCCTGTAATGTCTTCCATACCAATATTTTACATAGTACTGTATATTACACCTACATCCATCGATTTCTTTTTCCAATGAAAATAATTGCAACTATAAGTAAATAAATGTAAAACAAATACCGAGCAGTTATCCAGGATTAATATCATGGTGTAGTCGTTTTGGTACATTTTGTTTAGAAAAGGTGATTATAGCAGCAAGTGGTGGCACAGTGGTTAAGATGTTTGCCGGTTCAACAGGAATTCATTTGTCCTACATTATAAGCTATAAAGTCTTTCTAGTAATTATTTAATTCCTAATTTTCTAAATTTTGAAATCTATATAGATATTTGTTTTATCCAAGCAATTCTGGTTTTATTTTTGCATCCAATCACCACAATAGCAATTACTTGTTTATCAGCCACATACAATGTATTTCTTTGTCTTTTCCAATCTGAAGATTGTTCAACACTTAATCAAGTAAAGACCAGTTTGAACAATATAGAATAAGTTAAAACTTGGTCATTCCTCAAATAGGTGTTTGGTTTTTCTGCTTGGGGATCATGATGCTCTTCCCACACCAACATTGGCAACAAATCAAATTAATTTAAGTAATTTAATATTAAATGAATATTTCTGATGCTGGAATGAAGTGATTTTCGTGATAGTTATTTTTATGTGTCTAAATCGCTTAAACGTTTTTGATATTAATAGACGGTGACTCAAAGCTTCTGAATGATTTTAGCTTTCTGAAAGGGGTTTCCCTAACAAAATCGATATAAAAAATCACACAGACGTTTGTTCCAATGGGAGAATAGTTCCAGAAACAGCAAGTCCCCGTAAGACACCGATCCCCATATAAAAGTATTTTTTTTATAGGTATTGTAATTATTACTTGCTGGTGCATGGAATATAAAATTTTATGTAAATATGTGGAGAGAACCTTTGTAAGTTGAAATAACCTGTGTCCGATCCAAATGTTAGGGTTAGGGTTAGGGTTAGGGTTAGGGTTAGCTTCACAAAAAACAATATTTCTGAAATTTGGCGAGAATGGCTTCTTTGCGGCCATTTTCTGATAAAAAACGCAACATCGTAATAATGGATCAGCGTGCGCTCTTCTTTATGAAAATTCATTTCGTAGGTAAATCGTTATGGGTCATGCAAAATAATATTGGGGTGAATGAAACAAAGGTTTCTCGACTGCTTCTCAAAAATATTGGATAAAAAACGTAAAAAAATGGCGAGAACTACTCTCCAACCAGTAAACTACGAAACGAAACGAAATCTAGAAAAAAATAAACGAAATGTCAAAACGAAATGAAAAACAAAAACAAAAACAAACAAACAAACAAGGAAATAAATAAAATTAACTGTTTATTGTATTTTTAGTGCATTACAAATAAATAAAAAGATACAACTAACATCTAATTTGATTGTCAGTCTAAATAAACTAGGCACAGGCTACGAATACGACGGAAACATATTCGTAGCCTGGGTTCTACTAACCCGAATAATCCAGTCGTTATATTACGCTTTGCGATAGTGCCGATAGAGGGCGCAGTATTATTCGAGTTAGGTTCTACTAGCTTGAATAATACTGCGCCCTCTATCGGCACTATCGCTGGTTAATGCAGCGACTAGCGGGAGAGTAATATAACGACTGGATTATTCGGGTTAGGGTTCTACAAGTACGACGGGCGGAAGTTGTGACTAAATGATCAACCGGTTTCCGGACATGGACACCTATTTAACGGAAATTAATCACGTATTGCTAGCATCTAGAGGCTACGAATTCGACGGATTTCTCGATTTTCTTAATTCTATTGTTTTTATTTCATTAAATGACAATTTATGAATTTTTTATATAATTTTCTGTTTGTAGTTTTTTTTATTCCAATAAAATCTGATGCATTGAAAAATAGTCTTACAATACACGATTAAGCCCATAGATTTCACTGGTATGAGTACAACTCACACTTACCAACACTAATTATTTTCCAAATGGACGACGATGGTAGTGCGCTCCGTGTTGGAGCAAGAGTGTGCCCTAAAAAAATTCCAGCAGGATAACTACGTCCAACTTTATAAGCGTATCTCAATTTATAAGGAGTTGGATTATTCCTGTATTCATGTAGGGAAAACTTGTAGTTCCATTTTCAGCGGTCAACGCCCAAACACAAGGTAAAATCACATATAATATACCTTAAGTAAGCAAATGATCATCACTTTGATTGCAGTTCTTCATATTAAATTCGCAGCGATGTCTTCAATCATGTTCTGTATATAGCAGCAAATACATGTTTCTATAATTTTTTAAGTCATTACAATACGATCGTAAGTCATATGATAAAACACACAAGTTTGCGCTTTTTGTATGGTCCCATCTAAGATGTATTGGATTACGTTTTGCGCCGAAAAAAACCTACTGGTGTTGCCGAAATTGCTTAAAATAACTATAAACATGATTAATTTAATACATTGTATTTACCTATTGTCTTACTTGAAATTTTAAATTGTATATGATAATTCTTAAATTAAAGATATCTTTGTTAACTTTTTTTCTTTAAACTTTATAGTATCACAGTAATGAATGTCTAAAAACAATATATTTAAGAAAACAAAAATCCGTCGTATTCGTAGCTTCTAGATGCTAGCAATACGTGATTAATTTCCGTAAAATAGGTGTCCATGTCCGGAAACCGGTTGATCATTTTAGTCACAACTTCGCCCGTCGTACTTGTAGAAACGTTTCCGTCGTATTCGTAGCCTGTGCCAATAAACTTTTATTACAATTTATTAACCAATGACTTAAAATACAATAGAAATTGACCATTTAATATGACAGCACGTTCTTTAACCTGACATTTATTTTATACAGAACCAATACAGATTTATACAGGGTATATGCCCTGTATTAATTTGTATTGTAAACTTCGGCTCCTGAAATAGACTATATATGCAAACTTGACTGAACTTGTGAGATTTTCAAAACATTTCAAAATTCTAAAATTTCAAAGAAAGAATTTTTTTAAAGTTAAAAATTTCCAAATTTCCAAAAAATTTCCAAATTTCAAAAACAATTCAAAATTTACATAAGATTTCAAAAATTTCAGTTTTCATAAAATATCAAAATTTTAATATTTAAGTGTCTGTCTCACAGAAAACCATGCAAACTCGTAACATAGTGATATTTTCAAAACCATATGAAATCTTGTCCATGAAATACATTTGGCCAAATACATTTAACACACAAAATATTTTTTTCAAATTTTATTATTTGACTGAATTATTAGGTTTTTTTTATTCAATATACAATGAAGCCAAAAACAATGAATTTTACAATATTTCAACCTCCAATATATCTTGTATAGCATAAAATGTGTCTGTCTCATATAGTATCCAGGATTAAACAACTTTCACTGTATCATTTAACATAATATTTTAGTTTAATAATATTTTATTGTACATAAACAATAGGATTGGACAGCAAGTTATACCAACTTATATGAAGTCCTCTCCTTACAAATTATACACATGAATTAATGACAGCAAAACAAAACACAAACAATAGACATCTAAAATTTTGACACTGAAAGAAAGTAAGTACAAGTGAAAAAGTGAAAAAGTGAAAAAAAGTGAAAAATTGAAAAATTGCTGACATTAGCCCTAAAATCTTTTTGATTGATTTATAAAAGTTCGAACTTTTCCAAATATTTTGGAGTTGACGTCATAACTATACATATCGTTCCCAAAGAGCAAAGTTTCAATATTGATATTGATATCGTCGCAATTACTCAGAAGTGTTCTTCTTTCGTTCAGGTATAAGGGACATTCCAGAAAATAATGTATCGCATCTTAATATTAGGGAGGTCTGGGCCCGTATGCATAAAACATCTTAACTTAAGTATCCCTTAAACTAAGATTCCACTAAGGAATCCCTTAGTTAAGTAATGATATTAAGTAGTATGCACATATAACTATTTAAGTTTCACCGTGGCCCCGTCACATTTGGGGACATGTCATTGTGAAGGTGGGGGACACGAATCTGAAAGCGGCGGTTTCAGGTAAGCTTGTGTGAAATCATAAATTATAGCATTAGTACAATTATTTAAAATATATGACTTACTTAGCGGAACACCAGGTTCATTTCGGGAGATGTTGATCCCATTTTACCCACGTTATTCGTCCGGTATATAGGTGAACAGTTCTGCAATGTATGACGAGGGTGGTCAAAATTGAAAATGATCACAAGTCTCCGTCAGATTTTAGCTAATTTAAGGCTCGATGCACATACTTTCAATGACATATGTTATCTAAAAAGTCGTCCGCGTTAAATGCAATCATTATTTCAAACCATCAACGCAATATAAGAAGCATACGATCGAATTGTCTCTCGCGTTAAATTGTGGCGTATGGGGGTAAAATATTTGTGACACTAGGGGATAGGGCTCACATTTTAAAAACAAGGATAATTATGTATATTACCCTTTTTATCAACAACATATAAAAGTTTAAGGACGACAGACGGACGACGTACTCCAAGTGAAGGCAAAAGCTCGCCCGACTCTTTGGGTTAGGTGAGCTAAAAACGTATATTCTTCTACACATCCATATGATAAATAAGGTCAAAATAAGATTAAATATAATTGGCACGTGCCTTCGTGCCCTGAATTGTGGTTTTTATTACACGAGGGCTGCTTTGCCTTTCATGAAAAAGGGTAATATACATAATTATCCTTGTTTTTAAAAGGTGAGCCCTATCCCCTGGCGTCACAAATATTTTGCCCCCATACGCCACAATTTAACGCGAGAGACAATTCGATCGTATGCTTCTTATATTGTGTTGATGATTTGAAATAATGATTGCATTTTACGCGGACGACTTTTTAGATAACATATGTCATTGAAAGTATGTGCATCGAGCCTTAAATTAGCTAAAATCTGACGGAGACTTGTGATCATTTTCAATTTTGACCACCCTCGTCATACATTGCAGAACTGTTCACCTATATACCGGACGAATAACGCGAGTAAAATGGGATCAACATCTCCCGAAATGAACCTGGTGTTCCGCTAAATAAGACATATACTGTATTTTAAATAATTGTACTAATGCTATAATTTATGATTTCACACCAGCTTACATGAAACCGCCGCTTCAGATCCGTGTCCCCCACCTTCACAAAGCCATGTCCCCAACTGTGACGGGGGACACGGTGAGTTTGGACTTAACTAAGGAAACCTTAAGTGGAAATTATCGGAACTCTTCTCCATTTACCGTTTAATATTATATTTACTCATCCTTGGTAATTTCGCTTTAATTTTTCAATAGATAGATAACTATGTCGTCAACAAGCTCCGATCGAAAATGTTTGGTCAACATCCGGGATATTTTAAAGCGGTATTTTTAAAGCAGACACGGATAATTATCGTAAGTATTTATAAATATACTGTGTATATAATGTTTTGAATTATGATGCTTTATGATTGTTATTATTATTAATTTCATTTTTTGTCCAAATATCATTTAATTTTGCAGTGTAAACTTAGATTTTTCTATAAGTTATAAGGAATCCGGCTTCAAAATCATTACAATCAACTGAAATATCGCTATATCTTGCATTTACGAATGAATTAAATGTTGCCTAAAAAGAAAAAAATATTAATGAATGTTTGATTTTACTTCAAAATACTATTTTGTTGATGAAAAGTCAATTAGTAACTAGTTATACCCTAACACATGATGTCAACAGATGTTTTTGAAATCCGGCTTGGTCAAAATGTAAACATGTATACAAACCGGTTGGGTTATTTATAAATAACCGGGTTTGTCAGTATGTAAATACCACTGACCTTATTGTTATTGAGCATTATATTGCAATTTAACAATAGTTATGATTAGGAAATATCTCAAAGGCGATAAATACTGATCCATAGTATGAATATTCGCCATGGCTGCTAATTTCAGCTACTTCGTACAATAAAAAAAATCGTCATTTCTATGCTAAATTGCTACTGTCGCGAACATTTTTTTAATGCTTTTTGTGGCAATGACATCACGGTTGGTGCTCAAAACGCTACACTCACATTAAGTAGCTGTCCAGGCGCATCAATTGAGTAGTGGGAGATTCTTTTTATAACGCAATACATGTATTTTAATTTTATACTCGTTGATAACGAAGTAAGTCCAAGTCACTCTGTGGAAATAACTTCATGGATACGATATTTAAGTTTCTTCACAGTATAATGTTTACATTAACATTATAGATAAGCAAATTAACAAAGGCTGTAGTATTGAATTCCTTTCCGTACGGACGATTTTGGCAGTTTGTATACAAAGAAAATGTTAGGTGTACTCGATTAATGCAACGTTCGTTACAAGTTGTAATACGACAGAAGTTCGTTCTTTGAATGTTATAGTCCCTTGTCCATCCACCAATATTAATGCCAAATGAATTTCAATCACTCGTATATATTTTGTTATTACCCATATTCATTTGGCTAAGCAGTTTGAGAGGAGAAGATTTTATAAAATCGGCCAATTAGAAACAAGAATCGCTTGTGGCGACCATGTTTGTTAACGGATCGGGGCGAAATGAGTAATCGTTACAGAGGACCTTCCATAGATGCTTCCTACTAAGCTCCACTTCAGGGGAGAAGATTAAAATGTGAATAGTTAATGAACGGCAGACGACGAACGAAAGACGAAGGACGACGGGCGCCAATTGATGGTAAAAGCTCACATTGTCTTTGGCAAGGTGAGCTAATAACAGTCATTGGGTAGATATGTCGCTCCACTCTGACACATCATTCTGATTCCGAGGCAAACAGTCTTTGCTCTTTCTCCTTAATGCTGCGTTCTTAGCGGAGAAGCAACAAATACCAATTTAATATTCTTTTGTTTGACAAGACCGCGGCTCGTACCCACAATCTATCGCACTCGAGGCGAGCACGCTAACCATTACGCTACCGATGCGGTTCCTTATTTTTATTTAATTTTTATTAATTTTTTCAATCAAAATTTCTTATTGTCCTTCAATATATTATTTGAAAACAAAAATTAATTCAAAACAATAAGAGTTACTTGATATCTATATACACAGTGAGAGTTCCTACTTTTGATCAAACACTGTGAATATTACAATAATTCAACTGCATAGCAAATAAAGAAAAAGAATTATAAGTTCTATACAAAATCGTGACCATTCTGTCGAAGGTGACTTGGTTAATGCCAATTCTGCACAAACCGTTTTGTATTTCTTCCTTTTAATGTTATACAAAACATCCACATGTAAAATATTTTGACAATGTGCTGTTGTTTTTTTCACAACTTTTATTCTTTGAAGACATTTTTTTTTCTTTTTATCAATTTGCAAGTCGAACATACCCTTGACAAGTGATGAACCTTAAATAAATTACAGAATGGAAACATAATTGTGATATTGAGCTGTTTTAGCTATTCTTTCAATTTTTTACATAGACAAATATTTGCGACCCAACCGGAAAGTAGTGGCTGACAGAGCCGGAACGAATGTACGTAAATAAGCATTGTGTTTTTCACTGTAGTAAGTCTAAAACTATTCATGGTGGCACACTAGTGCAAACTATTATGTATATAAGCATTACAAAGGGTTTGTGTATTTTAATTACACATATAAACTACTTTTTATAGCTTTATTTGATGATTTCAATCTCATTATTAGCATTTTTCATTGTTTATGTCCATCATTTTATCTATATCTGAGTAATCGATGAAGGTAACTACAGTAATATATAGGTAAAAACAAGCAAAAATAATCGATCGATAACGACATCTTCTGGATTTAAGATATAATAATACTATATGATCATAATACTTCCTTTTTGTCGTCGCCTGTATGTCAAACATGCCTAATTGACTTGTACCGGAAGATGACAGAACAATTCCGACCGAAGCTCTTTGACGACAGTGGATAATGCACGCTTTTATGACTTTGTGCGGGTAATCATTCAAGGTCGGGTGTGTTTGAATGTTACTATTCGTGACTTGAAAATAAAAAAATGTCTAAACGGAAGCCAAATTGGACAGATAGAGAAAAAGTTGTATTGTTGGAGGTGTACGAGAAGAGAAAAGTTATTTTGAAGGCAAAGTTTTCCTCGTCGATAACTTCTGGGGACAAAAATAGGGCATGACAGGAAATTGCAAACATAGTAAATGCCGGGAATTCCGTAAAAAGAGACATTAAAGATATACAGAAAAAATGGGACAATATATGTGCTACCGCAAAAACTGAGGTTTTTTTGCATCGTCGGAGCCAAAGACAAACAGGTAATTGATGACTTATTATATATACATTATATATATATTTTTTTATAATAGTAGAATCGCCCAAAACGGAACAATAGTTTTTCGGCACTGGAATTCATAATTCACAAGCTCCCTTTAAGGCGAGGCAATTACAAAGGCTTATTTAGAGGGGGTACAAATATCTTGTATTTCAATTTGAAAAATTGTGGTTCCAACAACGAATATTGATATGTTTGACGCCCCGGAAAAGTTACGTATACTTTCTGTTGAGATATGAATTAATTAATAATTAGAGCCCATAAAAATTATTTCGGACAATTTACCCATCCGATATTCATTCAAATGTGAATATCAACGATATTGAATTTTTTTCGTTGTTAGTTGCTTCGAAGTCGCTGCATTTTACATATTTAAGATACCTCAATAAGTACCTTAGATTTAAGTGACAACTTAAGTGTATATTTATTTTAAGGAACTTTACGCATACCACTTAAGTGGGATGGGTGGAGCTATTTAAAACTAAGATTTTGCTAACGAAATTCTTAGTTTAAGCAGTTTTATGCATACCACTGGGCGGAGTCACCCTAACGTAAGTGCTTTCTAAGGAAAATCTTAACTTAAGTAGCTTTATGCATACGGGCCCAGACATTTTTCAATTTTATTTACACAATGGCAAATTCTGTAATTCTGTCTTACATTTGAAGACAGCTGCAGTGACAATGCACTAGAACACTATTATTTAAAGTGAATTATTCAAAAGGTGACATGTTGAAATAAATAAATAATGCACATGTTTGGAGAAAATTCTTCATATGTCACAATTTTTTTATATTTAATCTGGACAGAAGCAACCAAAATTGAATGGAAACTTTGGAAATGGCACCGCTATTTTGAAACTAGTTATTCCCTGAAACACATGTTGCTGACCAGTTAGACTGAAAGTAAAACTTTTCTGTAGTGGATAGTAGTCTAGGTTTTAATAATCTCATACAGTGTTACATGTATGTAATGGTTTATATTTGGAATGTTTGTTATATATATGATATTTAGTTTGTATGTGGTGGTCGGGGTCTGTTTGCCTGATTTTAGTGTGTGCTGATTGGCACCTACCAGAGTAGTATATGGGTACGGACAAATTATTATTTGAGGGGGTGCTACCGGAAGTGACGTTACCGGAAGTGACATGACCGGAAGTGACGTCATTCACGTGACCGGAAGTGACCATGTCCAGAAGTATGTTCTGTGCATGCGCAACCGGAAGTTGCGCCATATCCGCCCTAGTGGGGTCTTTTGACCGGAAGTGACAGAGTCACGTGACCGGAAGAGATCCTGTCCGGAAGTGGCCCTGACCGGAAGTAGGTTCTGCGCATGCCCGGCTTTTCCCCGCGCTTTTTTCTTAGTAGTAGTACCATGACTACCGGATGTGACCGAAGGTCACTTGACCCCCTTCGGCAATTTCGTCGTGTAATGAGTCAACGTATTGTTCGGAAAGTAATTCATGGAACTGTTACTAGGCAGAGTCAGATAAAACATGTCTGGACTTGATCGTGGGGCTAGGCAACAGGTAGCCCAGACAACTACTCAACAAGGCCGTCCACAAGGTACTGTTTTGCGACTGTACCGTCAAGTTATAAATGCTGACTATGATAACAGTGTACAGGATGACTACCTGAGATAAAAATACGACCTCCGAACGTGGAGTCTTCTTTCCACAAGTCACCCAAGCCGATACACTGTCCGTGTCACTCGGTGCCATTCGCAAGAATGACACTTCAAGTAGGTGTTGTGTGCTTTTGTAGGTCCTGTTTAAAGATCCAGCTGTTGAAGGACTCTGGATATCCAAGCCACTTGACCATATACTGAACTTTTCGTCCCTTTTTTCTCTTTTTCAAAATGGTTTCAATCTTGTACACTTCGTCTGTCTTAATGACTTTCTGTAATTCTTCTGCATAGAATGTTCCTTCCAGAATTTCACCGTGGTCGTCTTTGACTAAGTATACCGGAGGACTAGTTTCAATACATTTCACTACCGTAAACAATTCTTCGGTCCAGTTAGGTAAGTATCCTTTCTTGAACGTACGCTTGGTTTTGCTGAGTCGCACTCTATCTCCAGGAGAAAATTTGCACGATTTGTTGGGTCCCTTTCTTCCATATAGCCTCTTGGACACCGTTGTTTGGTTAGCCCACGTGACTTCTGCAGGTGGTATGCCTATGGTTCTGTGAACGGTGTGGTTATACGATGCCACAATATCTGGTAAAACGTCTACGTAGGTTAGGGTTTCTCTGTATGTGAAATACTTCCACATCTTGGTTTTCAATGTTCTGTTAAAACGTTCAACGATACTGGCTTTCATCTCGTTGTTATACGTGATAAAGAAATGAACATTGTTTTCTTTCCGAAATTTCTGAAACACTCTGTTTGTAAACTCGGTTCCACGATCTGTCTGTAAGCGTATTGGTTGTCGCCCCAGCTTGAAAATGACCTCGAAGACTTCTTTTAAAGTCTTCCCCGTCTTGTCTTTCAATGGAACGACCCATGCATAGCGGGATAATACGTCTATGCATGTCAACAAGTACTTGAATCCTTTGTTATAAGAGGCTAATTTGCCAAGTCCACCAAATCGGCCTGCCACTGATGATCTATTCCATACACGACGACTTGACGTCTGGGAAATCTTCGTCTAGTTGATTTATGCAAAGTGTACGTGTCCTGAGACTGTAACCATTCTCTGACTTCTTTCTTCGTATACCCTTTTGGCTTAAATATATTTGAGACCTCCATAACTGGCAGGAGCAGCTACATTGTAATAGGTCGACTCCATGTTTACAACTGACCCTTCGTGGTCTCAACTGCCGTTTTAAAAGTCGACCCAGTTCTGCTTCTTGGTGTTTTGGGGGAGTACGGTCTTATGGGGGAGGGACTCTGTTGTCGTTTGTGAGATCTCGGTGTTCTTTTGGTCTGAGTGAAGAATCTCCAGCGGTCCTCGTGACCAATCAAATCTTGTGGAACATTTGCTTCTCGTAAGGCCTCTCCGAATGTTTCCCATCCTTGTGGGTTGAAATATTTCCTTTAGCGCAGCACGTCGTTGACTAAATCCACCACGTTGCTTCCTTGAACGGTTTCTCCCTTGTATTTCAGTTCCCCTTTCTCGTTCCAGCTAATGTCGGGACTGCTCTTCATTTTTTCCAACAAGAGTAGTGCCTTCATTGTTTTTGATACGCTTTCCAAAATTTCGTCGTCGAACAGGTCCTGTTTCACGGGTTCCGGTGCGACTGCCACGGGTCTGGGTCTGTAATCGTCGTAGACGTTTAAATATCGAGTGAACGATTGGTCGTATAGCTTGAGACGTTCGTCTGCCGACAGGTCTTTTCTATCTAGTATGGTTTGCATCTTCTTATCCAAGGTGTCCATGACTTTCACGCGTTGTTCCACTGGCGGTTTGGGGCGTGGTAGTTGACCGCCTTGTTTCATCAATTCCAGTGGTTTCATTGAAATAATGTAGAGAGCAACGGTGCTACTATAGGTGTAATCGGTGCTAATAGTGACCGCAAAAATCCACCTTTCTGTAAGATCGCTTTCCTCTTTTTGAGAGAGACCGACTTTTTCGTCAGTACTCTTAATTCGGCGCTGAGAGACCATGTTACTCCTTCTACATCTCTCGTAAAACTAAATTAATCTTGGATAGACTGAGATATATAACTAAATATCGGCGTATGCTATCTGTTTCTCCCCGGGAAAGATATGACTTCTTAGTCTCAATATGTCCGGTGTCTCTTGTTTCATATCGATCACCATGTAGCCGTGGGGTTGAGCAGTGGCTGCAGTGTAGGCTTCCAAAAAGTATTTCGTCCTTTGGGGATACATTTGATGTGCCAAGGCCATGATCTGCGATACGTCTCTCGGGTTTTTGAAGACGACCATGTAATGGGCATTGAGACTTGTGGTTCTATGGTTTTTTCCTCGATGAAACAGATCCTGAACGATGTACATGACGTTAATGTTTCTATGGTGACTCTTCTTCGTAAACAGAGAAGCTACTCTTTGATCCGTTTCGTCCATGAGATCGTCTAGGATGATTAAAAGTTTTTCTCTTGGATCTAAATTATCCAAGTCCGGCAATCCTTGTTGAAAGTCCACCCCATCTATGGTTCCGTATAAAATCTGGTATTCTCCATAACACCACAAGATGCGATCTGGTATTGGGGTCATCATGTGTTTAATATTGTGTACGAATCTCCTGACAAAGACAGATTTTCCACTTCCGGTTGGCCCCGAGATCACACTCGTAAATAGATGAACCCATGGCATGAAATGATCGGGGTCGTATCCGTCCGAAACCCAAAACAAAAACGGATTATTGGTTTTCAAAATATAATAGGGTTCTTCTTCATTACTCTGTGAGTATGGCTGCTGCTGCTGCTACTGCTGTTGCTGCTGCTGTTGCTGCTGCTCTGGGGTAAACGTGTATGGCTGCTGCTGCTGCTCTGGGATATATGGCTGCTGCTGCTGCTCTGGGGTATATGGCTGCTGCTGCTGCTGCTCTTGGGTATATTGAAAAGAATCATCCTGAAATAGCTTTTTTTTGGCTAAAGACTATGCAAGTAGGGCTCAAATTTACCATTTGACTATTAAAAATACCACAGTGAGAACGGAGACACCCTTGTAGACACTATATGAAAATAAAAGGGGCAGATAACCAAGGCTAGTTCCAGTAGCCCTGCTAAATATAAGACGCGGACGTCGCAGAGAACACCCAACCAACATTGTTTACTACTTCCGGTTGCGGACACCCTAGGGAACCCCGAAGGGGTCAAGTGACCTTTGGTCACATTCGGTTCTACTACTAAGAAAAAAGCGCGGGAAAAAGTCGGACATGCGCAGAACCTACTTCCGGTCAGGGCCACTTCTGTCCTCTTCCGGACAGGTCCTCTTCCGGAGTTGCGCATACCCAAGGGAACTCCGAAGGGTTCAAGTGACCTTTGGTCACATCCGGTTCTACTACTAAGAAAAAAGCGCGGCAAAAAGCCGGGCATGCACATAACCTACTTCCGGTATGGGCCACTTCCGGACAGGGCCTCTTCCGGTCACGTGACTGTCACTTCCGGTCAAAATGCCTCACTAGGGCGGATATGGCGCAACTTTCGGTTGCGCATGCGCAGAATATACTTCCGGACATTGTCACTTCCGGTCACGTGACTGACGCCACTTCTGGTCACGTTACTGACGTCACTTCTGGTCACGTCACTTCCGGTAGCACCTCACAGCACCTCCGCAAATATGACTTGAGCGGTACCCATATACTACTTACCAGCCTATGCGATTTCTGGGTATGGCGGGTTACTATCGGAAATTTTGTTCAAATTTTTCGGATATTTCTGGTCCTTTGACAAATCTTCTTAGCAAGAAAGTTAAATTTGTCTGGGATGAAAACTGTGAAAGGGCATTTTGTAAAATTAAAGCCATACTCCAGACCGAACCAGTGCTTTCTGCACCAGATTTTTATAAATCTTTTAAACTTGCTGTATATGCTAGTGATATTGGTGTAGGGTGAGTGCTTCTGCAAGAGGATACTGATGGAATAGACCACCCAGTTTGTTATTTTTCAAGAAAGTTAAATAAACACCAGAAGAAATACTCTACTATTGAGAAAGAGTGCCTAGCTCTTCTTCTGTCTTTGCAACACTTTGAGGTCTATCTTTCTGCCTGTTCTTCTGATGTGATAGTTTACACGGATCACAATCCACTTACATTCATCAACAAGATGAAAAGCAAAAACCAGAGACTTTTGCGGTGGAGTTTGTTATTACAGGAGTATAATCTTGATATTCGACATATTAGAGGTAAGGATAATGTGATTGCAGATGCACTCTCCCGTGTCGTTTGAAAATTTGACATTTATTGAAAATAATTATTGTCAATAAGTATGCTGTGTTCGTTATTATTGTTATTGTTATTATTATTATGTTTCAATATTATGATTTCAATGTGTATAAAATATTATTTAAAAGAAAGTTATTCTTTCATAAAGCTTTCTTTCACTTCAAGGAGGGAAGTGTTACATGTATGTAATGGTTTATATTTGGAATGTTTGTTACATATATGATATTTAGTTTGTATGTGGTGGTCGGGATCTGTTTGCCTGATTTTAGTGTGTGCTGATTGGCACCTACATTTTTGTAGGTGTGGAATCATGGGTAATTTTGAGAGTGAATCTCGAGGAATGGAAGTTGGTGAAAGCCAAATTTTGAATTTACAAACTTTGAAGTTATGTTGAGGATTATAGTTCGGTACCCGCATTTTGTGTGTTGTGGGAATAATTAACATTTATTGTGAAGCTGTTGGAATCAACATTTTAGTGAATTTAACATTACTTGGAATTATTGTGATGGAGTTTGCGAACTGCTGAATTCTAGTAATTGTATTAAATTAACATTCACTGCTTTCACATGGACAATTTAGTATTTGGAAACATTGACAAAGAATTTGAATGCCAGGTATTGTAACTTTTTATGCATTACAATATTATTCGTGTAAAATACTTATTTGTAAAAATCAAAGATAATAATTTGTATATAATAAAAATTATTGTGATTAATTGACAAATCTCTTGGCTATTTTCCCATTGAAATGCATGGTAAAAAATAATTTTAAAAATGTGCTTGGAAACACATGTTGCTGATGAAACAAAGACTACAACTATGCAATTTCTTTTAGAACAATGTCTAAACTACATTTATCAAGTACAGTTTCATTAGATTTCATTATTGTTTTCAAATAATTTCTGATATTCTATTTCTTGGTACAGACAGATAAAATTCAAAATGGCCGCCAATATAAAATATATAATCTTTATTGCAAATAAAACCCTTGCGGTGCATCCATTTTGTGCATCTGGCTAAAATGGAATTTAAATTAAAACTTTGTTTTCAAAATGATCTAATAAGATTTATTGGTGATAAATTAGATAAAACTAGAACTGTGAGTGACCTCACTGAGAAATACCCCCGCTTGCAATATTATGATGTTCAAACTTTGGAATACAGGTATATTAGCAAGTTACCTATGCAAAATGAATGGATATGGAGTTATGTCAAGGAGACAACATCCCGGTATTCCTTCATGCACATCTGCAGGTTGTGTACTACAACTGTGTAAAGTTTCACAATACTCCAATAAGCCGTTTAGTAGGAGTTGTGCTTACAAGGTACATCCCCGCCCCTTTTCGTGAAAGTATAAGTTGAATTATCTCCCCTTTTAAATTTTGGACAGCAACCATATTCATTCATGCACATCTGCAGATAGTGTACTACAACTATGTAAAGTTTCACAAAACTCCAATAAGCCGTTTAGGAGGAGTTGCGCTTACAAGGTACACGACCCCCCTTTTCGTGAAAGTATAAGTTGAATTATCTCCCCTTCTAAATTTTAGACAGGAACGGTATTCCTTCATGCACATCTGCAGGTTGTGGACTACAACTGTGTAAAGTTTAATAAAAATGCAATAAGCAGTTTAGTAGGAGTTGCGCTTACAAGGTACATGCCCCCCCTTTTCGTGAAAGTATAAGTTGAATTATCTCCCCTTTTAGGCAGCAACCATATTCCTTCATGCACATCTGCAGGTAGTGTACTAAAAATGTGTAAAGTTTCATAAAAATCCAATAAGTCGTTTAGGAGGAGTTGCGCTTACAAGGTACATGGACGGACGGACAGGGTGATTCCTATATACCCCGCAAACTTTGTTTGCTGGGGGGGGGGGGGGGGGGGGGGGGGGGGGGGGACGGTATAATAAGTAAACTCTTTTTTTAGTTTGTATGAGGTATTTCATACTTATTAAAATTTCATATTTCATAAGGGTAGATAATTTGTAGAGGAAAATCACATTTTCTCCAATTTTTTAGAATAGGGTCTGTGACCCCGATTTTCTATTTTATACTTTTAAAGTGTTTAATGAAAAATATCTGTTGCTTAATTTCCATCTAAAGCTACCATTTCCTTTATTAAACTAGAGGCTCAGCACTGAGCTGAGCCTGTGTCGCTCACCTTTCATTCTGCTTTGAGGAAACCAAATTTCAGTTCATTTTGGCCAAGCAGTTTCAGAGAAGATTTTTAGAAATCGACCAATCTAAAACAAGAATTGCCTGTGGCAGCCATGCTTGTTATTGGATCAAGACGAAATGAGCAATCTCTATGGGGGACCTTCCATAGATGCTTCTTACCAAGTTCCATATCATTTGGCCAAGCGGTTTCAGAGGAAAAGCTGTTTTAGAAATCGACCAATAGGAAACAAGAATTGCCTAAAACAGCCATATTTGTTAACGGATCAAAATGGAATGAGCAATTCTCATAGAGGACCTTCCATAGATGCTTCCTACCACGTTTCGGTCCATTTAGCCAAGCTGTTTCAGAGTAGAAGATTTTTAGAAATCGACCAATCAGAAACAAGAATTGCCTGTGGCGGCTATGTTTGTTAATGGATCGGGACTAAATGAGCAATCTTTATAGAAAACCTTCCATAGATGCTTCCTACCAAGTTTCGGTTCATTTGGCAAAGCGGTTTCACAGGAGAAGATTTTTTTAGAAATCAACCAATCAGAAACAAGAATTGTCTGTGGCGGCCATGTTTGTTAATGGATCGGGACGAAATGAGCAATCGTAACAGAAGACTTTCCATAGATGCTTCCTACCAAGTTTCGGTTCATTTGGCAAAGCGGTTTCACAGGAGAAGATTTTTTAGAAATCAACCAATCAGAAACAAGAATTCTATGATCAATTTGATCATCAAACTTTCAAAGCAGCTTCAGAATAATCTATTGATTGATTTTTTGGACACAGCCTCCGGCGCTAGGTTGCACTTGGACACAGTTGCAACTAATTTTACTGATCCTTAGGAAATGGGTCCCCTAAATTTACTTTAGGCTAAAGTAAAAGAAGGCCAGTGAAACATTGGTTGCCATCAGCATTTATTAAATTCAAATGTTCAAATAGATTTGATCATCTTCATGTACAATTGTACATGTATATGTTTTTCATACATGTATGTACATTTGTATCTAGTTTCAAAATTACTACTTACATGTTTCAATTTGAAATACAACGCCATGTTTTCCGCGGGCCGAGTTGTCTGGCATACACCCAGATATTGACCACAGCAGTTGTGTTGAGTTTCAAGGACTTCCACCAAACAAGAAAAGGAGGAAAAGTTCCAGATTGTTTACCTTAAATGGTGTATATGCTTATACACAAACATGGGGTTGTATTTCAAATTGAAACATGTAAGTAGTAATTTTGAAACTAGATACAAATGTACATACATGTATGAAAAACATATACATGTACAATTGAGATGCCAGACAACTCGGCCCGCGGACAACTCGGACCATAAGCGAGGACAAGTCGGCCCGTAAGCGAGGATTAGTCGGCCCGTATGTTAAGACAACTCGGACCGTATTATTGTTTTATAATATTGTTCAATATTTATTTTTTATTACATAATGATTTTATTGAAACAATTTTATTGGCTATCATGCTGTCACCTGACATTCCGTAAAATTTGAAAATGTTTGATTAAAACTCGTGTATTGACTTGGTTTCACTTTCGTTTTCGTTTAATGTAATAAAACAATTGCAGTCTTTTGTATCGGTCAATACGAGTTTTTATGGACTTTAGAATCAATATTCACCTCAGCCTAAAGGTTTCGGTGAATATCGTTTTTAAGGTCCATAAAAACTCGTATTGACCTCAACAAAAGACCATAATTGTATAGTGTATAATTATTTATTTATTTAAAAGACAATTATTATCTTTTAGTGAAAATGAATTATTTATTAAATGATAATATTACTTGTGACCAAAAATGTGATTAGGACGTGATTTTGTTCTCATAACATGATCTATTACGTATCATTTACAGGAATAAAATTAATATCAAAAATTGAAAATAAATAATTTAAGAAAAAATTATTTAGAGCTTATAAATTATGAAATTTCATATAAGCAATTATGTATTATTTTTGTTTGTATAAGCTTCATGGTTGTTGGGAAAGTTGCAAATGGGTGTCATTAAACAAAACATAAATTTAAAAAAAAATTATATCTTAAAGATGACAATATGTAATATCAAGCTGTCTTTGAAAAATATAAAAATTAAAAAAAAATAAACCGTTAACAGGATTTTGTCAAAATTGGGTTTTGTTGTCCATTAATTCAAAGTTAAATTTTTTATACATTGTATTTTCGCGGCTACATAATTTCACTTAAATACATGCCTGTCAAATTATTTTTAGTTGCTGAAGTATTAAGATATTTTAAGATATTTTTAATTATTTATTTAAAGTTCGGGTCATTAATTTTCTTATTTTATTTTTGTTTGAAAATCATTTTTATCCACAACTAGGATTTTTTGTTGGAAAGTTCCATCGAACAGATCATCAGTTGAAACATTAGTTATTGTCATTATAATTAACTCGTCAATGTTTTATTACCAATTTAATACACACCTACTAATGGGGTATATTTGTTGACAAATAGCAACGAGCAGATGGCCACTATTGCTCAATTATACACAGACAGGAAACACAAAAATTCAAAAGAAGTCATACCACACTTTTTGACATTTTAAAGATTTCTCAAGTTTTCCATATTGCAATTGCAAACTGAGACCATAAATTACTGAAATGAAATATGGTTTTGGTTGATTATATAGGGATTTTTTTTACATTTCCCAATACTTTTGACAGATGACTGTATCTTTATGATTTCCGTCAATTTTATTAAAAAAAAACAGTCAGACAACAATAATTATTGATGGTCCGGGTAGTCTTTTCATACGGTCCGAGTTGTCTTAGCATACGGGCCGACTTGTCCTCGCTTACGGGCCGACTTGTCTCGGTCCGAGTTGTCCGCGGGGAGTTATGTTTATTTTTCTAAAAAAATATTCTGATTCCCAATGTTGCTGAAAAAATATTCTGATTTTGGTGGAGGAAAAAAAAATAATCTGATTCAGAGTTTTTGTCATATAACCTAAAATAAATATTCTAACTCTTGTGTTGTCTGAAAAAAAATTCTGAACGAAACAAAAAACCATACCCCCCCCCCCCCCCCCTTTCAAGTTATATGGTCGGTGCCTAATGGTGATACGAAATAAGTGTTACAATACCTGTTTCTACCTTCACGATCGATTTAGTATTCGAAAATTGTTTCTTGTCCGCCATGGCACCTTACGAAAACTCTCGTGATGGGCGGAGCCTATCCATATATGGATCTGAATGCCAAATATGAAAAACTTACTACGATGTTTTTGTTTGTGTTTTACTACGATTGATCCAAATAAGGATATCTCCAAAACGAGACAATTGCACGTGAAATAGCAACTTGTAAACAAAATGTCGGACAGAAAGAAGAGTTCATGCATTCAAATTTTCAGATGGATATAAGTCTACCATGAATTGATGCAGCGTTTACTTAGCACCTCAAGGTTTACCTAAATATATTTATCTTTCACCCCCGTTAATTTTTCCAACCACTTACAACGAAATTAGGACAAAAAACCGCCCGGTGTGAATCACTCCGGGCGCTGCTCCCATACATTCAATGGAACCGATTCGTAACCCCCGCTGGGAGCAAAAGCGGACTGTGGGTTACGTTATCGTATCTAGAAACAAGACAGTTCGGCACCAAGACATTTCGGCACCCGTTGAAAAAGACAGTTCGGCACCAAGACATTTCGGTACCCGTTGAAAAGACAGTTCGGCACCAAGACATTTCGGCACCGTTGAAAAAAAGTGTCAAATCGGCACCGCATAAAAATTTACTTTCAAACAAACGTGATTACCTTTTTTTACGGTGATCCTAAACAGAGTCGACTAGAGTCGATTAGAGTCGACTACTGAAATAACGCAAAATAAACATGTAAAAGTATTGCATTACTTTGTAGATGATATTAAATGAGTTGAATGATATTTATAAGTTCATTTTATTGATGTTTTAGTTCTCACGGAGTGAAAATATACAAGAAATATCGGCGCAATTTACTTCCGGTTTACCAAAATTAAGAGGACGAGTAACTTTTATAATTCTTTTCGACTGAGATATGAAATATTATTTTTGCCAAATAACTCATAAATAGTATTTGAGTATTAAATCATATTATTAAAGCACATCCATGTTGAAATTCAGGTCAGATTCATGTTTGTCAAAGCAAAATAAAAGCGCATATAAATTTAAAATCATTATCGGTATAGGACATGAAAATGCTTGACGTATCTGAAGTTCACTAAATGAACACATGAGATGATGATACATACATAATATACAAAATCAATGTATTGGATTTTTCTTAAAGCCAAATATTTTAATTATGAAAGGCTGACAAGTTTTACACATGCATAATTTTCTTTATCCTTATTAATCGTGTTTTATATATTTTTTTCCTGAACTTTTGTTTTGATTTGAATATTTGATTCTTTTAAATAAAGGCCAATATGTATTTCATCGTGTCTTGTTAATTTAACCTCGGCTGGATATTGATTGAATTATTGGTACGTCGAGGCCATGAGCAATATGGGGGTGGGCCTTCCCTTTCCCTTAATTAATAAAAAAAAATTATTCTTTAGCTTTATCGAAGAAATTAAGTACTAGTTCATTTTAAAAGAGAAGTATATAAAGTAATATTGTTTTTTAAAAGTCATGATAAAAAAGTGATAAAATCCTGTAAAAGGTATGACCACATAAACATCCTGCACGAGGCTCGGGATATCCATTATCACCCGGGTTAACGCGTTATCGTGAAATCGGTACTTATCGTTAACGCGGTTGTAAACATTTGCCAACGTGAAAACCAATGTCCAACGGAAAAGGTCAATTTCATTAAATGCTTTATATCTTTTTTTCAGGAAAACATTATTTCTTTGCATTCACATACTAATGTTCAATGGGCAGCAGACAGAACACGGGAAATTATTTTACAACACAAGAGATACGCTCCCTTAAAGTGTAATACTTAACAAAATGTAGTAAGATTTTCTTACATTATCGCTGGTTATACAAATAGATGGCTAGCTTTGGACAAAAATAAAACTACGCTCTACTCTTTTTCCTTCAGATTTTCTTAAATCGGCTGAAAACTTAATTGTTTTAAATTTGGTACAACGATAAAATGTAACCTTTGACACGGTTGATGTTATCGGATAACGCGCTTTTTAACACGACAATGTTATCGTGAAGACGGTTTGAAATCATAATTTTGTGTAACAAATAACTCTTAAAAAGGAAATGATGTCGTTATGAATGCATGATTTCACTATAGGTGATGATTTCTAAGTTATTTGGAAAAGAAAATCAACAGGTGCCTTACCGATCAATCACATATTACACATATATATGTAGTTAAACAAATGTTTTAGTAGTGTTCTGGCTAATTGTACCAAGCTTCATCGTGACAGAAGCATGTAGTAGTGGTCTGCACATCATAGTAATCCTCTGATATGATTGTTACTGATGAATGTGTTATAGACCGCCATATTTATATATTAATTTTTACAGGAGTAATTGGCTTTATTGTTTTGATTGGAGCGCACATCAACAGATCCAAATATAATGCTACTGCTTCAAAGATGGTATCCATAGGTACATGCAGACATTACAATGAAAGTCACGTGAACATTCGCCACTTGTTTCACTTCATTGCTCCTATTAAAATTTATTATATATTAGAATGGCTACCAAGGTCAAAAACACTGCAAATGATTTACAATTAGATAAGATATTAAGTCAGCAGTTGGAAACAATAACACACTTTCGGGATTTAGATACCAAATCTTCCTTATCCTATATATTCGGTTTGACTAATGTTAATGTATATTCAAAAAGCAGTGATATTACAAAATCTTTGCAACTGTGACAAAAGGTCATGCTATATTCACGCATAATGATATCATAAATTAGAAAAATACTGTTTCCAGAAAATGCCAAAAATAATTTCAAACGACTGCCAGGGGCAGTTAGCAACAAAGGTATACAATGGGTACCCTATCCTTTTTTCAGAGATAACTTTTTTGATACACCTCAGATGTATAGAACAGTTTTTCTTAGTGTTTTAAAACCTGTAATATTTTAAACTTGTATATAAATGCGGAAATACTGTGATATTGACGGATTTTATAATTATACGAGGAACTCTGTAGAGGAATTCGGTTCTCCTGACAAAGGAGGGAACTTCTGGATAGGTAATCAGGTAATCAGGTTAGCGTGCTCGCCTCGAATGCGGTAGATTGTGGGTTACAGCCCTGATAGTGTCAAACCAAAGACTATGACATTGGTATTTGTTGCTTCTCCGCTAAGCATGCAGCATTGAGGAGAAAGAGCAAAGACTGCTTGGCGGACTATTGTTTCAGTGAGCTAGCTCTAGCACTATGAACATCCAACATATTATAGTAATTAGCACTTACTATTACTAGCTTGTATTACTGCTGGCAATATTTCAGTCGTCTGATTTCTCAAGTCTCTTGGTGTATTACTTCTGGTTTGGTCAGTGGTATATCTCGTTGTGGCAAGCGTGGTCAGATTATCGTGCATCATGGGTGCTCTTCGGAACCCCTCGGCCCCATCTCCCACGATTCACTACACTCTTCCCCGTTTTATCTTAAAGGACCCCGGACTGCAGCCACTGAAAAACCCCCAGAAACAAGGGGCCATCCGAGATGTAATGACAAATCCAAAAATCACCCTAGGGCTCACAAGAGGCGGATAAAGCCTCCACAAGCCCTAAGCTTCCGATATCCATGGGACAGCGTTTCTAGGAGTCACCAGACTAGTAAATTATGTATGCTACACACCAGACTATGTGGCACCCCCTACACCCACAATGCACCAACTATCTATTCTGATATCCCTTAAAGAAAACCTTATCGTCATTATCAATATAATCCTTCCCCCCAAGTATTATTAAATAATAAATATATGTCGCGATGGGTGGACCTTACTTTCCCCTTTCCCCCCAAACACTGTCATTATGCCACCTGCTCCCCCAATAGTTCCCCCTCTGCACTATACCTTCTCCCGGGGATGCCTGTGACACCCCGAGCAGACAAAATCTCCCATGGTCTCTGCCTCTTCCTGCGTTACCTATACACATTTACCATGATACCATTCTTTGCACTCCTCGCACCTGATCATGAACTCCCCAGTATATGGCTTCCGACAAGCACAATAAAACCCATCTCTATACCCCCGTTGATCTTTGACACCCCCTTCTCCTTGGTATATCCTGTCCCCTCAATGATTTGTTGACTCAGTTTTTGGGCCCACTCTGGAACCTCGCGGTTCAGACACAACTTCAACCTATCGTGGTTGGCGGTGATTATCACCCGCTTTAACTTTATTTTATAGAGATAGGAGGTCAACTTTTAAATTACCACTCCTGGGCCTTTCCACGAGGGACTCAATTTTCGAGTTTTTCCCTTAACGGTAGCAGTGTCCAACTGATACACCAAATCCCCCAGTTTTAACTCTTTGACCCTCACCTTGACATCGTAATCTCTCTTCATTCGTTTTTGGGATTGTTTGAGAGTCTCCCTAGCCACCCTGTGGGCCCCTTCAATAGTTGTTTGCAACTCCCCTACGTATTGGTCTCCTTCGGGCTGTCCGGTGTTTCCCAGACTCCCGAACATTAGTTCCACAGGCAACCCAATCTCCCTACCCAACATCATCATATTGGGTGTGTACCCTGTGCTTCTATTTACAGAGGACCTTAACGCTCCTGCCAACTGAAGTAGGTATTGATCCCAACTCCGCTGATTTTTTCCAATGAAACACCGCACCGCCGTCATCAGTGTAAGATTGCATCGCTCTACTTGTCCGTTCGCCGAGGGCGGTAAGGAGTAGTTCTCGATTTATGTATGTGAAGTAATTCACACATTTCCCTGAACAAAGAGGACTCAAAATTCCTCCCCTGATCAGTGAATACTTGGAATGGGCACCCAAATCTAGAAAAGAACTGATTCACCGCTGCTCTTGCCGGTTCCTCTGCACTTTGAGAAGGCAAGGGGATGCACTCTACCCACTTGGTAAATTGGTCAACCATCATCAAGATGTGTCCATTTTCTCTCTCAGTGCGAGGTAGGGGTCCAATGAAATCTAAATGGACCCGTTCCATTGGCGATCCTGAATGATAGGATAACATTGGGTGTCTAGCTGAGACCGTTGCCTTATTTTGGTTACACTCCATACACCCTTTCACGTAAGCCGACACATCTTTACTTATCCCCCTCCAATAGTACCTAGGCTTCACTTTCTCGATTAGCCTTTCTATGCCCTGATGTCCAGCCAGGGGGGGGGGGGGGGGTCGTGACAAAGCTTCACAATTTGTTCCCTGTACATTTCTGGGACCACCCTCCTTGCTGACTTCCCCTCATCCCCTTTCTTCCACAGGACCCCTTTTTCCAGGACAAAAACTTCCCTGTTTATCCAATAATACTTGCTTCTAGAGTCCCCTATAAACAATTATCCTTCAGTGGGCTCCTACCCTGTCTCCCTCCACCTGACCACCCAGGCTAATTCAGGGTCCAGCCGCTGCTGTTCCTTCATTTCGTCCTCACCCGGGCCTTGAAAACTGATGCCCTCTGCCTCTCGAACTATTTGGACTCCCTTGATACTTTCCCATCTAAGTCTATTCCCGTTTCCCCCGTAGAGACCCAGATCTCAGCCACCCTAGGTCCCATTTCTTCCTCCGCCTGGTCTTCACCCTCACTTACGGGTTGACCCCAAGGCTTATTTGCTAGGGGAACCACGTCTTCTACATCCTGGTCAAAACCGGACCAGTTTGGGTGGGCCCTAGTACAATAGGGGCACCCCCACATGGCAAGTCCTGTAATTTGACTCTTAGATTGAACTCTGAACAAGGCTCCCCCGCCAGGGATCCTTGACAAGGCATCTGCATTCGTATGTTTCTTCCCTGGCCGATGCTGGATTTCCATATCAAATTGACTAAGTTCTTCTAACCATCTGTCCAGTTGCCCATGTGGCTCCTTAAAATTCATCAGCCAGGTCAGACTGTTATGGTCTGTCCTGACCGTGAAATGCCTCCCCAACAAGTAATGCCTAAACTGTCGAGAGAACCTAATAATTGCTAATAATTCCTTTCGAGTGGTGCAGTATTTGTGTTGCTCCGGAGTCAACGTAAGACTCCCGCACGCTACTGCCCTCTCTTCTCCCTCTTGTATTTGAATCAATTCAGCCCCCACAGATTTATCGGATGCATCAGTGTCCAGTATAAAGGGATCGGTCGCATTAGGCAGGGCTAGAATTGGTGCCCTCACCATTTCTTTCCTCAACTCATCAAACGCCCTCTCCTGTTCATCTCCCCATTGATATGTACGTTTCCAGGTTAGGGCCTGAAGGGGAAGTGCCATCTGAGTGTATTCTTCAATAAAGGCCCTATGGTAATTGGTGAACCCCAAAAACCTCTCCACCTCCTTTTTATTCTTAGGCCTTGGCCAGTTTTCTATATCTTTGATATACCCTGGCCCGATGTGCATTCCTCTAAGTCCAACTACTCTACCTAGGAACTCCACTTCCTTTTGAAACAGTTCACCCTTAGGTTGGCCAGGTGCCCCTCGAAATCCTTTCCCAGGACCAGGATATCGTCTAGGAAAGCCAGAACCACTTTCCCATTCAAACCCCTCAGCACCAGGTTGATGACTCTCGCATAAGTGGCGGGTGAGATACATAACCCAAAAGCCATTCTAGCGAACTCAAACATCCCGTATTTAGTAATAAATGCTGTTTTGGAGCAGTCTTCAGGTTTGATTTTTACCTGCCAATATGCTTAATTGGCATCCAGTTTGGAATACCATACATTCCCGGCTAAAGTGTCAAGACACTCGTCTACTAAGGGCAATGGGAACACATCCTTAATGGTGAGAGCATTTAAGGCCCGGTAATCCACACACCACCGTACTGACCCACATCGTTTTCGGATAAGAACCGGAGCCGATGCCCACTCAGACACTGATGGCCGGATCACCCCCGCACCCAACATTTTCTTTATTTGGGCCTCTTCTTCTCCCGCAAACTCCAATGGGGTACGCCTAATTCTTTGTTTTACTGGGCGATTGGTCCCAGTATCAATCCCATGCTGGATTGTATTAAATTTCCCCAAGTCGAACTCACTTTTAGCAAACACATCTTCAAACTCACATAATAGCTCACTAAGCTGTATCTGCTCCTGCCCATTCAGCTCGCCTTTGGATTTATCAAAGAGATTAGTCAAATGTTCGGGAATTTCCCGTTTTCCATTTTCTTGACCCCCCTGTTCTGCAACCTCTACTTTTTGAATTCCAATGGGCTCCACCTTCGAACACACCTCTTCTGCATAGGACACTACTTACCCCTTTTCCAATTCTACATAATGATCGGATAGGTTAATCAAGCAAAGCACTGGATTGTCACCCCCCCTTATGCAATGTTCGAGGTATTAATATCTCCCCCTTGGTGGTTGCCTTTACTATATACTCCTCTGCCATAGACTCAGTTAGCTGTGCCCCCACTCTCATGACTGAATTAGGGGGTACCTTACAGCCCTTGACTAGGAACACCCCCGTCTCCTTCTCGTTAACTAAAGGACTTCCTGTTCCTAAGCTCATGGGTATTACCCCCTCTGATATCTGTAGTTCCTTTTCTTTGAGATGTTAGGACACCCCATTAGCCTCTAAAAAGTCTAAACCCAATAACATATCCTCCTCTATTGGGGCCACGTAGATTTCTACTGTGAATAGATGTGTCCCTAGGACTACTTGGAAAGGGCCAGCAATATACCCATTCATCTGCATTCCCTTTCCTGCTGTGTTCATAACCACTTCCTTACGGATTGGCGGGGAAGGGTCCAATGATTTATAGAATTCCTCGGACACCAGTGTGACCTGTGCTGCTGTATCTACTACAGCTTGTAACTGCATGCCCTGTACCTCTACTGGGACCCTAAACATTACCCCATTGGATAGCTTGAGCACCGTCACTGCTCCATCTTCTTCCTCATCCGTAACACAATCCCCTATATTATTCTCTACCCCATTCTCCTCTTCCTCTATTGACTCGTCCGTGTCCCTATTATCCCTACTGTTTTCCTCCCCTACTGACTCCTCACTTGAGGACTCATACCCCTGACTCGCACCTTCATATTTGACCCGTCCCTCCGGACTACTTGAATCCGGAGGGTCCCCTAATTCCCTATTACCCCTTGGAGACTATCCTGCTGATTTTTCTCCTCTATGTTCCATGTGGGAGGTGATACCTCCATATCTACTTCTCCCCCCTCTTTTAATTCTTTGAGACCTTGTATACTGGCAATAAGGGGTTGGCTCAAGTCTCGCGAGTTGCCCCTTTTGGAGTTTAAAGCCTCCTTATTTTCCTGAAACGACACTCGTTTCTTCCCCGTCGGAGACCCCAACCTTGGGCATTCCCTCTTGAAGTGTCCCATGACCCCACAGTGGTAGCATCCCTGTTTGTCCCCCTTTCTGGGGGATGGACTTCGTGATTGTGCTCTATACCTATCTATTCGATTTCTCTTCACCTCCTCCATCATGGCTGCGTGGAAAGTGGAAAGTGGAAAGTGCTGCTATGTTGGACTTTATCTCACTCATTTCCTTCCCCTGTGCCGACAGTACTTCTCCCATTTTTTTCTCCAAACTCTTATCTGCTACCCGATCAGTCCCTATTGCGCACACCCTGGCTTCTCCTCCGTAGTGAGGCCCTGGAGATACCTGTTTCACCTCCCTTCGAGGATTACTCCCAAGGGTAGTCCCAAATATAGCCTGATAGTTATGCTGGAACCACCTCATTTTGTCTATAGCCTCCTCTATGTTTTTAGGTCGGCTATTAGAGGCATAACTCCCGGCCTCTTTATCTGATGCCCCCTGGCATAGCCTCACCACTGCTTGTTGGTACATGTGCGTTTCGGGTAAATCTCTAAGCGCTCTAGTGGCTAGGGATAATACCCGATCCGCCCAGTCCTCCAGGAGTTCATCCGGAGTCTGGCGGGCATTATTGAATTGGACCTGGCCCGTTTCCGGGAGTTCTCGAAAACCAAACCGTTTTTCTAGTTTCCGTATGAGGTCCATGTACGCCATATCCTGGTTACGCTCAACCAAGAGGGCATAGTACTCACTTGCTTTACCATGCAGGCACCAGCACAACTGGTCCCTGCATTCCCCTTCTGTCCATTCACTAACTTCTGCATAACGGGAAAATTTAGCATAGAAGGCTTTCCAGTTTGATTTACCATCAAACTTTAAGGACATCGGCAAACTAACACTTTTCCCCCTTCCCCTTTGACCTCTCTCCCCTTCATACTCTTCCCTCCTTACATATCCGCTAGCATTTTCGGGTTCTCTTCTGGGAGGGCCCTTAAGCCTGTTCCCACAACCCTGTAACCTGGGAGTATATGGGTTTCTTCCTCCTGGGCATTCAATATCCTCCCCACTTGGGCGAGATTGTCCCCTTTCCCTCTCCCCCTCATACTCATCTCTCCGTTGAACTATTCTAGGGGTTTCATGTTCCCTTCCTAGGGTATGCCTTGTTCTACCTCTACTCTCCCTCATCAAGGGGTTAGTATGTTCCCTACTCCACCCCCCTCCGGTGTTCCTCGGAGGGGAATAACGACCCCTCTTTCTTGCCAAACGTTTTCTCTATGAGACGGGGCTATAGTTCGTATGTTCGGCACACTCATTTCAGCCCCCTTACTGGCTAATACCCCACTATGAAAAAGGCCTGGTTCCCTAGGAAATGCATAACCAGCACGTATGTCCGAGTTTCTAATATGCACGTTGTGCATATATGCCCGATCCCTCTCATCGCTGCTCGAATCCCACTCAAAATCGTCACGACGCGTTCTACGAACTGATGGCGATTTCGATTGTCCCGGAGCTGATGTACTTTTAAATCCCCCTGGGGTTGGTCTTTCCATGAAAGTTGTTTCCATCTCACTATAGTCATCTTCAAATCTATCGGGTGAATTTGACTGTTGCCACCAGTCCCCTTCCTGTTTACTATAATAGGATTTCCCCCCTGTTGATGGGACTCTGTCAAATGAACCAATATCCTTCCCCCTTCCTTTAACTTGGCCCTGTCCTGTCCCATCCCACTTCCCTATTAACTTGTCAACACTCCTAACCCTTTCCCTGTGTCGATCATACAGGGATCCCATCCCTCTTTATTTTCAAAAGAGGTAAAATCCAAACAATCAAGTAGCTGTGGTGTTATCCTGAGATATGGCACCTGATTTAGATCATCAAGTTCCAGATCACCCTTTGCTTCTCTTAATTTCAAAATTTTATCAGCCCCCTTCGCCCCTATACCGTACCTGGTAATGACATCAGCTCCTCGATGGAACAAATGTTAATAAAAACACGCGGCATTATTAACAAAAATAAAAAACAAAAACACGTGGCTTTTCTTTTTGTTGTGTATGCGTGTATGCAACAATTTTTATAACGGACCAGATTTTTACACTGGACCGCTTTTGTCTAATTAAATAAACCAATTAAAAAAAAATTGATAATGTCAATGAACAAAAAAAAATTAAGAAAAATTTTGGACACCGGACTTACAGCTTATCTTCAACCAGCTTCTCTAAAGATGGCTTCTAGGAATAGGCTGCTTCCGGTTTGGGGTTCACACTTGGGGAATACACGTGCTGGGATATACACGTGGTGGGGTATACACGTGTCTGCCAATCCTACCTGCGTATTTTCCCTTGAAATTTCCTTACGGACAATTGCCCCTGAAAATACCAGGTCTTATCAGCCAGACAAAATTGAAACAAAAGAAAAAAAAATTGCCCCTAAAATTTTTCTTTTTAAATGGCGGAGTTGCGATTTTAATTAAAAATCGCTATTGGTTAATTTAATAACCTTTCTCGCGAATACGATTCGACTTGTAGTCGCAGCGCCAATATAGTAATTAGCACTTACTATTACTAGCTTGTATTACTGCTGGCAATACTTCAGTCGTCTGATTTCTCAAGTCTCTTGGTGTGTTACTTCTGGTTTGGTCAGTGGTATATCTCGTTGTGGCAAGCGTGGTCAGTTTCTCGTGCATCATGGGTGCTCTTCGGAACCCCTCGGCCTCCATCCCCCACGATTCACTACAATATTGCAAGAGTGGGAATCTGGCAAAGAACCACTTAATAACCAATAAAACGTAATGCATGACTTTAGTAACTACCAATACCCACACGTTGTGGAATATTAAGAGTTAAATGTAGTGTACTCACTAAGTAATTAGAGACGAACTGTTTGTGCGACGCTGAAATAAGGTGGGGTTCTGGAATCATTAACCCAAAGCTCACACATTTAACAATTTGAAATGATAAACGGGTCCATAGATTTACCCAAAAACACCACAAAACACCCCAAAACACCACAAAAACGAATTGAATCTTACACAAACATTTAAATAAACACAGAATTAATGAACAAATGTGAAATTTATGTTTGTATGTGTATTTATTCATTATTAATAAAAAATACTGAAGAGTTAATCAAAGGGCGATAACTCAGCTTGTTATTTCTTCCTGTAGGATCAAGCATATATACATGTATATATATCCGCAATAGTTTACTTTATATGTTTTAAATCTATTTATTTGTTGCTCTTGATTATTGTTATATGTTGTAAAATCTTTCCTTCTTAAATTAATAAAAACAGAAAAATGTAAACATTATTTATTATTTTATTGTTCATTTGAAACAAAATAATAAAATTATAACAAAGATTTTTTTCATTTAGTGTCTTTTGGATGTATTTATTTTGATCCTCTGGTGTCTTGGTACGAAAGATGTCTTCCCGGATGCAACATTTGTTGTTCAAACCAAACAGTCTATAATTTCTACTGTTGTACAGCGCACGCTGGAGGTCCAGTTGCTGGAGTTTGATAATGTCTGCCAAAAGATTTATCAGTGCTGGTGTGCTGTGTGGCTTCCAGTTTCATGATGTTGTTGATGGACTCAGCATTGTTGTTTGTCCACCTATTTGCTGCGTTGAGGTCTTCCCTTCCTAAGTTTTTGTAGTTGAGTTCTAATTTTGGTTCCAGTGTACTTTCGAAGTAATTGTTGAAGTCGGGTGTGTTGGCGTTGGTCAGAAGTTGTGAGCACCTTTCTTCAAACTGAAAAGTATCAGCGGAGTTGAGAATACATTGTTCCCCGTATATCAAGTCAATCAAGTGGATTCCAATCTTGTTTTTCAGGTAGTCAGTAATATTGTCTTTTAAGTGTTTGGTACATAATGACCGTTTTGAATTCGGAAATGGATGGGTATCATTGTACATGCATTAATAAATATTAGGCAGTAATAATGAAAGATAAATTTATGTTTATTCATTTTAATATATCATGAGATCAACAATAACAATTTAACAGATATATGATAATGTGAGTGTTTACATTTGTAGTCGGTACAGTTATATACAAATGTACATTTCACAGATTTTAAGTTTATGCTCAAAATTTTCTCAATATGGTTTGCACACGCTTTAGGAAGTGGTATAGATTCTCAAAACAATAAAAAAAATATAATGACAATAACTAATGTTTCAACTGGAACTTTCCAACAAAAAATCCTAGTTGTGGATAAAATGATTTTCAAAGCAAAAATTCCTTGAAATAACTTCAATTTACTTTTCTCGTTTCTAGAACTAAAACAAATGTCCACAAATGCATATTTTTTTCATCTGTCCGCTGATTTCATATTGTCGTTTTATTTATGATGTGTTTTGGGGTGTTTTGGGGTTGGGTGTTTTGTAGTGTTTTTGGGTAAATCTATGGACCGAGCAGGAACTACCAATCCTTCCGGAGCAACCGAGTTCAACCCCATGTTTTTAGTGGGGTTTGTGTTTCTCGATCTTTAGTTTTATGTGGATGGTTTGTAGATCATTGTTTGTCCTTTTGTACTTTTTCTCTTGGTCATTGTGTTGTCTGTTCTTCTTCGATTTACGGATTCTGATTACCTCTTTGGTATCTTCAAACTCTTCTTATTGTTTGCATGATTGAACAGTAATCACCAGCTTAGCAATTACTACAGGACCAAACATACAAAACATGTATGTCTAATTCATTAATTTGTGAATAATCTGATATCATCCTTACACCAAACATCGCCTCATCACATTCTCAGTATCAATAATTTCAAGTTTCTAAATGTTATGAGTGACTGATATTAAGGTTATTGATGACCACAAACAACCAGAGGCTCTCAAGAGCCTGTATCGTTCACCTGGTTAAAAAAAGAACCAATTGGTCCTATGTAAAAACTATGTCCTGCAGTGGTAGTAATCTTGGAATTACGATCAACATAAAAAACACAAAGTTTGTAAAGGACCTTCCAATGATTGATGCACAGTTTAGGTTCAATCAGTGCAATAGCTTCAGAGAATATATTTCTGTATTTTCCCGATATGGTCCTGTGTTAATACTATGACCTGTGGTGGTGGCCATCTTGGATTTCCGATCGGCATGAAAAACAGAGAACCTTCCAATGATCATTCCTGGGCAGTTTGGTTTCAACTGTCCAAGTGGTTTCAGAGAAGAAGCGTTTTGAAACATTGTTCCCATAGGGTCCAATGTTAAACTAAGTCCTGCTGTAGTCGCCATTTTGAATTTCATATCGGAACAAAAAACGTAGTTTGTAGAGGACCATCCAATGAACATTCATGTACAGTTTGGCTTTATTCATATTTGTAGTTTCTGAGAAGAAGGCATTTGAACATTTTCCCATAGGGTCCAATGTTAATCTATGTATTGTGGTGGCGGCCATCTTGGATTTCCGATCGACATAAAAACATACATTTTGTAGAGGACCTTCCAATGAACATTCATGTACAGTTTGGCTTTAATCATATTTGTAGTTTCTGAGAAGAAGGCATTTGAACATTTTCCCATAGGGTTCAATGTTAATCTATGTCCTGCGGTGGTGGCCATCTTGAATTTTTGATCGGCATAAAAAAACAGAATCTTTGTAGAGGACCTTCCAATGATCATTCCTGGGCAGTTTGATTTCAATTGTCCAAGTGGTTTCAGAGAAGAAGCGTTTTGAAACATTTTTCCCATAGGGTCCAATGTTAAACTAAGTCCTGCCGTAGCCGCCATTTGGAATTTCATACCGGAACAAAAAACGTAAAGTTTGTAGAGGACCATCCAATGAACATTCGTGTACAGTTTGACTTTAATCATATTTGTAGTTTCTGAGAAGGCATTTGAATATTTTCCCATAGGGTCCAATGTTAATCTATGTCCTGTGGTGGTGGCCATCTTGGATTTCCGATCGGCATAAAAAACAGAAACTTTGTAGAGGACCTTCCAATGATCATTCCTGGGCAGTTTGGTTTCAACTGTCCGAGTGGTTTCAGAGAAGAAGCATTTTGAAACATTTTTCCCATAGGGTCCTATGTTAAACTAAGTCCTGCTGTAGCCACCATTTTGAATTTCATATCGGAACAAAAAACTTTAAGATTGTAGAGGACCATCCAATAAACATTCATGTACAGTTTGGCTTTAATCATATTTGTAGTTTCTGAGAAGGCATTTGAACATTTTCCCATAGGGTCCAATGCTAATCTATGTCCTGCGATGGCAGCCATCTTGGATTTCCGATCAGCATAAAAAACAGTAACTTGGTAAAGGACATTCCAATGATCATTCATTTACAGTTTGGGTTCAGTCAGTTCATTAGTTTCAGAGAAGAAGATCTTTGAAATTTCAGCCAATCAGAGCATATTATTGGCCCTGGCAGCCATGTTGAATATCTGACTGGAACGAAAAACTAACTTTGTAGAGGACCATCCAAGGAACATTCCTGCTCAGTTTGGTTCCAATCGGCCCAGTGGTTTCGGAGAAGAAGCTTGAAATGTGAAAAGTTTACAGACGACAGACGACGGACGCCAAGTGATGGCAATAGTTCACCTGGATCTTTGGTCCAAGTGAACTAAAAACAGTATCTCCATGGTGTGTTGTTCAGTTACTTTTGAACCAAATTTGTCAAAATCATGAAATGAGCATACTGTCTCCATGAGCTCTAGAAAAAAAAAATGGTTGCTTTCAATATTCCTTTGTTTTTGATAAGCAGAACAGAATAATCGAACTTCTTTAATGTGTAAAAAGTACAAATATACAAATGTAGGTAAATGCTGATATTCTCGAGTTCATCCAAGTGGACTAATTTTGGCTTCATTCCATCCAGTGGTTCTGAAGAATAATATTTTCAAAGATTTCCAATTTTTCGACCAATCAGAAGCCATGACAGCATATTCAAGGTCGGTCCAATTTGTCCCAGAAGATCAAAATGTGAAAAGTTAATGGACGACAGATACCAGACACCAAGTCATGGGTAAAGCTCACTTGTGCCTTTGGTTCTGGTGACCCTTGTAGATTTTTTTTGTTGATTCATGTATCATGATGATTAAAATAAACAGAGAGAAACTTATAATCTTTCTTAAAGTTGGAGAATTTTCTTAAATAAAGTCAGTAAAATATCCCTCCCACCCTTGTCAACATAATAACACATGTTTATCCTGCAACTGTGTGATTCTGAGTACTAATGAAGGTGGTCAAATAAACTTCAGTGTTATTTAGTCATGGACCTAATAAAGCATTTCTGGTACCTGATTCATGTGGAGCGACAGAAAGAAACAGTAAAAGTATCAGGTCTGACGTCACAGATTACACCATTTAAAACGATTAGAACAACGATTGTTTCAATTATTTTCAGACAATTTGGCAGGTGTCCATATCATGCAAATTTAATTGTAAATTGTAATTGTTTATGTGGATACTTCAATGAAAATGCAGAGCATTACTTGTTACACTGTAACAGATTTACCTTATCGCATATTATGTTATTTGAAATAAATAAGTTGAATTTGATTGGAATTCAGGTAAATATTGATTTATTATTATTCGGAAATGAAACACTTAGTTGTGATATAAATTGTTCCATATTTTTGGCTGTACAAAAATACATTAAAAACACCTGTCGCTTTTCTATGTCATGATCATAAATGTTTGTAAATTAGTCATATTTGTAACATGTAACAGGTTAATAATAGATTGATGTCTTACTTTATTGATCAAGATCGTATGAACTAGTTTCGAGACAGCCTCGTGCAACTGGATTATCGAGTCGTCATATCATAAATAACAGTTTTTTAAAAAAATATTATAAAAAGAGCAATATACTTGCCGAACGTTAATAGAATAATGATTCATCCCTATATCTTCACATGTTAACTACCTTAATTATATATAAATCCACTAGAAAGTTAAATCCCAATGTTTGGTGTGTTCGTGTCATTAAGATGAAAGGGTGTGTTCGTGTCATTAAGATAAAAGGGTGTGTTCGTGTCATTAAGATAAAAGGGTGTGTTCGTGTCATTAAGATGAAAGGGTTCGATTAAGTATACTTTACCTGCATGACGCTCAACATTTTTTTTTCTCCAAGTCATCACTTAATATGAAATATGTATATAATATTATATAAGTTCATTTTGTATTAATTCATGTATGTATTGGAGAAGACGTATCTAAGTTGTGAAACTTGTGTCCTATCCAATTGTTTCTTATTGAACAATAAAATATGTTTAAAGTAAAGGTGTTTTGGACTTTTTGATATTGCCGATATTGCAGGATAAACACAATGTACGTATATTGTATATTTATCCTCTCACAAACGCAATTCCAAATTATACAAAAGTGCTGAAATAAATTCAGATGTTTTTCTCCAAAATGACCCTATAATACACATATAATAAATAATAAAACATTTTTTTTTCTAATTAAAATCTTTTATTCTATAATAGCCAAATGTAGAATGCATCAATAACCACAGATTATAAATAACATCGTCTGATAGTACACAGAAATGTCCAGGACTAAAAGATGGGTTAGTATAACCAGTTCCTGCCACTCTTCCTTTCGAAGAAAATCTGAAAGTGAAAAAAGTAGAAGTAGAAAAATTGCGTTATCATGTTTATTGTGTTGTCTGTTCTTCTTCGATTTACCCCTTTGATATCCTCAAACTCTTTTTATTGAACTATTTCCCATTATTTCCTATTTATGTAAAATTTTGGGTTTGACTTATGGTGTTTAATGCCACTTTCAACAAAATTTCAGCTATATCGTGGCAGTCAGTTTTATTGGTGGAGGTAACCAGAATACCTGGAGAAAACCATCGACAAGTCACAAGTCACTGACAAACTTTATCATATAATGTTGTATCGAGTAAACCTTTCCATGAACGGGAATCAAACTCACAATTTGAGTGGTGATAAGCTCTCATTGTATAGATAGTTGTAAATCCATCTATCATACGATCATGATCATCCTTATCTTAAATGTTAAATTTTAACCTCCAGGACTTGATCTGAAATAGACCCAGGCGCATTCGATGCAATAAGATTGTATCTTTACATCAGAGCCTTGTTTTATTTCAAACACAACTAAATGTCCATTGTCGGGTCTTTACAAAACATTTTTTTTCAATTTTTACCATTGTAGCCCACACCAATAGGGGTTAGAACCTCTAGACACTGGGGCTTTCATTAGAACCTATAGACACTGGGGCTTTCATTAGAACCTCTAGACACTGGGGCTTTCATTAGAACCTCTAGACACTGGGGCTTTCATTAGAACCTCTAGACACTGGGGCTTTCATTATAACCTCTAGACACTGGGGCTTTCATTAGAACCTCTAGACACTGGGGCTTTCATTAGAACCTCTAGACACTGGGGCTTTCATTAGAACCTCTAGACACTGGGGCTTTCATTAGAACCTATAGACACTGGGGCTTTCATTAGAACCTCTAGACACTGGGGCTTTCATTAGAACCTCTAGACACTGGGGCTTTCATTAGAACCTATAGTCACTGGGGCTTTCATTAGAACCTCTAGACACTGGGGCTTTCATTAGAACCTCTAGACACTGGGGTTTTCATTAGAACCTCTAGACACCAGGGCTTTCATTAGAACCTCTAGACACCAGGGCTTTCATTAGAACCTCTAGACACTGGGGCTTTCATTAGAACCTCTAGACACTGGGGCTTTCATTAGAACCTCTAGACACTGGGGCTTTCATTAGAACCTCTAGACACTGGGGCTTTCATTAGAACCTCTAGACACTGGGGCTTTCATTAGAACCTCTAGACACTGGGGCTTTCATTAGAACCTCTAGACACTGGGGCTTTCATTAGAACCTCTAGACACTGGGGCTTTCATTAGAACCTCTAGACACTGGGGCTTTCATTAGAACCTCTAGACACTGGGGCTTTCATTAGAACCTCTAGACACTGGGGCTTTCATTAGAACCTATAGACACTGGGGCTTTCATTAGAACCTCTAGACACTGGGGCTTTCATTATAACCTCTAGACACTGGGGCTTTCATTAGAACCTCTAGACACTGGGGCTTTCATTAGAACCTAAAGTCACTGGGGCTTTCATTAGAACCTCTAGACACTGGGGCTTTCATTAGAACCTCTAGACACTGGGGCTTTCATTAGAACCTCTAGACACTGGGGCTTTCATTAGAACCTCTAGACACCGGGGCTTTCATTAGAACCTCTAGACACTGGGCTTTCATTAGAACCTATAGACACTGGGGCTTTCATTAGAACCTCTAGACACTGGGGCTTTCATTAGAACCTATAGACACTGGGGCTTTCATTAGAACCTCTAGACACCGGGGCTTTCATTAGAACCTCTAGACACTGGGGCTTTCATTAGAACCTCTAGACACTGGGGCTTTCATTAGAACCTCTAGACACTGGGGCTTTCATTATAACCTGTAGACACTCGGGCTTTCATTAGAACCTCTAGACACTGGAGCTTTCATTAGAACCTCTAGACACTGGGGCTTTCATTAGAACCTCTAGACACTGGGGCTTTCATTAGAACCTCTAGACACTGGGGCTTTCATTAGAACCTCTAGACACTGGGGCTTTCATTAGAACCTCTAGACACTGGGGCTTTCATTAGAACCTCTAGACACTGGGGCTTTCATTAGAACCTCTAGACACTGGGGCTTTCATTAGAACCTCTAGACACTGGGGCTTTCATTAGAACCTCTAGACACTGGGGCTTTCATTAGAACCTCTAGACACTGGGGCTTTCATTATAACCTCTAGACACTGGGCTTTCATTAGAACCTCTAGACACTGGGGCTTTCATTAGAACCTCTAGACACTGGGGCTTTCATTAGAACCTCTAGACACTGGGGCTTTCATTAGAACCTCTAGACACTGGGGCTTTCATTAGAACCTATAGGCACTGGGGCTTTCATTAGAACCTCTAGACACTGGGGCTTTCATTAGAACCTCTAGACACTGGGGCTTTCATTAGAACCTCTAGACACTGGGGCTTTCATTAGAACCTCTAGACACTGGGGCTTTCATTAGAACCTATAGTCACTGGGGTTTTCATTAGAACCTCTAGACACTGGGGCTTTCATTAGAACCTCTAGACACTGGGGCTTTCATTAGAACCTCTAGACACTGGGGCTTTCATTAGAACCTCTAGACACTGGGGCTTTCATTAGAACCTCTAGACACTGGGGCTTTCATTAGAACCTCTAGACACTGGGGCTTTCATTAGAACCTCTAGACACTGGGGCTTTCATTAGAACCTCTAGACACCAGGGCTTTCATTAGAACCTCTAGACACTGGGGCTTTCATTAGAACCTCTAGACACTGGGGTTTTCATTAGAACCTCTAGACACCAGGGCTTTCATTAGAACCTCTAGACACTGGGGCTTTCATTAGAACCTCTAGACACTGGGGCTTTCATTAGAACCTCTAGACACTGGGGCTTTCATTAGAACCTCTAGACACTGGGGCTTTCATTAGAACCTATAGACACTGGGGCTTTCATTAGAACCTCTAGACACTGGGGCTTTCATTAGAACCTCTAGACACTGGGGCTTTCATTAGAACCTCTAGACACTGGGGCTTTCATTAGAACCTCTAGACATTGAGGCTTTCATTAGAACCTCTAGACACTGGGGCTTTCATTAGAACCTATAGACACTGGGGCTTTCATTAGAACCTCTAGACACTGGGGCTTTCATTAGAACCTCTAGACACTGGGGCTTTCATTAGAACCTATAGACACTGGGGCTTTCATTAGAACCTCTAGACACTGGGGCTTTCATTAGAACCTCTAGACACTGGGGCTTTCATTAGAACCTATAGTCACTGGGGTTTTCATTAGAACCTCTAGACACCAGGGCTTTCATTAGAACCTCTAGACACTGGGGCTTTCATTAGAACCTCTAGACACTGGGGTTTTCATTAGAACCTCTAGACACCAGGGCTTTCATTAGAACCTCTAGACACTGGGGCTTTCATTAGAACCTCTAGACACTGGGGCTTTCATTAGAACCTCTAGACACTGGGGCTTTCATTAGAACCTCTAGACACTGGGGCTTTCATTAGAACCTCTAGACACCAGGGCTTTCATTAGAACCTCTAGACACTGGGGCTTTCATTAGAACCTCTAGACACTGGGGCTTTCATTAGAACCTCTAGACACTGGGGCTTTCATTAGAACCTCTAGACACTGGGGTTTTCATTAGAACCTCTAGACACTGGGGCTTTCATTAGAACCTCTAGACACTGGGGCTTTCATTAGAACCTCTAGACACTGGGGCTTTCATTAGAACCTCTAGACACTGGGGCTTTCATTAGAACCTCTAGACACTGGGGCTTTCATTAGAACCTCTAGACACTGGGGCTTTCATTAGAACCTCTAGACACTGAGGCTTTCATTAGAACCTATAGACACTGGGGCTTTCATTAGAACCTCTAGACACTGGGGCTTTCATTAGAACCTCTAGACACTGGGGCTTTCATTAGAACCTCTAGACACTGAGGTTTTCATTAGAACCTATAGCCACTCGGGTTTTCATTATAACCTATAGACATTGAGGCTTTCATTAGAACCTATAGTCACTCGGGCTTTCATTATAACCTATAGACACTGGAGCTTTCATTAGAACCTATAGACACTGGGGCTTTCATTATAACCTACAGACATTGGGGCTTTCATTAGAACCTATAGCCACTCGGCCTTTCATTAGAACCTATAGACACTGGAGCTTTCATTAGAACCTATAGCCACTCAGGTTTTCATTAAAACCTATAGACACCAGGGCTTTCATTAGAACCTATAGCCACTCGGGTTTTCATTATAACCTATAGACACCGGGGCTTTCATTAGAACCAATAGCCACTCGGGTTTTCATTATAACCTATAGACACCGGGGCTTTCATTAGAACCTATAGCCACTTGGGTTTTCATTATAACCTATAGACACCGGGGCTTTCATTAGAACCTATAGCCACTTGGGTTTTCATTATAACCTATAGACACCAGGGCTTTCATTAGAACCAATAGCCACTCGGGTTTTCATTATAACCTATAGACACCAGGGCTTTCATTAGAACCTATAGCCACTTGGGTTTTCATTATAACCTATAGACACCAGGGCTTTCATTAGAACCTATAGCCACTTGGGTTTTCATTATAACCTATAGACACCAGGGCTTTCATTAGAACCTATAGCCACTTGGGTTTTCATTATAACCTATAGACACCGGGGCTTTCATTAGAACCTATAGCCACTTGGGTTTTCATTATAACCTATAGACACCAGGGCTTTCATTAGAACCTATAGCCACTTGGGTTTTCATTATAACCTATAGACACCGGGGCTTTCATTAGAACCTATAGCCACTTGGGTTTTCATTATAACCTATAGACACCAGGGCTTTCATTAGAACCTATAGACACTATAATGAAAATGCAGAGCATTACTTGTTACACTGTAACAGATTTACCTTATCACGTATTATTATGTTATTTGAAATAAATGAAACTGCACGCGTTGTCGTGCTGTGATACCCCCACTCGCTCTACATAAGTTGATGTGTAGTAAAGTATTAGATTACAGTGGGACTTAACGTGGTGGAGAGGCATAAAGGAGTGTAAAGAGTGTTGGAATCAAGAGATGTGTATCCTCCCAGAGCATTTGGCTAGTAAACGTTTGGAATGATGAAAAATGATGCATTACAGATTATTAGATATAAATATTATACATAGCTAATTAAGGAAATCATTTATAGCAGCAGCTCGTAAGGGAACATGAAAAGGGCTATAACTCTCGCAAAAATCAACCATCCGTGAAATTGGTATAATATGCACATGCTCAGATCATGGTCAACCAAGATACCAAATATGAATAAAATGTTACAAAAGAGAAATGACTAGTTGCGTACACAAGATGTGCAGACGGACGTATGGACAAACAAACATGAAAAGGGCTATAACTTTCGCAAAAATCAACCATCCATGAAATTGGTATAATATGCGCATGGTCACATCATGGTCAACCAAGATACCAAATATGAATAAAATGTTACAAAAGAGAAATGACTAGTTGCGTACACAAGATGTGCAGACGGACGTATGGACAAACAAACATGAAAAGGGCTATAACTTTCGCAAAAATCAACCATCCGTGAAATCGGTATAATATGCGCATGCTCAGATCATGGGCAATCAAGATACCAAATATGAATAAAATGCGACAAGACTAGTTGCGTACACAAGATGTGCAAACGGACATATGGTCAAACAAACATGAAAAGGGCTATAACTCATGCAAAAATCAACCATCTGTGAAATCGGTATAATATGCGGATGCACAGATCATGGCCAACCAAGATACCAAATATGAATAAAATGTGACAAAAGACAAATGACTAGTTGCGTACACAAGATGTACGGACGGACGTATGGTCAAACAAACATGAAAAGGGCTATAACTGTCGCCAAAATCAACCATCCGTGAAATCGTTATAATATGCCCATGCTCAGATCATGGCTAACCAAGATAAAAAATATGAATAAAATGCGAAAAAAGACAAATGACTAGTTGTGTACACAAGATGTGCGGATGGATGTATGGACAAAACATGAAAGGGGCTATAACTCTCGCAAAAATCAACCATCCATGAAATCTGCACAATATGCGCATGCTCAGATACCAACCAAGATACCAAATATGAATAAAATGCGACAAAAGACAAATGACTAGATGCGCACACAAGATGTGCGGACTGACGTATGGTCAAACAAACATGAAATGGGCTATAACTCTCACCAAAATCAACCATCCGTGAAATCGCTATACTATGCCCATGCTTAGATCATGGCTAACCAAGATGTCAAATATGAATAAAATATGACAAAAGACAAATGACTAGTTGTGTACACAAGATGTGCAGACGGACGTATGGACAAACAAACATGAAAAGGGCTATAACTCTCACAAAAATCAACCATCCGTGAAATCGGTATAATATGTGCATGCTCAGATCATGGCCAACCAAGATATCAAATATCAATAAAAGGCGACAAGACTAGCTGCATACACAAGATGTGCGAACAGACATATGGTCAAACAAACATGAAAAAGGCTATAACTCTCACCAAAATCAACCATCCGTGAAATCGCTATAATATGCCCATGCTCAGATCATGGCTAACCAAGATAGCAAATATGAATAAAATGCAACAAAAGACAAATGACTAGTTGTGTACACAAGATGTGGAGACAGACGTATGGGCAAACAAACATGAAAAGGGCTATAACTCTCGTAAAATCAACCATCTGTGAAATCGGTATAATATGCCCATGCTCAGATCATGGCCAACCAAGATACCAAATATGAATAAAATGCGACAAAAGACAAATGACTAGTTGTGTAGACAAGATGTGGAGACTGATGTATGGGCAAACAAACATGAAAAGGGCTATAACTCTTGCAAAAATCAACCATCCATGAAATGGGCACAATATGCACATGCTCAGATCATGGCCAACCAAGATACTAAATATGAATAAAATGCGACAAAAGACAAATGACTAGTTACGAACACAAGATGTGCAGACGGACGTATGGGCAAACAAACATGAAAACTGCTATAACTTTTGCAAAAATCAACCATCCGTGAAATCGGTATAATATGTGCATGCTCAGATCATGGGCAATCAAGATACAAAATATGAATAAAATGCAACAAAAGACAAATGACTAGTAGCATACACAAGATGTGTAACAGCAACACAGACCCCACAAAAAACCTTGGTTACACAGGACAAAGACAAAGAAGACAAAAGCACAAGACACAAAAGTAACAGCAACACAGACCCCCACAAAAAACCTTGGTTACACAGGACGAAGACAAAGAAGACAAAAGCACAAGACAGAAAGGTAACAGCAACACAGACCCCACAAAAAACCTTGGTTACACAGGACGAAGACAAAGAAGACAAAAGCACAAGACAGAAAAGTAACAGCAACACAGACCCCACAAAAAACATTGGTTACACAGGACGAAGACAAAGAAGACAAAAGCACAAGACAGAAAAGTAACAACAACACAGACCCCACAAAAAACCTTGGTTACACAGGACGAAGACAAAGAAGACAAAAGCACAAGACAGAAAAGTAACAACAACACAGACCCCACAAAAAACCTTGGTTACACAGGACGAAGACAAAGAAGACAAAAGCACAAGACAGAAAAGCAACAGCAACACAGACCCCACAAAAAACCTTGGTTACACAGGACGATGACAAAGAAGACAAAAGCACAAGACAGAAAAGTAACAGCAACACAGACCCCACAAAAAACCTTGGTTACACAGGACGAAGACAAAGAAGACAAAAGCACAAGACAGAAAAGCAACAGCAACACAGACCCCACAAAAAACCTTGGTTACACAGGACGATGACAAAGAAGACAAAAGCACAAGGCAGAAAAGTAACAGCAACACAGACCCCACAAAAAACCTTGGTTACACAGGACGAAGACAAAGAAGACAAAAGCACAAGACAGAAAAGTAACAGCAACACAGACGTCACAAAAAACCTTGGTTACACAGGACGATGAGAAAGAAGACAAAAACACAAGACAGAAAAGTAACAGCAACACAGACCCCACAAAAAACCTTGGTTACACAGGACGAAGACAAAGAAGACAAAAGCACAAGGCAGAAAAGTAACAGCAACACAGACCCCACAAAAAACATTGGTTACACAGGACGAAGACAAAGAAGACAAAAGCACAAGACAGAAAAGTAACAGCAACACAGACCCCACAAAAAACCTTGGTTACACAGGATGAAGACAAAGAAGACAAAAGCACATGACAGAAAAGTAACAGCAACACAGACCCCACAAAAAACTTTGGTTACACAGGACGAAGACAAAGAAGACAAAAGCACATGACAGAAAAGTAACAGCAACACAGACACCACAAAAACCTTGGTTACACAGGACGAAGACAAAGAAGACAAAAGCACAAGACAGAAAAGTAACAGCAACACAGACCCCACAAAAAACCTTGGTTACACAGGACGAAGACAAAGAAGACAAAAACACAAGACAGAAAAGTAACAGCAACACAGACCCCACAAAAAACCTTGGTTACACAGGACGAAGACAAAGAAGACAAAAGCACAAGGCAGAAAAGTAACAGCAACACAGACCCCACAAAACACATTGGTTACACAGGATGAAGACAAAGAAGACAAAAGCACAAGACACAAAAGTAACAGCAACACAGACCCCACAAAAAACATTGGTTACACAGGACGAAGACAAAGAAGACAAAAGCACAAGATAGAAAAGTAACAGCAACACAGACCCCACAAAAAACCTTGGTTACACAGGACGAAGACAAAGAAGACAAAAGCACAAGACAGAAAAGTAACAGCAACACAGACCCCACAAAAAACCTTGGTTACACAGGACGAAGACAAAGAAGACAAAAGCACAAGACACAAAAGTAACAGCAACACAGACACCACAAAAAACCTTGGTTACACAGGACGAAGACAAAGAAGACAAAAGCACAAGACAGAAAGGTAACAGCAACACAGACCCCACAAAAAACCTTGGTTACACAGGACGAAGACAAAGAAGACAAAAGCACAAGACAGAAAAGTAACAGCAACACAGACGTCACAAAAAACCTTGGTTACACAGGACGATGAGAAAGAAGACAAAAACACAAGACAGAAAAGTAACAGCAACACAGACCCCACAAAAAACCTTGGTTACACAGGACGAAGACAAAGAAGACAAAAGCACAAGGCAGAAAAGTAACAGCAACACAGACCCCACAAAAAACATTGGTTACACAGGACGAAGACAAAGAAGACAAAAGCACAAGACAGAAAAGTAACAGCAACACAGACCCCACAAAAAACCTTGGTTACACAGGATGAAGACAAAGAAGACAAAAGCACATGACAGAAAAGTAACAGCAACACAGACCCCACAAAAAACTTTGGTTACACAGGACGAAGACAAAGAAGACAAAAGCACATGACAGAAAAGTAACAGCAACACAGACACCACAAAAAACCTTGGTTACACAGGACGAAGACAAAGAAGACAAAAGCACAAGACAGAAAAGTAACAGCAACACAGACCCCACAAAAAACCTTGGTTACACAGGACGAAGACAAAGAAGACAAAAGCACAAGATAGAAAAGTAACAGCAACACAGACCCCACAAAAAACCTTGGTTACACAGGACGAAGACAAAGAAGACAAAAGCACAAGACAGAAAAGTAACAGAAAAACATACGTCACAAAAAACCTTGGTTACACAGGACGATGACAAAGAAGACAAAAACACAAGACAGAAAAGTAACAGCAACACAGACCCCACAAAAAACCTTGGTTACACAGGACGAAGACAAAGAAGACAAAAGCACAAGGCAGAAAAGTAACAGCAACACAGACCCCACAAAACACATTGGTTACACAGGATGAAGACAAAGAAGACAAAAGCACAAGACACAAAAGTAACAGCAACACAGACCCCACAAAAAACATTGGTTACACAGGACGAAGACAAAGAAGACAAAAGCACAAGATAGAAAAGTAACAGCAACACAGACCCCACAAAAAACCTTGGTTACACAGGACGAAGACAAAGAAGACAAAAGCACAAGACAGAAAAGTAACAGCAACACAGACCCCACAAAAAACATTGGTTACACAGGACGAAGACAAAGAAGACAAAAGCACAAGACACAAAAGTAACAGCAACACAGACCCCACAAAAAACCTTGGTTACACAGGACGAAGACAAAGAAGACAAAAGCACAAGACAGAAAGGTAACAGCAACACAGACCCCACAAAAAACCTTGGTTACACAGGACGAAGACAAAGAAGACAAAAGCACAAGACAGAAAAGTAACAGCAACACAGACCCCACAAAAAACATTGGTTACACAGGACGAAGACAAAGAAGACAAAAGCACAAGACAGAAAAGTAACAACAACACAGACCCCACAAAAAACCTTGGTTACACAGGACGAAGACAAAGAAGACAAAAGCACAAGACAGAAAAGTAACAACAACACAGACCCCACAAAAAACCTTGGTTACACAGGACGAAGACAAAGAAGACAAAAGCACAAGACAGAAAAGTAACAGCAACACAGACCCCACAAAAAACCTTGGTTACACAGGACGATGACAAAGAAGACAAAAGCACAAGGGAGAAAAGTAACAGCAACACAGACCCCACAAAAAACCTTGGTTACACAGGACGAAGACAAAGAAGACAAAAGCACAAGACAGAAAAGCAACAGCAACACAGACCCCACAAAAAACCTTGGTTACACAGGACGATGACAAAGAAGACAAAAGCACAAGGCAGAAAAGTAACAGCAACACAGACCCCACAAAAAACCTTGGTTACACAGGACCAAGACAAAGAAGACAAAAGCACAAGACAGAAAAGTAACAGCAACACAGACGTCACAAAAAACCTTGGTTACACAGGACGATGAGAAAGAAGACAAAAACACAAGACAGAAAAGTAACAGCAACACAGACCCCACAAAAAACCTTGGTTACACAGGACGAAGACAAAGAAGACAAAAGCACAAGGCAGAAAAGTAACAGCAACACAGACCCCACAAAAAACATTGGTTACACAGGACGAAGACAAAGAAGACAAAAGCACAAGACAGAAAAGTAACAGCAACACAGACCCCACAAAAAACCTTGGTTACACAGGACGAAGACAAAGAAGACAAAAGCACATGACAGAAAAGTAACAGCAACACAGACCCCACAAAAAACTTTGGTTACACAGGACGAAGACAAAGAAGACAAAAGCACATGACAGAAAAGTAACAGCAACACAGACACCACAAAAAACCTTGGTTACACAGGACGAAGACAAAGAAGACAAAAGCACAAGACAGAAAAGTAACAGCAACACAGACCCCACAAAAAACCTTGGTTACACAGGACGAAGACAAAGAAGACAAAAGCACAAGACAGAAAAGTAACAGCAACACAGACCCCACAAAAAACCTTGGTTACACAGGACGAAGACAAAGAAGACAAAAGCACAAGACAGAAAAGTAACAGCAAAACAGACGTCACAAAAAACCTTGGTTACACAGGACGATGACAAAGAAGACAAAAACACAAGACAGAAAAGTAACAGCAACACAGACCCCACAAAAAACCTTGGTTACACAGGACGAAGACAAAGAAGACAAAAGCACAAGGCAGAAAAGTAACAGCAACACAGACCCCACAAAACACATTGGTTACACAGGATGAAGACAAAGAAGACAAAAGCACAAGACACAAAAGTAACAGCAACACAGACCCCACAAAAATCCTTGGTTACACAGGACGAAGACAAAGAAGACAAAAGCACAAGACAGAAAGGTAACAGCAACACAGACGTCACAAAAAACCTTGGTTACACAGGACGAAGACAAAGAAGACAAAAGTACAAGACAGAAAGGTAACAGCAACACAGACCCCACAAAAAACATTGGTTACACAGGACGAAGACAAAGAAGACAAAAGCACAAGACAGAAAAGTAACAGCAACACAGACGTCACAAAAAACCTTGGTTACACAGGACGATGACAAAGAAGACAAAAACACAAGACACAAAAGTAACAGCAACACAGACCCCACAAAAAACCTTGGTTACACAGGACGAAGACAAAGAAGACAAAAGCACAAGACACAAAAGTAACAGCAACACAGACCCCACAAAAAACCTTGGTTACACAGGACGAAGACAAAGAAGACAAAAACACAAGACACAAAAGTAACAGCAACACAGACCCCACAAAAAACCTTGGTTACACAGGACGAAGACAAAGAAGACAAAAGCACAAGACACAAAAGTAACAGCAACACAGACCCCACAAAAAACCTTGGTTACACAGGACGAAGACAAAGAAGACAAAAGCACAAGACAGAAAAGTAACAGCAACACAGACCCCACAAAAAACATTGGTTACACAGGACGAAGACAAAGAAGACAAAAGCACAAGACACAAAAGTAACAGCAACACAGACCCCACAAAAAACATTGGTTACACAGGACGAAGACAAAGAAGACAAAAGCACAAGATAGAAAAGTAACAGCAACACAGACCCCACAAAAAACCTTGGTTACACAGGACGAAGACAAAGAAGACAAAAGCACAAGACAGAAAAGTAACAGCAACACAGACCCCACAAAAAACATTGGTTACACAGGACGAAGACAAAGAGGACAAAAGCACAAGACACAAAAGTAACAGCAACACAGACCCCACAAAAAACCTTGGTTACACAGGACGAAGACAAAGAAGACAAAAGCACAAGACACAAAAGTAACAGCAACACAGACCCCACAAAAATCCTTGGTTACACAGGACGAAGACAAAGAAGACAAAAGCACAAGACAGAAATGTAACAGCAACACAGACCCCACAAAAAACCTTGGTTACACTGGACGAAGACAAAGAAGACAAAAGCACAAGACAGAAAAGTAACAGCAACACAGACCCCACAAAAAACATTGGTTACACAGCACCAAGACAAACAAGACAAAAGCACAAGACAGAAAAGTAACAGCAACACAGACCCCACAAAAAACATTGGTTACACAGGACGAAGACAAAGAAGACAAAAGCACAAGACAGAAAAGTAACAACAACACAGACCCCACAAAAAACCTTGGTTACACAGGACGAAGACAAAGAAGACAAAAGCACAAGACAGAAAAGCAACAGCAACACAGACCCCACAAAAAACCTTGGTTACACAGGACGATGACAAAGAAGACAAAAGCACAAGGGAGAAAAGTAACAGCAACACAGACCCCACAAAAAACATTGGTTACACAGGACGAAGACAAAGAAGACAAAAGCACAAGACAGAAAAGTAACAGCAACACAGACCCCACAAAAAACCTTGGTTACACAGGACGAAGACAAAGAAGATAAAAGCACAAGACAGAAAAGCAACAGCAACACAGACCCCACAAAAAACCTTGGTTACACAGGACGATGACAAAGAAGACAAAAGCACAAGGCAGAAAAGTAACAGCAACACAGACCCCACAAAACACATTGGTTACACAGGATGAAGACAAAGAAGACAAAAGCACAAGACACAAAAGTAACAGCAACACAGACCCCACAAAAAACATTGGTTACACAGGACGAAGACAAAGAAGACAAAAGCACAAGATAGAAAAGTAACAGCAACACAGACCCCACAAAAAACCTTGGTTACACAGGACGAAGACAAAGAAGACAAAAGCACAAGACAGAAAAGTAACAGCAACACAGACCCCACAAAAAACATTGGTTACACAGGACGAAGACAAAGAAGACAAAAGCACAAGACACAAAAGTAACAGCAACACAGACCCCACAAAAATCCTTGGTTACACAGGACGAAGACAAAGAAGACAAAAGCACAAGACAGAAAGGTAACAGCAACACAGACCCCACAAAAAACCTTGGTTACACAGGACGAAGACAAAGAAGACAAAAGCACAAGACAGAAAAGTAACAGCAACACAGACCCCACAAAAAACATTGGTTACACAGGACGAAGACAAAGAAGACAAAAGCACAAGACAGAAAAGTAACAACAACACAGACCCCACAAAAAACCTTGGTTACACAGGACGAAGACAAAGAAGACAAAAGCACAAGACAGAAAAGTAACAACAACACAGACCCCACAAAAAACCTTGGTTACACAGGACGAAGACAAAGAAGACAAAAGCACAAGACAGAAAAGCAACAGCAACACAGACCCCACAAAAAACCTTGGTTACACAGGACGATGACAAAGAAGACAAAAGCACAAGGCAGAAAAGTAACAGCAACACAGACCCCACAAAAAACCTTGGTTACACAGGACGAAGACAAAGAAGACAAAAGCACAAGACAGAAAAGCAACAGCAACACAGACCCCACAAAAAACCTTGGTTACACAGGACGATGACAAAGAAGACAAAAGCACAAGGCAGAAAAGTAACAGCAACACAGACCCCACAAAAAACCTTGGTTACACAGGACCAAGACAAAGAAGACAAAAGCACAAGACAGAAAAGTAACAGCAACACAGACGTCACAAAAAACCTTGGTTACACAGGACGATGAGAAAGAAGACAAAAACACAAGACAGAAAAGTAACAGCAACACAGACCCCACAAAAAACCTTGGTTACACAGGACGAAGACAAAGAAGACAAAAGCACAAGGCAGAAAAGTAACAGCAACACAGACCCCACAAAAAACATTGGTTACACAGGACGAAGACAAAGAAGACAAAAGCACAAGACAGAAAAGTAACAGCAACACAGACCCCACAAAAAACCTTGGTTACACAGGACGAAGACAAAGAAGACAAAAGCACATGACAGAAAAGTAACAGCAACACAGACCCCACAAAAAACTTTGGTTACACAGGACGAAGACAAAGAAGACAAAAGCACATGACAGAAAAGTAACAGCAACACAGACACCACAAAAAACCTTGGTTACACAGGACGAAGACAAAGAAGACAAAAGCACAAGACAGAAAAGTAACAGCAACACAGACCCCACAAAAAACCTTGGTTACACAGGACGAAGACAAAGAAGACAAAAGCACAAGACAGAAAAGTAACAGCAACACAGACCCCACAAAAAACCTTGGTTACACAGGACGAAGACAAAGAAGACAAAAGCACAAGACAGAAAAGTAACAGCAAAACAGACGTCACAAAAAACCTTGGTTACACAGGACGATGACAAAGAAGACAAAAACACAAGACAGAAAAGTAACAGCAACACAGACCCCACAAAAAACCTTGGTTACACAGGACGAAGACAAAGAAGACAAAAGCACAAGGCAGAAAAGTAACAGCAACACAGACCCCACAAAACACATTGGTTACACAGGATGAAGACAAAGAAGACAAAAGCACAAGACACAAAAGTAACAGCAACACAGACCCCACAAAAAACATTGGTTACACAGGACGAAGACAAAGAAGACAAAAGCACAAGATAGAAAAGTAACAGCAACACAGACCCCACAAAAAACCTTGGTTACACAGGACGAAGACAAAGAAGACAAAAGCACAAGACAGAAAAGTAACAGCAACACAGACCCCACAAAAAACATTGGTTACACAGGACGAAGACAAAGAAGACAAAAGCACAAGACACAAAAGTAACAGCAACACAGACCCCACAAAAATCCTTGGTTACACAGGACGAAGACAAAGAAGACAAAAGCACAAGACAGAAAGGTAACAGCAACACAGACGTCACAAAAAACCTTGGTTACACAGGACGAAGACAAAGAAGACAAAAGTACAAGACAGAAAGGTAACAGCAACACAGACCCCACAAAAAACCTTGGTTACACAGGACGAAGACAAAGAAGACAAAAGCACAAGACACAAAAGTAACAGCAACACAGACGTCACAAAAAACCTTGGTTACACAGGACGATGACAAAGAAGACAAAAACACAAGACACAAAAGTAACAGCAACACAGACCCCACAAAAAACCTTGGTTACACAGGACGAAGACAAAGAAGACAAAAGCACAAGACACAAAAGTAACAGCAACACAGACCCCACAAAAAACCTTGGTTACACAGGACGAAGACAAAGAAGACAAAAGCACAAGACAGAAAAGTAACAGCAACACAGACCCCACAAAAAACCTTGGTTACACAGGACGAAGACAAAGAAGACAAAAACACAAGACACAAAAGTAACAGCAACACAGACCCCACAAAAAACCTTGGTTACACAGGACGAAGACAAAGAAGACAAAAGCACAAGACACAAAAGTAACAGCAACACAGACCCCACAAAAAACCTTGGTTACACAGGACGAAGACAAAGAAGACAAAAGCACAAGACAGAAAAGTAACAGCAACACAGACCCCACAAAAAACATTGGTTACACAGGACGAAGACAAAGAAGACAAAAGCACAAGACACAAAAGTAACAGCAACACAGACCCCACAAAAAACATTGGTTACACAGGACGAAGACAAAGAAGACAAAAGCACAAGATAGAAAAGTAACAGCAACACAGACCCCACAAAAAACCTTGGTTACACAGGACGAAGACAAAGAAGACAAAAGCACAAGACAGAAAAGTAACAGCAACACAGACCCCACAAAAAACATTGGTTACACAGGACAAAGACAAAGAGGACAAAAGCACAAGACACAAAAGTAACAGCAACACAGACCCCACAAAAAACATTGGTTACACAGGACGAAGACAAAGAAGACAAAAGCACAAGACACAAAAGTAACAGCAACACAGACCCCACAAAAATCCTTGGTTACACAGGACGAAGACAAAGAAGACAAAAGCACAAGACAGAAAGGTAACAGCAACACAGACCCCACAAAAAACCTTGGTTACACAGGACGAAGACAAAGAAGACAAAAGCACAAGACAGAAAAGTAACAGCAACACAGACCCCACAAAAAACATTGGTTACACAGGACGAAGACAAAGAAGACAAAAGCACAAGACAGAAAAGTAACAACAACACAGACCCCACAAAAAACATTGGTTACACAGGACGAAGACAAAGAAGACAAAAGCACAAGACAGAAAAGTAACAACAACACAGACCCCACAAAAAACCTTGGTTACACAGGACGAAGACAAAGAAGACAAAAGCACAAGACAGAAAAGCAACAGCAACACAGACCCCACAAAAAACATTGGTTACACAGGACGAAGACAAAGAAGACAAAAGCACAAGACAGAAAAGTAACAGCAACACAGACCCCACAAAAAACCTTGGTTACACAGGACGAAGACAAAGAAGACAAAAGCACAAGACAGAAAAGCAACAGCAACACAGACCCCACAAAAAACATTGGTTACACAGGACGAAGACAAAGAAGACAAAAGCACAAGACAGAAAAGTAACAGCAACACAGACCCCACAAAAAACCTTGGTTACACAGGACGAAGACAAAGAAGACAAAAGCACAAGACAGAAAAGTAACAGCAACACAGACCCCACAAAAAACATTGGTTACACAGGACGAAGACAAAGAAGACAAAAGCACAAGACACAAAAGTAACAGCAACACAGACCCCACAAAAAACATTGGTTACACAGGACGAAGACAAAGAAGACAAAAGCACAAGATAGAAAAGTAACAGCAACACAGACCCCACAAAAAACCTTGGTTACACAGGACGAAGACAAAGAAGACAAAAGCACAAGACAGAAAAGTAACAGCAACACAGACCCCACAAAAAACATTGGTTACACAGGACGAAGACAAAGAGGACAAAAGCACAAGACACAAAAGTAACAGCAACACAGACCCCACAAAAAACCTTGGTTACACAGGACGAAGACAAAGAAGACAAAAGCACAAGACACAAAAGTAACAGCAACACAGACCCCACAAAAATCCTTGGTTACACAGGACGAAGACAAAGAAGACAAAAGCACAAGACAGAAATGTAACAGCAACACAGACCCCACAAAAAACCTTGGTTACACTGGACGAAGACAAAGAAGACAAAAGCACAAGACAGAAAAGTAACAGCAACACAGACCCCACAAAAAACATTGGTTACACAGCACCAAGACAAACAAGACAAAAGCACAAGACAGAAAAGTAACAGCAACACAGACCCCACAAAAAACATTGGTTACACAGGACGAAGACAAAGAAGACAAAAGCACAAGACAGAAAAGTAACAACAACACAGACCCCACAAAAAACCTTGGTTACACAGGACGAAGACAAAGAAGACAAAAGCACAAGACAGAAAAGCAACAGCAACACAGACCCCACAAAAAACCTTGGTTACACAGGACGATGACAAAGAAGACAAAAGCACAAGGGAGAAAAGTAACAGCAACACAGACCCCACAAAAAACATTGGTTACACAGGACGAAGACAAAGAAGACAAAAGCACAAGACAGAAAAGTAACAGCAACACAGACCCCACAAAAAACCTTGGTTACACAGGACGAAGACAAAGAAGATAAAAGCACAAGACAGAAAAGCAACAGCAACACAGACCCCACAAAAAACCTTGGTTACACAGGACGATGACAAAGAAGACAAAAGCACAAGGCAGAAAAGTAACAGCAACACAGACCCCACAAAACACATTGGTTACACAGGATGAAGACAAAGAAGACAAAAGCACAAGACACAAAAGTAACAGCAACACAGACCCCACAAAAAACATTGGTTACACAGGACGAAGACAAAGAACACAAAAGCACAAGATAGAAAAGTAAAAGCAACACAGACCCCACAAAAAACCTTGGTTACACAGGACGAAGACAAAGAAGACAAAAGCACAAGACACAAAAGTAACAGCAACACAGACCCCACAAAAAACCTTGGTTACACAGGACGAAGACAAAGAAGACAAAAGCACAAGACAGAAAAGTAACAGCAACACAGACCCCACAAAAAACATTGGTTACACAGGACGAAGACAAAGAAGACAAAAGCACAAGACACAAAAGTAACAGCAACACAGACCCCACAAAAAACATTGGTTACACAGGACGAAGACAAAGAAGACAAAAGCACAAGATAGAAAAGTAACAGCAACACAGACCCCACAAAAAACCTTGGTTACACAGGACGAAGACAAAGAAGACAAAAGCACAAGACAGAAAAGTAACAGCAACACAGACCCCACAAAAAACATTGGTTACACAGGACAAAGACAAAGAGGACAAAAGCACAAGACACAAAAGTAACAGCAACACAGACCCCACAAAAAACATTGGTTACACAGGACGAAGACAAAGAAGACAAAAGCACAAGACACAAAAGTAACAGCAACACAGACCCCACAAAAATCCTTGGTTACACAGGACGAAGACAAAGAAGACAAAAGCACAAGACAGAAAGGTAACAGCAACACAGACCCCACAAAAAACCTTGGTTACACAGGACGAAGACAAAGAAGACAAAAGCACAAGACAGAAAAGTAACAGCAACACAGACCCCACAAAAAACATTGGTTACACAGGACGAAGACAAAGAAGACAAAAGCACAAGACAGAAAAGTAACAACAACACAGACCCCACAAAAAACATTGGTTACACAGGACGAAGACAAAGAAGACAAAAGCACAAGACAGAAAAGTAACAACAACACAGACCCCACAAAAAACCTTGGTTACACAGGACGAAGACAAAGAAGACAAAAGCACAAGACAGAAAAGCAACAGCAACACAGACCCCACAAAAAACATTGGTTACACAGGACGAAGACAAAGAAGACAAAAGCACAAGACAGAAAAGTAACAGCAACACAGACCCCACAAAAAACCTTGGTTACACAGGACGAAGACAAAGAAGACAAAAGCACAAGACAGAAAAGCAACAGCAACACAGACCCCACAAAAAACATTGGTTACACAGGACGAAGACAAAGAAGACAAAAGCACAAGACAGAAAAGTAACAGCAACACAGACCCCACAAAAAACCTTGGTTACACAGGACGAAGACAAAGAAGACAAAAGCACAAGACAGAAAAGTAACAGCAACACAGACCCCACAAAAAACATTGGTTACACAGGACGAAGACAAAGAAGACAAAAGCACAAGACACAAAAGTAACAGCAACACAGACCCCACAAAAAACATTGGTTACACAGGACGAAGACAAAGAAGACAAAAGCACAAGATAGAAAAGTAACAGCAACACAGACCCCACAAAAAACCTTGGTTACACAGGACGAAGACAAAGAAGACAAAAGCACAAGACAGAAAAGTAACAGCAACACAGACCCCACAAAAAACATTGGTTACACAGGACGAAGACAAAGAGGACAAAAGCACAAGACACAAAAGTAACAGCAACACAGACCCCACAAAAAACCTTGGTTACACAGGACGAAGACAAAGAAGACAAAAGCACAAGACACAAAAGTAACAGCAACACAGACCCCACAAAAATCCTTGGTTACACAGGACGAAGACAAAGAAGACAAAAGCACAAGACAGAAATGTAACAGCAACACAGACCCCACAAAAAACCTTGGTTACACTGGACGAAGACAAAGAAGACAAAAGCACAAGACAGAAAAGTAACAGCAACACAGACCCCACAAAAAACATTGGTTACACAGCACCAAGACAAACAAGACAAAAGCACAAGACAGAAAAGTAACAGCAACACAGACCCCACAAAAAACATTGGTTACACAGGACGAAGACAAAGAAGACAAAAGCACAAGACAGAAAAGTAACAACAACACAGACCCCACAAAAAACCTTGGTTACACAGGACGAAGACAAAGAAGACAAAAGCACAAGACAGAAAAGCAACAGCAACACAGACCCCACAAAAAACCTTGGTTACACAGGACGATGACAAAGAAGACAAAAGCACAAGGGAGAAAAGTAACAGCAACACAGACCCCACAAAAAACATTGGTTACACAGGACGAAGACAAAGAAGACAAAAGCACAAGACAGAAAAGTAACAGCAACACAGACCCCACAAAAAACCTTGGTTACACAGGACGAAGACAAAGAAGATAAAAGCACAAGACAGAAAAGCAACAGCAACACAGACCCCACAAAAAACCTTGGTTACACAGGACGATGACAAAGAAGACAAAAGCACAAGGCAGAAAAGTAACAGCAACACAGACCCCACAAAACACATTGGTTACACAGGATGAAGACAAAGAAGACAAAAGCACAAGACACAAAAGTAACAGCAACACAGACCCCACAAAAAACATTGGTTACACAGGACGAAGACAAAGAACACAAAAGCACAAGATAGAAAAGTAAAAGCAACACAGACCCCACAAAAAACCTTGGTTACACAGGACGAAGACAAAGAAGACAAAAGCACAAGACAGAAAAGTAACAGCAACACAGACCCCACAAAAAACATTGGTTACACAGGACGAAGACAAAGAAGACAAAAGCACAAGACACAAAAGTAACAGCAACACAGACCCCACAAAAATCCTTGGTTACACAGGACGAAGACAAAGAAGACAAAAGCACAAGACAGAAAGGTAACAGCAACACAGACCCCACAAAAAACCTTGGTTACACAGGACGAAGACAAAGAAGACAAAAGCACAAGACAGAAAAGTAACAGCAACACAGACCCCACAAAAAACATTGGTTACACAGGACGAAGACAAAGAAGACAAAAGCACAAGACAGAAAAGTAACAACAACACAGACCCCACAAAAAACCTTGGTTACACAGGACGAAGACAAAGAAGACAAAAGCACAAGACAGAAAAGTAACAACAACACAGACCCCACAAAAAACCTTGGTTACACAGGACGAAGACAAAGAAGACAAAAGCACAAGACAGAAAAGCAACAGCAACACAGACCCCACAAAAAACCTTGGTTACACAGGACGATGACAAAGAAGACAAAAGCACAAGGCAGAAAAGTAACAGCAACACAGACCCCACAAAAAACCTTGGTTACACAGGACGAAGACAAAGAAGACAAAAGCACAAGACAGAAAAGCAACAGCAACACAGACCCCACAAAAAACCTTGGTTACACAGGACGATGACAAAGAAGACAAAAGCACAAGGCAGAAAAGTAACAGCAACACAGACCCCACAAAAAACCTTGGTTACACAGGACCAAGACAAAGAAGACAAAAGCACAAGACAGAAAAGTAACAGCAACACAGACGTCACAAAAAACCTTGGTTACACAGGACGATGAGAAAGAAGACAAAAACACAAGACAGAAAAGTAACAGCAACACAGACCCCACAAAAAACCTTGGTTACACAGGACGAAGACAAAGAAGACAAAAGCACAAGGCAGAAAAGTAACAGCAACACAGACCCCACAAAAAACATTGGTTACACAGGACGAAGACAAAGAAGACAAAAGCACAAGACAGAAAAGTAACAGCAACACAGACCCCACAAAAAACCTTGGTTACACAGGACGAAGACAAAGAAGACAAAAGCACATGACAGAAAAGTAACAGCAACACAGACCCCACAAAAAACTTTGGTTACACAGGACGAAGACAAAGAAGACAAAAGCACATGACAGAAAAGTAACAGCAACACAGACACCACAAAAAACCTTGGTTACACAGGACGAAGACAAAGAAGACAAAAGCACAAGACAGAAAAGTAACAGCAACACAGACCCCACAAAAAACCTTGGTTACACAGGACGAAGACAAAGAAGACAAAAGCACAAGACAGAAAAGTAACAGCAACACAGACCCCACAAAAAACCTTGGTTACACTGGACGAAGACAAAGAAGACAAAAGCACAAGACAGAAAAGTAACAGCAAAACAGACGTCACAAAAAACCTTGGTTACACAGGACGATGACAAAGAAGACAAAAACACAAGACAGAAAAGTAACAGCAACACAGACCCCACAAAAAACCTTGGTTACACAGGACGAAGACAAAGAAGACAAAAGCACAAGGCAGAAAAGTAACAGCAACACAGACCCCACAAAACACATTGGTTACACAGGATGAAGACAAAGAAGACAAAAGCACAAGACACAAAAGTAACAGCAACACAGACCCCACAAAAAACATTGGTTACACAGGACGAAGACAAAGAAGACAAAAGCACAAGATAGAAAAGTAACAGCAACACAGACCCCACAAAAAACCTTGGTTACACAGGACGAAGACAAAGAAGACAAAAGCACAAGACAGAAAAGTAACAGCAACACAGACCCCACAAAAAACATTGGTTACACAGGACGAAGACAAAGAAGACAAAAGCACAAGACACAAAAGTAACAGCAACACAGACCCCACAAAAATCCTTGGTTACACAGGACGAAGACAAAGAAGACAAAAGCACAAGACAGAAAGGTAACAGCAACACAGACGTCACAAAAAACCTTGGTTACACAGGACGAAGACAAAGAAGACAAAAGTACAAGACAGAAAGGTAACAGCAACACAGACCCCACAAAAAACCTTGGTTACACAGGACGAAGACAAAGAAGACAAAAGCACAAGACACAAAAGTAACAGCAACACAGACGTCACAAAAAACCTTGGTTACACAGGACGATGACAAAGAAGACAAAAACACAAGACACAAAAGTAACAGCAACACAGACCCCACAAAAAACCTTGGTTACACAGGACGAAGACAAAGAAGACAAAAGCACAAGACACAAAAGTAACAGCAACACAGACCCCACAAAAAACCTTGGTTACACAGGACGAAGACAAAGAAGACAAAAGCACAAGACAGAAAAGTAACAGCAACACAGACCCCACAAAAAACCTTGGTTACACAGCACGAAGACAAAGAAGACAAAAACACAAGACACAAAAGTAACAGCAACACAGACCCCACAAAAAACCTTGGTTACACAGGACGAAGACAAAGAAGACAAAAGCACAAGACACAAAAGTAACAGCAACACAGACCCCACAAAAAACCTTGGTTACACAGGACGAAGACAAAGAAGACAAAAGCACAAGACAGAAAAGTAACAGCAACACAGACCCCACAAAAAACATTGGTTACACAGGACGAAGACAAAGAAGACAAAAGCACAAGACACAAAAGTAACAGCAACACAGACCCCACAAAAAACATTGGTTACACAGGACGAAGACAAAGAAGACAAAAGCACAAGATAGAAAAGTAACAGCAACACAGACCCCACAAAAAACCTTGGTTACACAGGACGAAGACAAAGAAGACAAAAGCACAAGACAGAAAAGTAACAGCAACACAGACCCCACAAAAAACATTGGTTACACAGGACAAAGACAAAGAGGACAAAAGCACAAGACACAAAAGTAACAGCAACACAGACCCCACAAAAAACATTGGTTACACAGGACGAAGACAAAGAAGACAAAAGCACAAGACACAAAAGTAACAGCAACACAGACCCCACAAAAATCCTTGGTTACACAGGACGAAGACAAAGAAGACAAAAGCACAAGACAGAAAGGTAACAGCAACACAGACCCCACAAAAAACCTTGGTTACACAGGACGAAGACAAAGAAGACAAAAGCACAAGACAGAAAAGTAACAGCAACACAGACCCCACAAAAAACATTGGTTACACAGCACGAAGACAAAGAAGACAAAAGCACAAGACAGAAAAGTAACAACAACACAGACCCCACAAAAAACATTGGTTACACAGGACGAAGACAAAGAAGACAAAAGCACAAGACAGAAAAGTAACAACAACACAGACCCCACAAAAAACCTTGGTTACACAGGACGAAGACAAAGAAGACAAAAGCACAAGACAGAAAAGCAACAGCAACACAGACCCCACAAAAAACATTGGTTACACAGGACGAAGACAAAGAAGACAAAAGCACAAGACAGAAAAGTAACAGCAACACAGACCCCACAAAAAACCTTGGTTACACAGGACGAAGACAAAGAAGACAAAAGCACAAGACAGAAAAGCAACAGCAACACAGACCCCACAAAAAACATTGGTTACACAGGACGAAGACAAAGAAGACAAAAGCACAAGGGAGAAAAGTAACAGCAACACAGACCCCACAAAAAACATTGGTTACACAGGACGAAGACAAAGAAGACAAAAGCACAAGGCAGAAAAGTAACAGCAACACAGACCCCACAAAAAACCTTGGTTACACAGGACCAAGACAAAGAAGACAAAAGCACAAGACAGAAAAGTAACAGAAACACAGAAGTCACAAAAAACCTTGGTTACACAGGACGATGAGAAAGAAGACAAAAACACAAGACAGAAAAGTAACAGCAACACAGACCCCACAAAAAACCTTGGTTACACAGGACGAAGACAAAGAAGACAAAAGCACAAGGCAGAAAAGTAACAGCAACACAGACCCCACAAAAAACATTGGTTACACAGGACGAAGACAAAGAAGACAAAAGCACAAGACAGAAAAGTAACAGCAACACAGACCCCACAAAAAACCTTGGTTACACAGGACGAAGACAAAGAAGACAAAAGCACATGACAGAAAAGTAACAGCAACACAGACCCCACAAAAAACTTTGGTTACACAGGACGAAGACAAAGAAGACAAAAGCACATGACAGAAAAGTAACAGCAACACAGACACCACAAAAAACCTTGGTTACACAGGACGAAGACAAAGAAGACAAAAGCACAAGACAGAAAAGTAACAGCAACACAGACCCCACAAAAAACCTTGGTTACACAGGACGAAGACAAAGAAGACAAAAGCACAAGACAGAAAAGTAACAGCAACACAGACCCCACAAAAAACCTTGGTTACACAGGACGAAGACAAAGAAGACAAAAGCACAAGACAGAAAAGTAACAGCAAAACAGACGTCACAAAAAACCTTGGTTACACAGGACGATGACAAAGAAGACAAAAACACAAGACAGAAAAGTAACAGCAACACAGACCCCACAAAAAACCTTGGTTACACAGGACGAAGACAAAGAAGACAAAAGCACAAGGCAGAAAAGAAACAGCAACACAGACCCCACAAAACACATTGGTTACACAGGATGAAGACAAAGAAGACAAAAGCACAAGACACAAAAGTAACAGCAACACAGACCCCACAAAAAACATTGGTTACACAGGACGAAGACAAAGAAGACAAAAGCACAAGATAGAAAAGTAACAGCAACACAGACCCCACAAAAAACCTTGGTTACACAGGACGAAGACAAAGAAGACAAAAGCACAAGACAGAAAAGTAACAGCAACACAGACCCCACAAAAAACATTGGTTACACAGGACGAAGACAAAGAAGACAAAAGCACAAGACACAAAAGTAACAGCAACACAGACCCCACAAAAATCCTTGGTTACACAGGACGAAGACAAAGAAGACAAAAGCACAAGACAGAAAGGTAACAGCAACACAGACGTCACAAAAAACCTTGGTTACACAGGACGAAGACAAAGAAGACAAAAGTACAAGACAGAAAGGTAACAGCAACACAGACCCCACAAAAAACATTGGTTACACAGGACGAAGACAAAGAAGACAAAAGCACAAGACAGAAAAGTAACAGCAACACAGACGTCACAAAAAACCTTGGTTACACAGGACGATGACAAAGAAGACAAAAACACAAGACACAAAAGTAACAGCAACACAGACCCCACAAAAAACCTTGGTTACACAGGACGAAGACAAAGAAGACAAAAGCACAAGACACAAAAGTAACAGCAACACAGACCCCACAAAAAACCTTGGTTACACAGGACGAAGACAAAGAAGACAAAAGCACAAGACAGAAAAGTAACAGCAACACAGACCCCACAAAAAACCTTGGTTACACAGGACGAAGACAAAGAAGACAAAAACACAAGACACAAAAGTAACAGCAACACAGACCCCACAAAAAACCTTGGTTACACAGGACGAAGACAAAGAAGACAAAAGCACAAGACACAAAAGTAACAGCAACACAGACCCCACAAAAAACCTTGGTTACACAGGACGAAGACAAAGAAGACAAAAGCACAAGACAGAAAAGTAACAGCAACACAGACCCCACAAAAAACATTGGTTACACAGGACGAAGACAAAGAAGACAAAAGCACAAGACACAAAAGTAACAGCAACACAGACCCCACAAAAAACATTGGTTACACAGGACGAAGACAAAGAAGACAAAAGCACAAGATAGAAAAGTAACAGCAACACAGACCCCACAAAAAACATTGGTTACACAGGACGAAGACAAAGAAGACAAAAGCACAAGACAGAAAAGTAACAGCAACACAGACCCCACAAAAAACATTGGTTACACAGGACGAAGACAAAGAGGACAAAAGCACAAGACACAAAAGTAACAGCAACACAGACCCCACAAAAAACCTTGGTTACACAGGACGAAGACAAAGAAGACAAAAGCACAAGACACAAAAGTAACAGCAACACAGACCACACAAAAAACTTTGGTTACACAGGACGAAGACAAAGAAGACAAAAGCACAAGACAGAAAAGTAACAGCAACACAGACCCTACAAAAAACCTTGGTTACACAGGACGAAGACAAAGAAGACAAAAGCACATGACAGAAAAGTAACAGCAACACAGACCCCACAAAAAACCTTGGTTACACAGGACGAAGACAAAGAAGACAAAAGCATAAGACAGAAAAGTAACAGCAACACAGACCCCACAAAAAACATTGGTTACACAGGACGAAGACAAAGAAGACAAAAGCACAAGACAGAAAAGTAACAGCAACACAGACCCTACAAAAAACCTTGGTTACACAGGACGAAGACAAAGAAGACAAAAGCACATGACAGAAAAGTAACAGCAACACAGACCCCACAAAAAACCTTGGTTACACAGGACGAAGACAAAGAAGACAAAAGCACAAGACAGAAAAGTAACAGCAACACAGACCCCACAAAAAACATTGGTTACACAGGACGAAGACAAAGAAGACAAAAGCACAAGACAGAAAAGTAACAGCAACACAGACCCCACAAAAAACATTGGTTACACAGGACTAAGACAAAAGCACAAGACAGAAAAGTAACAGCAACACAGACCCCACAACAAACTGGGGGTGAACAAAAGGGTAAGTAGTTCCTTCTTCTTATCAATCACCCACCATGATATAAACATTCAAGTCACTTACCTATAAAGACAAGTAGTTGCATCAGAATCTTCCAAGAACACTTCGAAATTTGAGGGACCCACAAAGGGTTGTTTAGCCAATTCCATGTCTTCAACATCAGGTACTTCGTCTTCAGTTAATGACATCATATAGAGCATATCCCCTTGTTGATCCTCTGTCAGGTTCATAGATTTACGAAGATTGACGTAAATACTTGTTTCACCTGAAGGCACGTTTGGGTCACCCTAGAATGGAAAATGTATAAAATTGGGAGTGTTTCTCGTCATATCTTCTAAATGTATCAAGTAGCAAAAACTCTATTGAAGAGTGGGTTAGGTTTATTGAAGAGTGAGTGAATGAGTAATTGCTGTCTATTGAAGAGTGAATGAGTAATTGTTGTCTATTGAAGAGTGAATGAGTAATTGTTGACAATTGAAGAGTGAATGAGTAATTATTGTCTATTGAAGAGTGAATGAGTAATTATTGTCTATTGAAGAGTGAATGAGTAATTGTTGTCTATTGAAGAGTGAATGAGTAATTGTTGTCTATTGAAGAGTGAATGAGTAATTGTTGTCTATTGAAGAGTGAATGAGTAATTGTTGTCTGTTGAAGAGTGAATGAGTAATTGTTGTCTGTTGAAGAGTGAATGAGTAATTGTTTTCTATTGAAGAGTGAATGAGTAATTATTGTCTATTGAAGAGTGAATGAGTAATTATTGTCTATTGAAGAGTGAATGAGTCATTATTTTCTATTGAAGAGTGCATGAGTAATTGTTGTCTATTGAAGAGTGAGGGAGTAATTTTTGTCTATTGAAGAGTGAATGAGTAATTATTGTCTATTGAAGAGTGAATGAGTAATTATTGTCTATTGAAGAGTGAATGAGTAATTATTGTCTATTGAAGAGTGAATGAGTAATTGTTGTCTATTGAAGAGTGAATGAGTAATTGTTGTCTATTGAAGAGTGAATGAGTAATTGTTGTCTATTGAAGAGTGAATGAGTAATTGTTGTCTGTTGAAGAGTGAATGAGTAATTGTTGTCTGTTGAAGAGTGAATGAGTAATTGTTTTCTATTGAAGAGTGAATGAGTAATTATTGTCTATTGAAGAGTGAATGAGTAATTATTGTCTATTGAAGAGTGAATGAGTCATTATTTTCTATTGAAGAGTGCATGAGTAATTGTTGTCTATTGAAGAGTGAGGGAGTAATTTTTGTCTATTGAAGAGTGAATGAGTAATTATTGTCTATTGAAGAGTGAATGAGTAATTATTGTCTATTGAATAGTGAATGAGTAATTGTTGTCTGTTGAAGAGTGAATGAGTAATTATTGTCTATTAAAGAGTGAATGAGTAATTATTGTCTATTGAAGAGTGAATGAGTAATTGTTGTCTATTGAAGAGTGAATGAGTAATTATTGTCTATTGAAGAGTGAATGAGTAATTATTGTCTATTGAATAGTGAATGAGTAATTGTTGTCTGTTGAAGAGTGAATGAGTAATTATTGTCTATTAAAGAGTGAATGAGTAATTATTGTCTATTGAAGAGTGAATGAGTAATTGTTGTCTATTGAAGAGTGAATGAGTAATTATTGTCTATTGAAGAGTGAATGAGTAATTGTTGTCAATTGAAGAGTGAATGAGCAATTGCTGTCTATTGAAGAATGAATGAGTAATTATTGTCTTGAAGATTGAATGAGTAATTATTGTCTATTGAAGAGTGAATGAGTAATTATTGTCTATTGAAGAGTGAATGAGTAATTGTTGTCTATTGAAGAATGAATGAGTAATTATTGTCTTGAAGATTGAATGAGTAATTATTGTCTATTGAAGAGTGAATGAGTAATTGTTGTCTATTGAAGAGTGAATGAGTAATTATTGTCTATTTAAAAGTGAATGAGTAATTGTTGTCTGAAGAGTGAATGAGTAATTGTTGTCTATTGAAGAGTAAATGAGTAATTGTTGTCTATTGAAGAGTGAATGAGTAATTATTGTCTATTGAAGAGTGAATGAGTAACTGTTATCTATTGAAGAGTGAATGAGTAATTGTTGTCTATTGAAGAGTGAATGAGTAATTGTTGTCTATTGAAGAGTGAATGAGTAATTGTTGTCTATTGAAGAGTGAATGAGTAATTGTTGTCTGTTGAAGAGTGAATGAGTAATTGTTGTCCATTGAAGAGTGAATGAGTAATTGTTGTCTATTGAAGAGTGAATGAGTAATTGTTGTCTGTTGAAGAGTGAATGAGTAATTGTTTTCTATTGAAGAGTGAATGAGTAATTGTTGTCTATTGAAGAGTGAATGAGTAATTATTGTCTATTGAAGAATGAATGAGTAATTATTGTCTTGAAGATTGAATGAGTAATTATTGTCTATTGAAGAGTGAATGAGTAATTGTTGTCTATTGAAGAGTGAATGAGTAATTATTGTCTATTTAAAAGTGAATGAGTAATTGTTGTCTGAAGAGTGAATGAGTAATTGTTGTCTATTGAAGAGTAAATGAGTAATTATTGTCTATTGAAGAGTGAATGAGTAATTATTATCTATTGAAGAGTGAATGAGTAATTGTTGTCTGTTGAAGAGTGAATGAGTAATTGTTGTCTATTGAAGAGTGAATGAGTAATTATTGTCTATTTAAAAGTGAATGAGTAATTGTTGTCCGTTGAAGAGTGAATGAGTAATTGTTGTCTATTGAAGAGTGAATGAGTAATTATTGTCTATTGAAGAGTGAATGAGTAATTATTGTCTATTGAAGAGTGAATGAGTAATTGCTGTCTATTGAAGAGTGAATGAGTAATTGTTGTCTATTGAAGAGTGAATGAGTAATTATTGTCTATTGAAGAGTGAATGAGTAATTATTGTCTATTGAAGAGTGAATGAGTAATTATTGTCTATTGAAGAGTGAATGAGTAATTGTTGTCTATTGAAGAGTGAATGAGTAATTGTTGTTTATCATCAAGTGAGCAATTTTTCAGTTATTTTATTGTGACTTATTCATTGTATAATGGTTTTATGGTGTTTAATGCCACTTTTAACAATATTTCAGTTAAATCGTGGCGGTCAGTTTTATTGGTGGAGGAAACCGAAGTACCTAGAGAAAACCACCGACCTGCCACAAGTCACTGGCAAACTTGATCACATAATGTTGTACACCTCGCCCTGAGTGGGATTCGAACCAACATCAGTGGTGATAGGCACTGATTGCACAGGTAGTTGTTAATCCAACTACCATATGATCAGGACCACGACGGCTCCTATCTCATGAATGAATTATCAAGTAGCAAAACTCTATTGAAGAGTGAGCACCTGAGTTCACCCCTGGCTTTTAGTGGGGTTCGATCTTTGGTTTCATATGTATGTTTTGTAGATCATTGTTTGTCCTTTTGTTTATTTTCTTTTGGCCATTGTGTTGTCTGTTCTTTGATATACGGATTCTGATTACCCCTTTGGTATCTTCAAACTCTTCTTAGTAATTGTTGTTTAATATCAAGTGAGCAATTATTTACTATAAAATTGAGAACAATTTACTTTACTTTACAAACACTTTTAAGTCTGTGACACATAACATTTCAAAACAGTTATAATATAACAAGGGGCAGTCATGGTTGTGATCATATGGTAGTTGGAATAACAACTACCGTAATTACTCCAATTTTTCGACTGTTTTCATTTTTTGAGATTTCCCAACTTTTTAAATAATCATATTTTTCGACTATAAGTTATTTAGACGGTAGGGAGAAAATTAAGAAATAATTACCGGTAGCCATATATTTATATTGTTTTTACCACAGGTTGGCACTTTATGCCGAATATTTTATGCCGAATAAAATGAAGGCATAAAGTGACAACCCGTGGTAAAATCAATATACATATATGGCTAACAGTAATTATTTCGATTCTAATAGGACAATTACGGAACATTTTCAAATCGAAGTAACCTAGGTCATCCAGTGTTTTTGGCTGTTCCGTTAATTGACCCGACTGAAATGTTACAATAATATTCCAGTTTTTTTTCAAAGATATTTGAAATGACAACCGAAAAGGTGTTTCATGCCGATGACAAATATGTTTTGAGATTACTAAATGTTGTCATTCATGAACATCAATTCAAAAGAAAGGGAAAATACTACAAATTCCACTTCGACAAGGAGGCGTACACGAAGCCAAAAAACGTCAGGATCTTTATGTTCTAAACTGGAAGTCTTCATATGACAGCATGTTGTTTACGTGTCAAAATCGTCAACAACATTTTGCGGAATTTTAATTTGTGTGATTTTTAGGCCCAGGGATATGCAAGAATACTATGTTATTCGGGATCTTAGCAAGGGATGTGGGTTTATATTCCCTGTCTGTTTTCTATATCACCTGAGCCGATTTCCAATACACGAATGTTTAGTTATTTTGTGTATTGCATACTTACCATTAACAGCCGCCTATCTATAGTAGGGCGCCCGACGAAAGATTTTTGCGAATTTGCCTTAACGGAATTACACACACCTGTATGATACATCGTTGGAATGAGGAGAACAAGCCGCATCGAAATAAAGATGTCGTCATTATGTATTGTGGTCACGTTTTTTTAAAATTGGGGTCAAAGGTCAAGATCTAAAAATTGGAACTAACACACCACAAGTTTTAAAAGGCTTCCTTCTTCGACAAGACTGTGAAGAACTTTAAACTGGAATGCCAATTTTATTTGTTAAGCTTATTATTTTATTATTTTATGCTTATTTTTTATTTTACATTGTTTGAATATATAGCAAAATGCCATTTTCTAAAAAAAAAATGCCATTTTACAATTTTCGTATATATGAGAAATAAAAGTGACCTTGACCTGTCATAGTTTGAACATTTCTCATTTTTATTTGATATTCATTTAAAGGAAACCTTCAAATTATTTTTTAACCCTTAACATTTGACAACTGGTGGACGGATTAAAAAAAAAGAAATCATGTTTCACAACCGCTGACATTTAGATTATGATTTTTGGCACACATGTACATTTCATCAATATGTTTTCTTCAAAATCAAAGTACATTTACAATGTAGTGTAATTACTTTGCCTTTGTTGAAAATACGGTTAATTTGGGGTCAAATTTGAGGCTTAAAGTAAGGCTGATATACTCTTTCAAAAATCAATTATTTACATCCCGTTTTTATTTTAATTATATCTTTTGATACATTATCTCTTATGTAAAAACCTTTTTAGCTATTTAGATAGTGGAGAATATTTTTATTTTTCATCCTGAAAATACCATGTACAATGTGTCAGCCGAGGGTACCTTTGAAAAACGTGAAATTAAAAAAATCGTGACCACAGAAGCCTACGACGACAATTAAAAATACAAAATGTAATAATGTTTCTAGCGTTTAAAACCAAAATTAGCCATGTGTAATTCCGTTAACCCAAACTCGATAACTAAGCGTCTTTTTTAACACTGGGCACCCTACTACTATGATGTAATCAGTCATAGATAAATGTTATTTTTACCACGGGTTTGGACTCAAAGTGTTTGAAGGACGTCATATTAGAATAAATAATTTATTTATTGATGAAAATCGAGAGAAAATCATATGAGTCGGCTTTTTATTTTTGTAAAGGTAAGAATGGAAGCAAGAAACGAGTCTGGAGTGCGTAAATATTACACAAACAGGTACATGTTTTGAGTGATTCTTATTTATACCTTTTTGATTGAAACTGTTATCTTTAATTGATCTATTAACATCCCAATTGGACAGAACTGCTTACTATTTCCGGAGCACCTGAGTTCAGCCCCGGTTTTTAGTGGGATTTGTGTTACTTGATCTTTAGTTTTATGTGCTATGTTTTGTAGATTGTTGTTTGGCCATTGTGTTGTCTGTTCCTCTTCGATTTACGGATTCTGATTACCCCTTTGGTATCTTCAAACTCTTCTTGTGACCAATTTACACCACAATGTATGTAAAACTGTAAAATTCAACAATGGCTGTTTATATAATGTAAAACTTACTGTCACTTTAATCATTTGGGCTTGTCTGTCCTCCATGTCATACTTCAGCAGAAATATTTCTATACCATGTGAACTGTAGTGTGCTAAGAACAATCCAGGCTGTATTGGGTAACGAGGGTCTGTAGGTTGGATCCTTATTGATGACAGGAGATATGTCTGACTTTAAAAAAGATAGATATATGTATAATAAGAGTAATAATAAAATTACCGAACACCGAGCAATTTTCTAAAGGGAAAGGCAAAACTCATAAGTCAACAAACAGACAAAATCAGTCAACAACAATGGCCCTGACTTGGTACAGGCATTTCCAAAGAAATGGTGGGTTGAATAAGATTTTATGGCGCCAAACCTCCCGCTTCCATTGCGGTTAAAAGTTTCTGGTTGTCACTATAACAACATTTTTAATAATACTGGGATAAATTAGGTATAATAGTAGTCAACGCAGTACTTTTATACAATATACCAAGCTATACAGAGTAACGAGGGTCTGTAGGCTGGATCCTTATTGATGACAACACATATGTCTGACTTTCAAATAGATAGATATATGCATACACAATATACCAAGCTATACAGAGTAACGAGGGTCTGTAGGCTGGATCCTTATTGATGACAAGACATATGTCTGACTATAAAAAAGATAGATATATGTATAATAAGGGTAATAACAAAATTACCGAACACTGAGCAATCTTCCAAAGGGAAAGGCAAAACTCATAAGTCAACAAACAGACAAAATCAGTCAACAACCAGAAAACTGGGAAAACCGCAATGGCCCTGACTTGGTACAGGCATTTCCAAAGAAATGGCGGGTTGAATAAGATTTTACAGTGCCAAACCTCCCGCTTCCATTACGGTTTAAAGGTTCTGGTTGTCACTATAACAGCATTTTTAACAATACTGGGACAAATTAGGTATAATAGTAGTCAACGCAGTACTTTTATACAATATACCAAGCTATACAGAGTAACAAGGGTCTGTAGGCTGGATTCTTATTGATGACAGGAGATATATCTGACTTTCAAAAAGATAGATATATGCATTCACAATATACCAAGCTATACAGAGTAACAAGGGTCTGTAGGCTGGATCCTTATTGATGACAGGAGATATATCTGACTTTCAAAAAGATAGATATATGCATTCACAATATACCAAGCTATACAGAGTAACAAGGGTCTGTAGGCTGGATCCTTATTGATGACAGGAGATATATCTGACTTTCAAAAAGATAGATATATGCATTCACAATATACCAAGCTATACAGAGTAACAAGGGTCTGTAGGCTGGATTCTTATTGATGACAGGAGATATATCTGACTTTCAAAAAGATAGATATATGCATTCACAATATACCAAACTATACAGAGTAACAAGGGTCTGTAGGCTGGATTCTTATTGATGACAGGAGATATGTCTGACTTTCAAAAAGATAGATATATGCATTCACAATATACCAAGCTATACAGACTAACAAGGGTCTGTAGGCTGGATTCTTATTGATGACAGGAGATATGTCTGACTTTCAAAAAGATAGATATATGCATTCACAATATACCAAGCTATACAGACTAACAAGGGTCTGTAGGCTGGATTCTTATTGATGACAGGAGATATGTCTGACTTTCAAATAGATAGATATATGTATACACAATATACCAAGCTATACAGAGTAACAAGGGTCTGTAGGCTGGATTCTTATTGATGACAGGAGATATATCTGAATTTAACAAAGATAGATATATGTATACACAATATACCAAGTTATACAGAGTAACAAGGGTCTGTAGGCTGGATTCTTATTGAAGACAGGAGATATATCTGACTTTAAAAAAGATAGATATATGTATACACAATATACCAAGCTATACAGAGTAACAAGGGTCTGTAGGCTGGATTCTTATTGATGACAGGAGATATGTCTGACTTTCAAATAGATAGATATATGTATACACAATATACCAAGCTATACAGAGTAACAAGGGTCTGTAGGCTGGATTCTTATTGATGACAGGAGATATATCTGAATTTAACAAAGATAGATATATGTATACACAATATACCAAGTTATACAGAGTAACAAGGGTCTGTAGGCTGGATTCTTATTGAAGACAGGAGATATGTCTGACTTTAAAAAAGATAGATATATGTATACACAATATACCAAGCTATACAGAGTAACAAGGGTGTTTTTTTTTTTTATTATTATTGTTGTTTAATGCCAATTCAGCAATTTTTCAGCAATATTATGGCAAGGACAAGTTAATTTTCAATGAGATGATGATGAGGTTTGCTTTGTACTAGACCAACACGCTGAGTTGGATTCTTATATTGCTAACTGACTGAAACAACAGTCCGTGGAATGACACGTTGCTCCACTCGAACACATTATTCTGATTCCAAGCCAACCAGTCTTTCCTCTTTGTCCTAAGTGCTGCGTGCTTAGCGGAGAGGCAATAAATACCAATTTTATGGTCTTTGCGGTTGTAACAAGGGTCTGCAGGCTGGATCTTTATTGTGTGATTATTGTTTAATGTCTAATGAGAAATTGTTCTTCTATAATATGTGGAGATTGATTAGAAGATGGTTTATGGTGCTTAATGCCACTTTCAACAATATTTCAATTATGTCGTGGCGGTCAGTTTTATTGGTAAAAGAAACTGGAGTACATGGAGAAAACCACCGATCGATGAAATTCATACTTCGTACAAGACCAATGCAATGATTATAGTGCCGACCGATCGATGAAATTCATACTTCGTACAAGACCAATGCAATGATTATAGTGCCGACCGATCGATGAAATTCATACTTCGTACAAGACCAATGCAATGATTATAGTGCTAACTCATAGAACAAACAGTTCACAAGCAGACATGTCAGACACATTATTCTGATTCTGGACAAATCAGTCTTTTCTATTTCTCCTTAATGCTGCAGGCTTAATGGAGAAGCAGCAAATGTCACAGTAGACATATCGATTGAACCCACAAATTTCTAACTACTAAAATCTGGGTGGTATTAGACTTTAATCATGTCAGGAGATATAGTCAAACCTGTATATAAAGACCACTCAAGGGAACCTGAAAATGTGGCCTTTTTGAGCAGTTGACCTTTATATACAGGTTAAAATTATATGCACTATTCATTAATGGGAAAAATGAGACTGTCCTTTATAGACAGTGATTTGTTATTAGAGGTGCCAGGCAGGTTTGACTGTAAAGCGGCTGTAAGATAGATGTATTATATGGTACATGCTACATTTTTATTGATTCTGGTTGTAAAAAGATTGATACAAGTAGATTAAACCAGAGGCCCTCAAGAACAGGTAACTGTTGCTATTTTTTTCTCAAAAAGGGTCTAAAAGCTGCCTAAATTCCAGTATTTCACATATTTATATTTTTCAATGAATTTTAATGCAGTTTTCTTTCTTTGACCCGGTTAGATCAAAGCAAAGACTTAACATTGGTAGTTTTGCTTCTCCACTAAGCACACAACATTAGGTGGTAGGAGAAAAGACTCTACAACATTAGGTGGTAGGAGCAAAGACTCGACAACATTAGGTGGTAGGAGAAAAGACTCGATAACATTAGGTGGTAGGAGAAAAGACTCGACAACATTAGGTGGTAGGAGAAAAGACTCGACAACATTAGGTGGTAGGAGAAAAGACTCGACAACATTAGGTGGTAGTAGAAAAGACTCTACAACATTAGGTGGTAGGAGAAAAGACTCGACAACATTAGGTGGTAGGAGCAAAGACTCTACAACATTAGGTGGTAGGAGAAAAGACTCGACAACATTAGGTGGTAGGAGAAAAGACTCTACAACATTAGGTGGTAGGAGCAAAGACTCGACAACATTAGGTGGTAGGAGCAAAGACTCGACAACATTAGGTGGTAGGAGAAAAGACTCGACAACATTAGGTGGTAGGAGCAAAGACTCTACAACATTAGGTGGTAGGAGAAAAGACTTGACAACATTAGGTGGTAGGAGCAAAGACTCTACAACATTAGGTGGTAGGAGCAAAGACTCTACAACATTAGGTGGTAGGAGAAAAGACTTGACAACATTAGGTGGTAGGAGAAAAGACTCTACAACATTAGGTGGTAGGAGCAAAGACTTGACAACATTAGGTGGTAGGAGAAAAGACTCTACAACATTAGGTGGTAGGAGAAAAGACTCGACAACATTAGGTGGTAGGAGCAAAGACTCTACAACATTAGGTGGTAGGAGAAAAGACTCGACAACATTAGGTGGTAGGAGAAAAGACTCGACAACATTAGGTGGTAGGAGAGAAGACTCGACAACATTAGGTGGTAGGAGAAAAGACTCTACAACATTAGGTGGTAGGAGAAAAGACTTGACAACATTAGGTGGTAGGAGAAAAGACTCTACAACATTAGGTGGTAGGAGAAAAGACTCTACAACATTAGGTGGTAGGAGCAAAGACTCTACAACATTAGGTGGTAGGAGAAAAGACTCGACAACATTAGGTGGTAGGAGCAAAGACTCGACAACATTAGGTGGTAGGAGAAAAGACTTGACAACATTAGGTGGTAGGAGAAAAGACTCTACAACATTAGGTGGTAGGAGAAAAGACTCTACAACATTAGGTGGTAGGAGCAAAGACTCTACAACATTAGGTGGTAGGAGAAAAGACTCGACAACATTAGGTGGTAGGAGCAAAGACTCGACAACATTAGGTGGTAGGAGAAAAGACTCTACAACATTAGGTGGTAGGAGAAAAGACTCTACAACATTAGGTGGTAGGAGAAAAGACTCGACAACATTAGGTGGTAGGAGAAAAGACTCTACAACATTAGGTGGTAGGAGCAAAGACTCGACAACATTAGGTGGTAGGAGAAAAGACTCGACAACATTAGGTGGTAGGAGCAAAGACTCGACAACATTAGGTGGTAGGAGAAAAGACTCTACAACATTAGGTGGTAGGAGAAAAGACTCTACAACATTAGGTGGTAGGAGAAAAGACTCGACAACATTAGGTGGTAGGAGAAAAGACTCGACAACATTAGGTGGTAGGAGCAAAGACTCTACAACATTAGGTGGTAGGAGAAAAGACTCGACAACATTAGGTGGTAGGAGAAAAGACTCTACAACATTAGGTGGTAGGAGCAAAGACTCGACAACATTAGGTGGTAGGATAAAAGACTCGACAACATTAGGTGGTAGGAGAAAAGACTCGACAACATTAGGTGGTAGGAGCAAAGACTCTACAACATTAGGTGGTAGGAGAAAAGACTCGACAACATTAGGTGGTAGGAGAAAAGACTCGACAACATTAGGTGGTAGGAGCAAAGACTCTACAACATTAGGTGGTAGGAGAAAAGACTCGACAACATTAGGTGGTAGGAGAAAAGACTGGACAACATTAGGTGGTAGGAGAAAAGACTCTACAACATTAGGTGGTAGGAGAAAAGACTCGACAACATTAGGTGGTAGGAGAAAAGACTCGACAACATTAGGTGGTAGGAGAAAAGACTCGACAACATTAGGTGGTAGGAGAAAAGACTCGACAACATTAGGTGGTAGGAGAAAAGACTCGACAACATTAGGTGGTAGGAGAAAAGACTCGACAACATTAGGTGGTAGGAGAAAAGACTCGACAACATTAGGTGGTAGGAGAAAAGACTCTACAACATTAGGTGGTAGGAGAAAAGACTTGACAACATTAGGTGGTAGGAGAAAAGACTCTACAACATTAGGTGGTAGGAGAAAAGACTCTACAACATTAGGTGGTAGGAGAAAAGACTCGACAACATTAGGTGGTAGGAGAAAAGACTCGACAACATTAGGTGGTAGGAGAAAAGACTCGACAACATTAGGTGGTAGGAGAAAAGACTCGACAACATTAGGTGGTAGGAGAAAAGACTCGACAACATTAGGTGGTAGGAGAAAAGACTCGACAACATTAGGTGGTAGGAGAAAAGACTCGACAACATTAGGTGGTAGGAGAAAAGACTCTACAACATTAGGTGGTAGGAGAAAAGACTCGACAACATTAGGTGGTAGGAGAAAAGACTCGACAACATTAGGTGGTAGGAGCAAAGACTCGACAACATTAGGTGGTAGGAGAAAAGACTCTACAACATTAGGTGGTAGGAGAAAAGACTTGACAACATTAGGTGGTAGGAGAAAAGACTCTACAACATTAGGTGGTAGGAGAAAAGACTCGACAACATTAGGTGGTAGGAGAAAAGACTCTACAACATTAGGTGGTAGGAGCAAAGACTCTACAACATTAGGTGGTAGGAGAAAAGACTCGACAACATTAGGTGGTAGGAGAAAAGACTCTACAACATTAGGTGGTAGGAGCAAAGACTCTACAACATTAGGTGGTAGGAGCAAAGACTCGACAACATTAGGTGGTAGGAGAAAAGACTCTACAACATTAGGTGGTAGGAGCAAAGACTCTACAACATTAGGTGGTAGGAGCAAAGACTTGACAACATTAGGTGGTAGGAGCAAAGACTCGACAACATTAGGTGGTAGGAGAAAAGACTTGACAACATTAGATGGTAGGAGAAAAGACTTGACAACATTAGGTGGTAGGAGAAAAGACTCTACAACATTAGGTGGTAGGAGAAAAGACTCTACAACATTAGGTGGTAGGAGAAAAGACTCTACAACATTAGGTGGTAGGAGAAAAGACTCTACAACATTAGATGGTAGGAGAAAAGACTCTACAACATTAGATGGTAGGAGAAAAGACTTGACAACATTAGGTGGTAGGAGAAAAGACTCGACAACATTAGATGGTAGGAGAAAAGACTTGACAACATTAGGTGGTAGGAGAAAAGACTCTACAACATTAGGTGGTAGGAGAAAAGACTCTACAACATTAGATGGTAGGAGAAAAGACTCTACAACATTAGGTGGTAGGAGCAAAGACTCGACAACATTAGGTGGTAGGAGAAAAGACTCTACAACATTAGGTGGTAGGAGCAAAGACTTGACAACATTAGGTGGTAGGAGAAAAGACTCGACAACATTAGGTGGTAGGAGAAAAGACTCGACAACATTAGGTGGTAGGAGCAAAGACTCGACAACATTAGATGGTAGGAGAAAAGACTTGACAACATTAGGTGGTAGGAGCAAAGACTCTACAACATTAGGTGGTAGGAGAAAAGACTCTACAACATTAGGTGGTAGGAGAAAAGACTTGACAACATTAGGTGGTAGGAGAAAAGACTCGACAACATTAGGTGGTAGGAGAAAAGACTCGACAACATTAGGTGGTAGGAGAAAAGACTCTACAACATTAGGTGGTAGGAGCAAAGACTCGACAACATTAGGTGGTAGGAGAAAAGACTCTACAACATTAGGTGGTAGGAGCAAAGACTTGACAACATTAGGTGGTAGGAGAAAAGACTCGACAACATTAGGTGGTAGGAGAAAAGACTCGACAACATTAGGTGGTAGGAGCAAAGACTCGACAACATTAGATGGTAGGAGAAAAGACTTGACAACATTAGGTGGTAGGAGCAAAGACTCTACAACATTAGGTGGTAGGAGAAAAGACTCTACAACATTAGGTGGTAGGAGCAAAGACTCTACAACATTAGGTGGTAGGAGAAAAGACTCTACAACATTAGGTGGTAGGAGAAAAGACTCTACAACATTAGATGGTAGGAGCAAAGACTCGACAACATTAGATGGTAGGAGAAAAGACTCTACAACATTAGATGGTAGGAGAAAAGACTCTACAACATTAGGTGGTAGGAGAAAAGACTCGACAACATTAGGTGGTAGGAGAAAAGACTCTACAACATTAGGTGGTAGGAGCAAAGACTTGACAACATTAGATGGTAGGAGCAAAGACTTGACAACATTAGGTGGTAGGAGAAAAGACTCGACAACATTAGGTGGTAGGAGAAAAGACTTGACAACATTAGGTGGTAGGAGAAAAGACTCTACAACATTAGGTGGTAGGAGCAAAGACTTGACAACATTAGATGGTAGGAGCAAAGACTTGACAACATTAGGTGGTAGGAGAAAAGACTCGACAACATTAGGTGGTAGGAGAAAAGACTTGACAACATTAGGTGGTAGGAGAAAAGACTCTACAACATTAGGTGGTAGGAGCAAAGACTTGACAACATTAGATGGTAGGAGCAAAGACTTGACAACATTAGATGGTAGGAGCAAAGACTTGACAACATTAGGTGGTAGGAGAAAAGACTCGACAACATTAGGTGGTAGGAGCAAAGACTTGACAACATTAGATGGTAGGAGCAAAGACTTGACAACATTAGGTGGTAGGAGAAAAGACTCGACAACATTAGGTGGTAGGAGAAAAGACTCGACAACATTAGGTGGTAGGAGAAAAGACTCTACAACATTAGGTGGTAGGAGCAAAGACTCGACAACATTAGGTGGTAGGAGAAAAGACTTGACAACATTAGATGGTAGGAGAAAAGACTTGACAACATTAGGTGGTAGGAGAAAAGACTCTACAACATTAGGTGGTAGGAGAAAAGACTCTACAACATTAGGTGGTAGGAGAAAAGACTTGACAACATTAGATGGTAGGAGCAAAGACTTGACAACATTAGATGGTAGGAGCAAAGACTTGACAACATTAGGTGGTAGGAGAAAAGACTCGACAACATTAGGTGGTAGGAGAAAAGACTCGACAACATTAGGTGGTAGGAGAAAAGACTCGACAACATTAGATGGTAGGAGAAAAGACTTGACAACATTAGATGGTAGGAGAAAAGACTTGACAACATTAGATGGTAGGAGAAAAGACTCGACAACATTAGGTGGTAGGAGAAAAGACTCTACAACATTAGGTGGTAGGAGCAAAGACTCTACAACATTAGATGGTAGGAGAAAAGACTTGACAACATTAGATGGTAGGAGAAAAGACTTGACAACATTAGATGGTAGGAGAAAAGACTCGACAACATTAGGTGGTAGGAGAAAAGACTCTACAACATTAGGTGGTAGGAGCAAAGACTCGACAACATTAGATGGTAGGAGAAAAGACTCTACAACATTAGGTGGTAGGAGAAAAGACTCGACAACATTAGATGGTAGGAGAAAAGACTCTACAACATTAGATGGTAGGAGAAAAGACTCTACAACATTAGATGGTAGGAGAAAAGACTTGACAACATTAGATGGTAGGAGAAAAGACTTGACAACATTAGGTGGTAGGAGCAAAGACTCGACAACATTAGGTGGTAGGAGAAAAGACTCTACAACATTAGGTGGTAGGAGCAAAGACTCTACAACATTAGGTGGTAGGAGAAAAGACTTGACAACATTAGGTGGTAGGAGAAAAGACTCTACAACATTAGGTGGTAGGAGCAAAGACTCTACAACATTAGGTGGTAGGAGCAAAGACTTGACAACATTAGGTGGTAGGAGAAAAGACTCTACAACATTAGGTGGTAGGAGCAAAGACTCTACAACATTAGGTGGTAGGAGCAAAGACTTGACAACATTAGGTGGTAGGAGAAAAGACTTGACAACATTAGGTGGTAGGAGAAAAGACTCTACAACATTAGGTGGTAGGAGAAAAGACTCTACAACATTAGGTGGTAGGAGAAAAGACTCGACAACATTAGGTGGTAGGAGAAAAGACTCTACAACATTAGGTGGTAGGAGCAAAGACTTGACAACATTAGATGGTAGGAGCAAAGACTTGACAACATTAGGTGGTAGGAGAAAAGACTCTACAACATTAGGTGGTAGGAGCAAAGACTCTACAACATTAGGTGGTAGGAGAAAAGACTTGACAACATTAGGTGGTAGGAGAAAAGACTCTACAACATTAGGTGGTAGGAGCAAAGACTCTACAACATTAGGTGGTAGGAGCAAAGACTCGACAACATTAGGTGGTAGGAGAAAAGACTCTACAACATTAGGTGGTAGGAGCAAAGACTTGACAACATTAGATGGTAGGAGAAAAGACTCTACAACATTAGGTGGTAGGAGAAAAGACTCTACAACATTAGGTGGTAGGAGAAAAGACTCTACAACATTAGGTGGTAGGAGCAAAGACTCGACAACATTAGGTGGTAGGAGAAAAGACTCGACAACATTAGATGGTAGGAGAAAAGACTTGACAACATTAGGTGGTAGGAGCAAAGACTCGACAACATTAGGTGGTAGGAGCAAAGACTCGACAACATTAGGTGGTAGGAGAAAAGACTCGACAACATTAGATGGTAGGAGCAAAGACTTGACAACATTAGATGGTAGGAGAAAAGACTCTACAACATTAGGTGGTAGGAGAAAAGACTCTACAACATTAGGTGGTAGGAGAAAAGACTCTACAACATTAGGTGGTAGGAGCAAAGACTCGACAACATTAGGTGGTAGGAGAAAAGACTCTACAACATTAGGTGGTAGGAGAAAAGACTCTACAACATTAGGTGGTAGGAGAAAAGACTCTACAACATTAGGTGGTAGGAGCAAAGACTCGACAACATTAGGTGGTAGGAGAAAAGACTCTACAACATTAGGTGGTAGGAGAAAAGACTCTACAACATTAGGTGGTAGGAGAAAAGACTCTACAACATTAGGTGGTAGGAGCAAAGACTCGACAACATTAGGTGGTAGGAGAAAAGACTCTACAACATTAGGTGGTAGGAGAAAAGACTCGACAACATTAGATGGTAGGAGAAAAGACTCGACAACATTAGGTGGTAGGAGAAAAGACTCTACAACATTAGGTGGTAGGAGAAAAGACTCTACAACATTAGATGGTAGGAGAAAAGACTCGACAACATTAGGTGGTAGGAGAAAAGACTCTACAACATTAGGTGGTAGGAGAAAAGACTCTACAACATTAGGTGGTAGGAGAAAAGACTCTACAACATTAGGTGGTAGGAGAAAAGACTCTACAACATTAGATGGTAGGAGAAAAGACTCTACAACATTAGGTGGTAGGAGAAAAGACTTGACAACATTAGATGGTAGGAGAAAAGACTCTACAACATTAGGTGGTAGGAGAGAAGACTCTACAACATTAGGTGGTAGGAGAAAAGACTCTACAACATTAGATGGTAGGAGAAAAGACTTGACAACATTAGGTGGTAGGAGAAAAGACTCTACAACATTAGATGGTAGGAGAAAAGACTTGACAACATTAGATGGTAGGAGAAAAGACTCTACAACATTAGGTGGTAGGAGAAAAGACTCGACAACATTAGATGGTAGGAGAAAAGACTCTACAACATTAGATGGTAGGAGAAAAGACTTGACAACATTAGATGGTAGGAGAAAAGACTCGACAACATTAGGTGGTAGGAGAAAAGACTCGACAACATTAGATGGTAGGAGAAAAGACTCTACAACATTAGGTGGTAGGAGAAAAGACTCTACAACATTAGATGGTAGGAGAAAAGACTTGACAACATTAGATGGTAGGAGAAAAGACTCTACAACATTAGGTGGTAGGAGAAAAGACTTGACAACATTAGGTGGTAGGAGAAAAGACTCGACAACATTAGATGGTAGGAGAAAAGACTCTACAACATTAGATGGTAGGAGAAAAGACTCTACAACATTAGGTGGTAGGAGAAAAGACTCTACAACATTAGGTGGTAGGAGAAAAGACTCTACAACATTAGGTGGTAGGAGCAAAGACTCGACAACATTAGGTGGTAGGAGAAAAGACTCTACAACATTAGGTGGTAGGAGCAAAGACTCGACAACATTAGGTGGTAGGAGCAAAGACTCTACAACATTAGGTGGTAGGAGAAAAGACTCTACAACATTAGATGGTAGGAGAAAAGACTCTACAACATTAGATGGTAGGAGAAAAGACTCTACAACATTAGATGGTAGGAGAAAAGACTCTACAACATTAGGTGGTAGGAGCAAAGACTCGACAACATTAGGTGGTAGGAGCAAAGACTTGACAACATTAGATGGTAGGAGAAAAGACTCTACAACATTAGGTGGTAGGAGCAAAGACTCGACAACATTAGGTGGTAGGAGAGAAGACTCTACAACATTAGGTGGTAGGAGAAAAGACTCTACAACATTAGGTGGTAGGAGAAAAGACTCTACAACATTAGATGGTAGGAGCAAAGACTCGACAACATTAGATGGTAGGAGAAAAGACTCTACAACATTAGGTGGTAGGAGAAAAGACTTGACAACATTAGGTGGTAGGAGAAAAGACTCTACAACATTAGGTGGTAGGAGCAAAGACTCTACAACATTAGGTGGTAGGAGCAAAGACTCTACAACATTAGGTGGTAGGAGCAAAGACTCTACAACATTAGGTGGTAGGAGCAAAGACTCTACAACATTAGGTGGTAGGAGAAAAGACTCGACAACATTAGGTGGTAGGAGAAAAGACTCGACAACATTAGGTGGTAGGAGAAAAGACTCGACAACATTAGGTGGTAGGAGAAAAGACTCTACAACATTAGGTGGTAGGAGAAAAGACTCGACAACATTAGGTGGTAGGAGAAAAGACTCGACAACATTAGGTGGTAGGAGAAAAGACTCGACAACATTAGGTGGTAGGAGCAAAGACTCTACAACATTAGGTGGTAGGAGAAAAGACTCGACAACATTAGGTGGTAGGAGAAAAGACTCTACAACATTAGGTGGTAGGAGAAAAGACTCGACAACATTAGGTGGTAGGAGAAAAGACTCGACAACATTAGGTGGTAGGAGCAAAGACTCTACAACATTAGGTGGTAGGAGAAAAGACTCTACAACATTAGGTGGTAGGAGAAAAGACTCGACAACATTAGGTGGTAGGAGAAAAGACTCGACAACATTAGGTGGTAGGAGCAAAGACTCTACAACATTAGGTGGTAGGAGAAAAGACTCGACAACATTAGGTGGTAGGAGAAAAGACTCTACAACATTAGGTGGTAGGAGAAAAGACTCGACAACATTAGGTGGTAGGAGAAAAGACTCGACAACATTAGGTGGTAGGAGCAAAGACTCTACAACATTAGGTGGTAGGAGAAAAGACTCGACAACATTAGGTGGTAGGAGAAAAGACTCTACAACATTAGGTGGTAGGAGAAAAGACTCTACAACATTAGGTGGTAGGAGAAAAGACTCGACAACATTAGGTGGTAGGAGAAAAGACTCGACAACATTAGGTGGTAGGAGCAAAGACTCTACAACATTAGGTGGTAGGAGAAAAGACTCGACAACATTAGGTGGTAGGAGAAAAGACTCTACAACATTAGGTGGTAGGAGAAAAGACTCGACAACATTAGGTGGTAGGAGAAAAGACTCAACAACATTAGGTGGTAGGAGCAAAGACTCTACAACATTAGGTGGTAGGAGAAAAGACTCGACAACATTAGGTGGTAGGAGAAAAGACTCGACAACATTAGGTGGTAGGAGAAAAGACTCGACAACATTAGGTGGTAGGAGAAAAGACTCTACAACATTAGGTGGTAGGAGAAAAGACTCTACAACATTAGGTGGTAGGAGAAAAGACTCGACAACATTAGGTGGTAGGAGAAAAGACTCGACAACATTAGGTGGTAGGAGCAAAGACTCTACAACATTAGGTGGTAGGAGAAAAGACTCGACAACATTAGGTGGTAGGAGAAAAGACTCTACAACATTAGGTGGTAGGAGAAAAGACTCGACAACATTAGGTGGTAGGAGAAAAGACTCGACAACATTAGGTGGTAGGAGCAAAGACTCTACAACATTAGGTGGTAGGAGAAAAGACTCGACAACATTAGGTGGTAGGAGAAAAGACTCGACAACATTAGGTGGTAGGAGAAAAGACTCGACAACATTAGGTGGTAGGAGAAAAGACTCTACAACATTAGGTGGTAGGAGAAAAGACTCGACAACATTAGGTGGTAGGAGAAAAGACTCGACAACATTAGGTGGTAGGAGAAAAGACTCGACAACATTAGGTGGTAGGAGCAAAGACTCTACAACATTAGGTGGTAGGAGAAAAGACTCGACAACATTAGGTGGTAGGAGAAAAGACTCTACAACATTAGGTGGTAGGAGAAAAGACTCGACAACATTAGGTGGTAGGAGAAAAGACTCGACAACATTAGGTGGTAGGAGCAAAGACTCTACAACATTAGGTGGTAGGAGAAAAGACTCGACAACATTAGGTGGTAGGAGAAAAGACTCGACAACATTAGGTGGTAGGAGAAAAGACTCGACAACATTAGGTGGTAGGAGAAAAGACTCTACAACATTAGGTGGTAGGAGAAAAGACTCGACAACATTAGGTGGTAGGAGAAAAGACTCGACAACATTAGGTGGTAGGAGCAAAGACTCGACAACATTAGGTGGTAGGAGAAAAGACTCTACAACATTAGGTGGTAGGAGAAAAGACTTGACAACATTAGGTGGTAGGAGAAAAGACTCTACAACATTAGGTGGTAGGAGCAAAGACTCGACAACATTAGGTGGTAGGAGAAAAGACTCTACAACATTAGGTGGTAGGAGAAAAGACTCGACAACATTAGGTGGTAGGAGAAAAGACTCGACAACATTAGGTGGTAGGAGAAAAGACTCTACAACATTAGGTGGTAGGAGCAAAGACTCGACAACATTAGGTGGTAGGAGAAAAGACTCTACAACATTAGGTGGTAGGAGCAAAGACTCGACAACATTAGGTGGTAGGAGAAAAGACTCTACAACATTAGGTGGTAGGAGAAAAGACTTGACAACATTAGGTGGTAGGAGAAAAGACTCTACAACATTAGGTGGTAGGAGAAAAGACTCGACAACATTAGGTGGTAGGAGAAAAGACTCTACAACATTAGGTGGTAGGAGCAAAGACTCGACAACATTAGGTGGTAGGAGAGAAGACTCTACAACATTAGGTGGTAGGAGAAAAGACTCTACAACATTAGGTGGTAGGAGCAAAGACTTGACAACATTAGATGGTAGGAGCAAAGACTCGACAACATTAGGTGGTAGGAGCAAAGACTCTACAACATTAGGTGGTAGGAGAAAAGACTCTACAACATTAGGTGGTAGGAGCAAAGACTCTACAACATTAGGTGGTAGGAGAAAAGACTCTACAACATTAGGTGGTAGGAGAAAAGACTCGACAACATTAGGTGGTAGGAGAAAAGACTCGACAACATTAGGTGGTAGGAGAAAAGACTCTACAACATTAGGTGGTAGGAGAAAAGACTCGACAACATTAGGTGGTAGGAGAAAAGACTCGACAACATTAGGTGGTAGGAGAAAAGACTCTACAACATTAGGTGGTAGGAGAAAAGACTCGACAACATTAGGTGGTAGGAGAAAAGACTCGACAACATTAGGTGGTAGGAGAAAAGACTCGACAACATTAGGTGGTAGGAGAAAAGACTCTACAACATTAGGTGGTAGGAGAAAAGACTCGACAACATTAGGTGGTAGGAGAAAAGACTCGACAACATTAGGTGGTAGGAGAAAAGACTCGACAACATTAGGTGGTAGGAGAAAAGACTCTACAACATTAGGTGGTAGGAGAAAAGACTCGACAACATTAGGTGGTAGGAGAAAAGACTCGACAACATTAGGTGGTAGGAGAAAAGACTCTACAACATTAGGTGGTAGGAGAAAAGACTCGACAACATTAGGTGGTAGGAGAAAAGACTCTACAACATTAGGTGGTAGGAGAAAAGACTCGACAACATTAGGTGGTAGGAGAAAAGACTTGACAACATTAGGTGGTAGGAGAAAAGACTCGACAACATTAGGTGGTAGGAGAAAAGACTCTACAACATTAGGTGGTAGGAGAAAAGACTCTACAACATTAGGTGGTAGGAGAAAAGACTTGACAACATTAGGTGGTAGGAGCAAAGACTCGACAACATTAGGTGGTAGGAGAAAAGACTCTACAACATTAGATGGTAGGAGAAAAGACTCTACAACATTAGGTGGTAGGAGAAAAGACTCGACAACATTAGGTGGTAGGAGAAAAGACTCGACAACATTAGGTGGTAGGAGAAAAGACTCGACAACATTAGGTGGTAGGAGAAAAGACTCGACAACATTAGGTGGTAGGAGCAAAGACTCTACAACATTAGGTGGTAGGAGAAAAGACTCGACAACATTAGGTGGTAGGAGAAAAGACTCGACAACATTAGGTGGTAGGAGAAAAGACTCTACAACATTAGGTGGTAGGAGAAAAGACTTGACAACATTAGGTGGTAGGAGCAAAGACTCGACAACATTAGGTGGTAGGAGAAAAGACTCTACAACATTAGGTGGTAGGAGCAAAGACTCTACAACATTAGGTGGTAGGAGAAAAGACTCGACAACATTAGGTGGTAGGAGCAAAGACTCGACAACATTAGGTGGTAGGAGAAAAGACTCTACAACATTAGGTGGTAGGAGCAAAGACTCGACAACATTAGGTGGTAGGAGAAAAGACTCTACAACATTAGGTGGTAGGAGAAAAGACTCGACAACATTAGGTGGTAGGAGAAAAGACTCGACAACATTAGGTGGTAGGAGAAAAGACTCTACAACATTAGGTGGTAGGAGCAAAGACTCGACAACATTAGGTGGTAGGAGAAAAGACTCTACAACATTAGGTGGTAGGAGCAAAGACTCGACAACATTAGGTGGTAGGAGAAAAGACTCTACAACATTAGGTGGTAGGAGAAAAGACTTGACAACATTAGGTGGTAGGAGAAAAGACTCTACAACATTAGGTGGTAGGAGAAAAGACTCGACAACATTAGGTGGTAGGAGAAAAGACTCTACAACATTAGGTGGTAGGAGCAAAGACTCGACAACATTAGGTGGTAGGAGAGAAGACTCTACAACATTAGGTGGTAGGAGAAAAGACTCTACAACATTAGGTGGTAGGAGCAAAGACTCGACAACATTAGGTGGTAGGAGAAAAGACTCGACAACATTAGATGGTAGGAGAAAAGACTCTACAACATTAGGTGGTAGGAGAAAAGACTCGACAACATTAGGTGGTAGGAGCAAAGACTCGACAACATTAGGTGGTAGGAGAAAAGACTCGACAACATTAGGTGGTAGGAGCAAAGACTCTACAACATTAGGTGGTAGGAGAAAAGACTCTACAACATTAGGTGGTAGGAGCAAAGACTCTACAACATTAGGTGGTAGGAGAAAAGACTCTACAACATTAGGTGGTAGGAGCAAAGACTCGACAACATTAGGTGGTAGGAGAAAAGACTCGACAACATTAGGTGGTAGGAGAAAAGACTCTACAACATTAGGTGGTAGGAGAAAAGACTCGACAACATTAGGTGGTAGGAGAAAAGACTCGACAACATTAGGTGGTAGGAGAAAAGACTCTACAACATTAGGTGGTAGGAGAAAAGACTCGACAACATTAGGTGGTAGGAGAAAAGACTCGACAACATTAGGTGGTAGGAGAAAAGACTCGACAACATTAGGTGGTAGGAGAAAAGACTCTACAACATTAGGTGGTAGGAGAAAAGACTCGACAACATTAGGTGGTAGGAGAAAAGACTCGACAACATTAGGTGGTAGGAGAAAAGACTCGACAACATTAGGTGGTAGGAGAAAAGACTCTACAACATTAGGTGGTAGGAGAAAAGACTCGACAACATTAGGTGGTAGGAGAAAAGACTCGACAACATTAGGTGGTAGGAGAAAAGACTCTACAACATTAGGTGGTAGGAGAAAAGACTCGACAACATTAGGTGGTAGGAGAAAAGACTCTACAACATTAGGTGGTAGGAGAAAAGACTCGACAACATTAGGTGGTAGGAGAAAAGACTTGACAACATTAGGTGGTAGGAGAAAAGACTCGACAACATTAGGTGGTAGGAGAAAAGACTCTACAACATTAGGTGGTAGGAGAAAAGACTCTACAACATTAGGTGGTAGGAGAAAAGACTTGACAACATTAGGTGGTAGGAGCAAAGACTCGACAACATTAGGTGGTAGGAGAAAAGACTCTACAACATTAGATGGTAGGAGAAAAGACTCTACAACATTAGGTGGTAGGAGAAAAGACTCGACAACATTAGGTGGTAGGAGAAAAGACTCGACAACATTAGGTGGTAGGAGAAAAGACTCGACAACATTAGGTGGTAGGAGAAAAGACTCGACAACATTAGGTGGTAGGAGCAAAGACTCTACAACATTAGGTGGTAGGAGAAAAGACTCGACAACATTAGGTGGTAGGAGAAAAGACTCGACAACATTAGGTGGTAGGAGAAAAGACTCTACAACATTAGGTGGTAGGAGAAAAGACTTGACAACATTAGGTGGTAGGAGCAAAGACTCGACAACATTAGGTGGTAGGAGAAAAGACTCTACAACATTAGGTGGTAGGAGCAAAGACTCTACAACATTAGGTGGTAGGAGAAAAGACTCGACAACATTAGGTGGTAGGAGCAAAGACTCGACAACATTAGGTGGTAGGAGAAAAGACTCTACAACATTAGGTGGTAGGAGCAAAGACTCGACAACATTAGGTGGTAGGAGAAAAGACTCGACAACATTAGGTGGTAGGAGAAAAGACTCGACAACATTAGGTGGTAGGAGAAAAGACTCGACAACATTAGATGGTAGGAGAAAAGACTTGACAACATTAGGTGGTAGGAGAAAAGACTCGACAACATTAGGTGGTAGGAGCAAAGACTCGACAACATTAGGTGGTAGGAGAAAAGACTTGACAACATTAGATGGTAGGAGCAAAGACTCGACAACATTAGGTGGTAGGAGCAAAGACTCGACAACATTAGATGGTAGGAGAAAAGACTCTACAACATTAGGTGGTAGGAGAAAAGACTCGACAACATTAGGTGGTAGGAGAAAAGACTCGACAACATTAGGTGGTAGGAGAAAAGACTCTACAACATTAGGTGGTAGGAGAAAAGACTCGACAACATTAGGTGGTAGGAGAAAAGACTCTACAACATTAGGTGGTAGGAGAAAAGACTCGACAACATTAGGTGGTAGGAGCAAAGACTCGACAACATTAGGTGGTAGGAGAAAAGACTCGACAACATTAGGTGGTAGGAGAAAAGACTCTACAACATTAGGTGGTAGGAGAAAAGACTCGACAACATTAGGTGGTAGGAGAAAAGACTCGACAACATTAGGTGGTAGGAGAAAAGACTCTACAACATTAGGTGGTAGGAGAAAAGACTTGACAACATTAGGTGGTAGGAGAAAAGACTCGACAACATTAGGTGGTAGGAGAAAAGACTCTACAACATTAGGTGGTAGGAGAAAAGACTCTACAACATTAGGTGGTAGGAGAAAAGACTCGACAACATTAGGTGGTAGGAGAAAAGACTCTACAACATTAGGTGGTAGGAGCAAAGACTCTACAACATTAGGTGGTAGGAGCAAAGACTCGACAACATTAGGTGGTAGGAGAAAAGACTCGACAACATTAGGTGGTAGGAGAAAAGACTCGACAACATTAGGTGGTAGGAGAAAAGACTCTACAACATTAGGTGGTAGGAGAAAAGACTCGACAACATTAGGTGGTAGGAGAAAAGACTCGACAACATTAGGTGGTAGGAGAAAAGACTCGACAACATTAGGTGGTAGGAGCAAAGACTCGACAACATTAGGTGGTAGGAGAAAAGACTCGACAACATTAGGTGGTAGGAGAAAAGACTCGACAACATTAGATGGTAGGAGAAAAGACTCGACAACATTAGGTGGTAGGAGAAAAGACTCTACAACATTAGATGGTAGGAGAAAAGACTTGACAACATTAGGTGGTAGGAGAAAAGACTCTACAACATTAGGTGGTAGGAGAAAAGACTCGACAACATTAGGTGGTAGGAGAAAAGACTCTACAACATTAGGTGGTAGGAGAAAAGACTCTACAACATTAGGTGGTAGGAGAAAAGACTCGACAACATTAGATGGTAGGAGAAAAGACTCTACAACATTAGGTGGTAGGAGAAAAGACTCGACAACATTAGGTGGTAGGAGCAAAGACTCGACAACATTAGGTGGTAGGAGAAAAGACTCGACAACATTAGATGGTAGGAGAAAAGACTCTACAACATTAGGTGGTAGGAGAAAAGACTCTACAACATTAGGTGGTAGGAGAAAAGACTCTACAACATTAGGTGGTAGGAGAAAAGACTCTACAACATTAGGTGGTAGGAGAAAAGACTCTACAACATTAGATGGTAGGAGAAAAGACTCTACAACATTAGGTGGTAGGAGAAAAGACTCGACAACATTAGATGGTAGGAGAAAAGACTCTACAACATTAGATGGTAGGAGAAAAGACTCGACAACATTAGGTGGTAGGAGAAAAGACTCTACAACATTAGGTGGTAGGAGAAAAGACTTGACAACATTAGATGGTAGGAGAAAAGACTCTACAACATTAGGTGGTAGGAGAAAAGACTCGACAACATTAGGTGGTAGGAGAAAAGACTCTACAACATTAGGTGGTAGGAGAAAAGACTCTACAACATTAGGTGGTAGGAGAAAAGACTCTACAACATTAGATGGTAGGAGAAAAGACTCTACAACATTAGGTGGTAGGAGAAAAGACTTGACAACATTAGATGGTAGGAGAAAAGACTCTACAACATTAGGTGGTAGGAGAAAAGACTCGACAACATTAGGTGGTAGGAGAAAAGACTCTACAACATTAGGTGGTAGGAGAAAAGACTCTACAACATTAGATGGTAGGAGAAAAGACTCTACAACATTAGGTGGTAGGAGAAAAGACTCTACAACATTAGGTGGTAGGAGAAAAGACTCTACAACATTAGGTGGTAGGAGCAAAGACTCGATAACATTAGGTGGTAGGAGAAAATACTTGACAACATTAGGTGGTAGGAGAAAAGACTCTACAACATTAGGTGGTAGGAGAAAAGACTCGACAACATTAGGTGGTAGGAGAAAAGACTCTACAACATTAGGTGGTAGGAGAAAAGACTTGACAACATTAGGTGGTAGGAGAAAAGACTCTACAACATTAGGTGGTAGGAGCAAAGACTCTACAACATTAGATGGTAGGAGAAAAGACTCGACAACATTAGATGGTAGGAGAAAAGACTCTACAACATTAGGTGGTAGGAGAAAAGACTCTACAACATTAGGTGGTAGGAGAAAAGACTCTACAACATTAGGTGGTAGGAGAAAAGACTCTACAACATTAGGTGGTAGGAGCAAAGACTCTACAACATTAGATGGTAGGAGAAAAGACTCGACAACATTAGATGGTAGGAGAAAAGACTCTACAACATTAGGTGGTAGGAGAAAAGACTCGACAACATTAGGTGGTAGGAGCAAAGACTTGACAACATTAGATGGTAGGAGCAAAGACTCTACAACATTAGGTGGTAGGAGAAAAGACTCTACAACATTAGATGGTAGGAGAAAAGACTCTACAACATTAGGTGGTAGGAGAAAAGACTTGACAACATTAGATGGTAGGAGCAAAGACTCGACAACATTAGATGGTAGGAGAAAAGACTCTACAACATTAGGTGGTAGGAGAAAAGACTTGACAACATTAGGTGGTAGGAGCAAAGACTCGACAACATTAGGTGGTAGGAGAAAAGACTCTACAACATTAGGTGGTAGGAGAAAAGACTCGACAACATTAGATGGTAGGAGAAAAGACTCTACAACATTAGGTGGTAGGAGAAAAGACTTGACAACATTAGATGGTAGGAGAAAAGACTTGACAACATTAGATGGTAGGAGAAAAGACTCTACAACATTAGGTGGTAGGAGAAAAGACTCTACAACATTAGGTGGTAGGAGAAAAGACTCTACAACATTAGGTGGTAGGAGAAAAGACTTGACAACATTAGATGGTAGGAGAAAAGACTTGACAACATTAGATGGTAGGAGAAAAGACTCTACAACATTAGGTGGTAGGAGAAAAGACTCTACAACATTAGGTGGTAGGAGAAAAGACTCTACAACATTAGATGGTAGGAGAAAAGACTTGACAACATTAGGTGGTAGGAGCAAAGACTCGACAACATTAGGTGGTAGGAGAAAAGACTCTACAACATTAGGTGGTAGGAGAAAAGACTTGACAACATTAGGTGGTAGGAGCAAAGACTCGACAACATTAGGTGGTAGGAGAAAAGACTCTACAACATTAGGTGGTAGGAGAAAAGACTCGACAACATTAGATGGTAGGAGAAAAGACTCTACAACATTAGGTGGTAGGAGAAAAGACTCGACAACATTAGGTGGTAGGAGAAAAGACTCTACAACATTAGGTGGTAGGAGCAAAGACTCTACAACATTAGGTGGTAGGAGAAAAGACTTGACAACATTAGATGGTAGGAGAAAAGACTCGACAACATTAGGTGGTAGGAGAAAAGACTCGACAACATTAGGTGGTAGGAGAAAAGACTCTACAACATTAGGTGGTAGGAGAAAAGACTCGACAACATTAGGTGGTAGGAGAAAAGACTTGACAACATTAGATGGTAGGAGAAAAGACTCGACAACATTAGATGGTAGGAGAAAAGACTCGACAACATTAGGTGGTAGGAGCAAAGACTCTACAACATTAGGTGGTAGGAGAAAAGACTCTACAACATTAGGTGGTAGGAGCAAAGACTCGACAACATTAGATGGTAGGAGAAAAGACTCTACAACATTAGGTGGTAGGAGAAAAGACTTGACAACATTAGGTGGTAGGAGAAAAGACTCGACAACATTAGGTGGTAGGAGCAAAGACTCGACAACATTAGGTGGTAGGAGCAAAGACTCTACAACATTAGATGGTAGGAGCAAAGACTTGACAACATTAGATGGTAGGAGAAAAGACTCTACAACATTAGGTGGTAGGAGCAAAGACTCGACAACATTAGATGGTAGGAGCAAAGACTCTACAACATTAGGTGGTAGGAGAAAAGACTCTACAACATTAGGTGGTAGGAGCAAAGACTCGACAACATTAGATGGTAGGAGAAAAGACTCTACAACATTAGGTGGTAGGAGAAAAGACTTGACAACATTAGGTGGTAGGAGAAAAGACTCGACAACATTAGGTGGTAGGAGCAAAGACTCGACAACATTAGGTGGTAGGAGCAAAGACTCTACAACATTAGATGGTAGGAGCAAAGACTTGACAACATTAGGTGGTAGGAGAAAAGACTCGACAACATTAGATGGTAGGAGAAAAGACTCTACAACATTAGGTGGTAGGAGAAAAGACTCTACAACATTAGGTGGTAGGAGAAAAGACTCTACAACATTAGGTGGTAGGAGAAAAGACTCTACAACATTAGGTGGTAGGAGAAAAGACTCGACAACATTAGGTGGTAGGAGAAAAGACTCTACAACATTAGGTGGTAGGAGAAAAGACTCGACAACATTAGGTGGTAGGAGCAAAGACTCGACAACATTAGGTGGTAGGAGAAAAGACTCTACAACATTAGGTGGTAGGAGAAAAGACTCTACAACATTAGGTGGTAGGAGAAAAGACTCGACAACATTAGGTGGTAGGAGAAAAGACTCGACAACATTAGGTGGTAGGAGCAAAGACTCGACAACATTAGGTGGTAGGAGAAAAGACTCGACAACATTAGGTGGTAGGAGAAAAGACTCTACAACATTAGGTGGTAGGAGAAAAGACTCTACAACATTAGGTGGTAGGAGCAAAGACTCGACAACATTAGGTGGTAGGAGAAAAGACTCTACAACATTAGGTGGTAGGAGAAAAGACTCTACAACATTAGGTGGTAGGAGAAAAGACTCGACAACATTAGGTGGTAGGAGAAAAGACTCGACAACATTAGGTGGTAGGAGCAAAGACTCTACAACATTAGGTGGTAGGAGCAAAGACTTGACAACATTAGGTGGTAGGAGAAAAGACTCTACAACATTAGGTGGTAGGAGAAAAGACTCGACAACATTAGGTGGTAGGAGAAAAGACTCTACAACATTAGGTGGTAGGAGAAAAGACTCGACAACATTAGGTGGTAGGAGAAAAGACTCGACAACATTAGGTGGTAGGAGAAAAGACTCGACAACATTAGGTGGTAGGAGAAAAGACTCGACAACATTAGGTGGTAGGAGAAAAGACTCGACAACATTAGGTGGTAGGAGCAAAGACTCTACAACATTAGGTGGTAGGAGCAAAGACTCGACAACATTAGGTGGTAGGAGCAAAGACTCGACAACATTAGGTGGTAGGAGAAAAGACTTGACAACATTAGGTGGTAGGAGCAAAGACTCGACAACATTAGGTGGTAGGAGAAAAGACTCGACAACATTAGGTGGTAGGAGCAAAGACTCGACAACATTAGGTGGTAGGAGAAAAGACTCGACAACATTAGGTGGTAGGAGAAAAGACTCGACAACATTAGGTGGTAGGAGCAAAGACTCGACAACATTAGGTGGTAGGAGCAAAGACTCGACAACATTAGGTGGTAGGAGAAAAGACTCGACAACATTAGATGGTAGGAGAAAAGACTCTACAACATTAGGTGGTAGGAGAAAAGACTCGACAACATTAGGTGGTAGGAGCAAAGACTCGACAACATTAGGTGGTAGGAGAAAAGACTCGACAACATTAGATGGTAGGAGAAAAGACTCTACAACATTAGGTGGTAGGAGAAAAGACTCGACAACATTAGGTGGTAGGAGAAAAGACTCTACAACATTAGGTGGTAGGAGAAAAGACTCTACAACATTAGGTGGTAGGAGAAAAGACTCTACAACATTAGATGGTAGGAGAAAAGACTCTACAACATTAGGTGGTAGGAGAAAAGACTTGACAACATTAGATGGTAGGAGAAAAGACTCTACAACATTAGGTGGTAGGAGAAAAGACTCGACAACATTAGGTGGTAGGAGAAAAGACTCTACAACATTAGGTGGTAGGAGAAAAGACTCGACAACATTAGGTGGTAGGAGAAAAGACTCGACAACATTAGGTGGTAGGAGAAAAGACTCTACAACATTAGGTGGTAGGAGAAAAGACTCTACAACATTAGGTGGTAGGAGAAAAGACTCTACAACATTAGATGGTAGGAGAAAAGACTCTACAACATTAGGTGGTAGGAGAAAAGACTTGACAACATTAGATGGTAGGAGAAAAGACTCTACAACATTAGGTGGTAGGAGAAAAGACTCGACAACATTAGGTGGTAGGAGAAAAGACTCTACAACATTAGGTGGTAGGAGAAAAGACTCTACAACATTAGGTGGTAGGAGAAAAGACTTGACAACATTAGATGGTAGGAGAAAAGACTCTACAACATTAGGTGGTAGGAGAAAAGACTTGACAACATTAGGTGGTAGGAGCAAAGACTTGACAACATTAGGTGGTAGGAGAAAAGACTCTACAACATTAGGTGGTAGGAGAAAAGACTCGACAACATTAGGTGGTAGGAGAAAAGACTCTACAACATTAGGTGGTAGGAGCAAAGACTCTACAACATTAGGTGGTAGGAGAAAAGACTCTACAACATTAGGTGGTAGGAGAAAAGACTCTACAACATTAGGTGGTAGGAGAAAAGACTCGACAACATTAGGTGGTAGGAGAAAAGACTCTACAACATTAGGTGGTAGGAGAAAAGACTCGACAACATTAGGTGGTAGGAGAAAAGACTCTACAACATTAGATGGTAGGAGAAAAGACTCTACAACATTAGGTGGTAGGAGAAAAGACTCTACAACATTAGGTGGTAGGAGAAAAGACTTGACAACATTAGATGGTAGGAGAAAAGACTCTACAACATTAGATGGTAGGAGAAAAGACTCGACAACATTAGGTGGTAGGAGAAAAGACTCTACAACATTAGGTGGTAGGAGAAAAGACTCTACAACATTAGGTGGTAGGAGAAAAGACTTGACAACATTAGATGGTAGGAGAAAAGACTCTACAACATTAGGTGGTAGGAGAAAAGACTCTACAACATTAGGTGGTAGGAGCAAAGACTTGACAACATTAGGTGGTAGGAGAAAAGACTCTACAACATTAGGTGGTAGGAGAAAAGACTCTACAACATTAGGTGGTAGGAGAAAAGACTCTACAACATTAGGTGGTAGGAGCAAAGACTCGATAACATTAGGTGGTAGGAGAAAAGACTTGACAACATTAGGTGGTAGGAGAAAAGACTCTACAACATTAGGTGGTAGGAGAAAAGACTCGACAACATTAGGTGGTAGGAGAAAAGACTCTACAACATTAGGTGGTAGGAGAAAAGACTTGACAACATTAGGTGGTAGGAGAAAAGACTCTACAACATTAGGTGGTAGGAGCAAAGACTTGACAACATTAGGTGGTAGGAGAAAAGACTCTACAACATTAGGTGGTAGGAGAAAAGACTCTACAACATTAGGTGGTAGGAGAAAAGACTCTACAACATTAGATGGTAGGAGAAAAGACTCTACAACATTAGGTGGTAGGAGCAAAGACTCGACAACATTAGGTGGTAGGAGAAAAGACTCTACAACATTAGATGGTAGGAGAAAAGACTCGACAACATTAGATGGTAGGAGAAAAGACTCTACAACATTAGGTGGTAGGAGAAAAGACTCGACAACATTAGGTGGTAGGAGAAAAGACTTGACAACATTAGATGGTAGGAGCAAAGACTCTACAACATTAGGTGGTAGGAGCAAAGACTTGACAACATTAGATGGTAGGAGCAAAGACTCTACAACATTAGGTGGTAGGAGAAAAGACTCTACAACATTAGGTGGTAGGAGAAAAGACTCTACAACATTAGATGGTAGGAGAAAAGACTCTACAACATTAGATGGTAGGAGAAAAGACTTGACAACATTAGATGGTAGGAGAAAAGACTTGACAACATTAGATGGTAGGAGAAAAGACTCTACAACATTAGGTGGTAGGAGAAAAGACTCTACAACATTAGGTGGTAGGAGAAAAGACTCGACAACATTAGGTGGTAGGAGCAAAGACTTGACAACATTAGATGGTAGGAGCAAAGACTCTACAACATTAGGTGGTAGGAGAAAAGACTCGACAACATTAGGTGGTAGGAGAAAAGACTCTACAACATTAGATGGTAGGAGAAAAGACTCTACAACATTAGATGGTAGGAGAAAAGACTCGACAACATTAGGTGGTAGGAGAAAAGACTCTACAACATTAGGTGGTAGGAGAAAAGACTCTACAACATTAGGTGGTAGGAGCAAAGACTCTACAACATTAGGTGGTAGGAGAAAAGACTCTACAACATTAGGTGGTAGGAGAAAAGACTCTACAACATTAGGTGGTAGGAGAAAAGACTCGACAACATTAGGTGGTAGGAGAAAAGACTCTACAACATTAGGTGGTAGGAGAAAAGACTCGACAACATTAGGTGGTAGGAGAAAAGACTCTACAACATTAGATGGTAGGAGAAAAGACTCTACAACATTAGATGGTAGGAGAAAAGACTCTACAACATTAGGTGGTAGGAGAAAAGACTCTACAACATTAGGTGGTAGGAGCAAAGACTCTACAACATTAGGTGGTAGGAGAAAAGACTCTACAACATTAGGTGGTAGGAGAAAAGACTCTACAACATTAGGTGGTAGGAGAAAAGACTCTACAACATTAGGTGGTAGGAGCAAAGACTCTACAACATTAGGTGGTAGGAGAAAAGACTCTACAACATTAGGTGGTAGGAGAAAAGACTCGACAACATTAGATGGTAGGAGAAAAGACTCTACAACATTAGATGGTAGGAGAAAAGACTCTACAACATTAGGTGGTAGGAGCAAAGACTCGACAACATTAGGTGGTAGGAGCAAAGACTTGACAACATTAGGTGGTAGGAGAAAAGACTCTACAACATTAGGTGGTAGGAGCAAAGACTCTACAACATTAGGTGGTAGGAGAAAAGACTCGACAACATTAGATGGTAGGAGAAAAGACTCTACAACATTAGGTGGTAGGAGAAAAGACTTGACAACATTAGGTGGTAGGAGAAAAGACTCTACAACATTAGGTGGTAGGAGAAAAGACTTGACAACATTAGGTGGTAGGAGAAAAGACTCTACAACATTAGGTGGTAGGAGCAAAGACTCTACAACATTAGGTGGTAGGAGAAAAGACTCTACAACATTAGGTGGTAGGAGAAAAGACTTGACAACATTAGGTGGTAGGAGAAAAGACTTGACAACATTAGGTGGTAGGAGAAAAGACTCGACAACATTAGGTGGTAGGAGCAAAGACTCGACAACATTAGGTGGTAGGAGAAAAGACTCTACAACATTAGGTGGTAGGAGAAAAGACTTGACAACATTAGGTGGTAGGAGAAAAGACTCGACAACATTAGGTGGTAGGAGCAAAGACTCGACAACATTAGGTGGTAGGAGCAAAGACTCTACAACATTAGGTGGTAGGAGAAAAGACTCTACAACATTAGGTGGTAGGAGAAAAGACTTGACAACATTAGGTGGTAGGAGAAAAGACTTGACAACATTAGGTGGTAGGAGAAAAGACTTGATAACATTAGGTGGTAGGAGAAAAGACTCTACAACATTAGGTGGTAGGAGAAAAGACTCTACAACATTAGATGGTAGGAGAAAAGACTCTACAACATTAGGTGGTAGGAGAAAAGACTCTACAACATTAGGTGGTAGGAGAAAAGACTCGACAACATTAGGTGGTAGGAGAAAAGACTCTACAACATTAGGTGGTAGGAGAAAAGACTCTACAACATTAGGTGGTAGGAGAAAAGACTCTACAACATTAGGTGGTAGGAGAAAAGACTCTACAACATTAGGTGGTAGGAGAAAAGACTCTACAACATTAGGTGGTAGGAGAAAAGACTCTACAACATTAGGTGGTAGGAGAAAAGACTCGACAACATTAGATGGTAGGAGAAAAGACTCTACAACATTAGGTGGTAGGAGAAAAGACTTGACAACATTAGGTGGTAGGAGAAAAGACTCTACAACATTAGGTGGTAGGAGAAAAGACTCTACAACATTAGGTGGTAGGAGAAAAGACTCTACAACATTAGGTGGTAGGAGAAAAGACTCTACAACATTAGGTGGTAGGAGAAAAGACTCTACAACATTAGGTGGTAGGAGAAAAGACTCGACAACATTAGGTGGTAGGAGCAAAGACTCGACAACATTAGCTGGGAGGAGAAAAGACTCGACAACATTAGGTGGTAGGAGAAAAGACTCGACAACATTAGGTGGTAGGAGCAAAGACTCGACAACATTAGCTGGGAGGAGAAAAGACTCGACAACATTAGGTGGTAGGAGAAAAGACTCGACAACATTAGGTGGTAGGAGAAAAGACTCGACAACATTAGGTGGTAGGAGCAAAGACTCGACAACATTAGGTGGTAGGAGCAAAGACTCGACAACATTAGGTGGTAGGAGCAAAGACTTGACAACATTAGGTGGTAGGAGAAAAGACTCGACAACATTAGGTGGTAGGAGAAAAGACTCTACAACATTAGGTGGTAGGAGAAAAGACTCTACAACATTAGGTGGTAGGAGAAAAGACTTGACAACATTAGGTGGTAGGAGAAAAGACTCGACAACATTAGGTGGTAGGAGCAAAGACTCGACAACATTAGATGGTAGGAGAAAAGACTCGACAACATTAGGTGGTAGGAGAAAAGACTCGACAACATTAGGTGGTAGGAGAAAAGACTCGACAACATTAGGTGGTAGGAGAAAAGACTTGACAACATTAGGTGGTAGGAGAAAAGACTCTACAACATTAGGTGGTAGGAGAAAAGACTTGACAACATTAGATGGTAGGAGAAAAGACTCTACAACATTAGGTGGTAGGAGAAAAGACTTGACAACATTAGGTGGTAGGAGAAAAGACTCTACAACATTAGGTGGTAGGAGAAAAGACTCTACAACATTAGGTGGTAGGAGAAAAGACTCTACAACATTAGGTGGTAGGAGAAAAGACTCTACAACATTAGGTGGTAGGAGAAAAGACTTGACAACATTAGGTGGTAGGAGAAAAGACTCGACAACATTAGGTGGTAGGAGAAAAGACTCTACAACATTAGGTGGTAGGAGAAAAGACTCGACAACATTAGGTGGTAGGAGAAAAGACTCTACAACATTAGGTGGTAGGAGAAAAGACTCGACAACATTAGGTGGTAGGAGAAAAGACTCTACAACATTAGGTGGTAGGAGAAAAGACTCTACAACATTAGGTGGTAGGAGAAAAGACTCGACAACATTAGGTGGTAGGAGAAAAGACTTGACAACATTAGGTGGTAGGAGAAAAGACTCGACAACATTAGGTGGTAGGAGAAAAGACTCTACAACATTAGGTGGTAGGAGAAAAGACTCTACAACATTAGGTGGTAGGAGAAAAGACTTGACAACATTAGGTGGTAGGAGAAAAGACTCGACAACATTAGGTGGTAGGAGCAAAGACTCGACAACATTAGATGGTAGGAGAAAAGACTCGACAACATTAGGTGGTAGGAGAAAAGACTCGACAACATTAGGTGGTAGGAGAAAAGACTCGACAACATTAGGTGGTAGGAGAAAAGACTTGACAACATTAGGTGGTAGGAGAAAAGACTCTACAACATTAGGTGGTAGGAGAAAAGACTTGACAACATTAGATGGTAGGAGAAAAGACTCGACAACATTAGGTGGTAGGAGAAAAGACTTGACAACATTAGATGGTAGGAGAAAAGACTCGACAACATTAGGTGGTAGGAGAAAAGACTCGACAACATTAGGTGGTAGGAGAAAAGACTCTACAACATTAGGTGGTAGGAGAAAAGACTCTACAACATTAGGTGGTAGGAGAAAAGACTCTACAACATTAGGTGGTAGGAGAAAAGACTCTACAACATTAGGTGGTAGGAGAAAAGACTCGACAACATTAGATGGTAGGAGAAAAGACTCGACAACATTAGATGGTAGGAGAAAAGACTCTACAACATTAGATGGTAGGAGAAAAGACTCTACAACATTAGATGGTAGGAGAAAAGACTCTACAACATTAGGTGGTAGGAGAAAAGACTTGACAACATTAGGTGGTAGGAGAAAAGACTCTACAACATTAGATGGTAGGAGAAAAGACTTGACAACATTAGGTGGTAGGAGAAAAGACTCGACAACATTAGGTGGTAGGAGAAAAGACTTGACAACATTAGGTGGTAGGAGAAAAGACTCTACAACATTAGATGGTAGGAGAAAAGACTTGACAACATTAGGTGGTAGGAGAAAAGACTCGACAACATTAGGTGGTAGGAGAAAAGACTTGACAACATTAGGTGGTAGGAGCAAAGACTCTACAACATTAGGTGGTAGGAGAAAAGACTTGACAACATTAGATGGTAGGAGCAAAGACTCGACAACATTAGATGGTAGGAGAAAAGACTTGACAACATTAGGTGGTAGGAGCAAAGACTCTACAACATTAGGTGGTAGGAGAAAAGACTCTACAACATTAGGTGGTAGGAGAAAAGACTCTACAACATTAGGTGGTAGGAGAAAAGACTCGACAACATTAGATGGTAGGAGAAAAGACTCTACAACATTAGGTGGTAGGAGAAAAGACTTGACAACATTAGATGGTAGGAGAAAAGACTCTACAACATTAGGTGGTAGGAGAAAAGACTTGACAACATTAGATGGTAGGAGAAAAGACTCGACAACATTAGGTGGTAGGAGAAAAGACTCTACAACATTAGATGGTAGGAGAAAAGACTCTACAACATTAGATGGTAGGAGAAAAGACTTGACAACATTAGGTGGTAGGAGAAAAGACTCTACAACATTAGGTGGTAGGAGAAAAGACTCTACAACATTAGGTGGTAGGAGAAAAGACTCGACAACATTAGATGGTAGGAGAAAAGACTCTACAACATTAGGTGGTAGGAGAAAAGACTTGACAACATTAGATGGTAGGAGAAAAGACTCGACAACATTAGGTGGTAGGAGAAAAGACTTGACAACATTAGGTGGTAGGAGAAAAGACTCTACAACATTAGGTGGTAGGAGAAAAGACTCTACAACATTAGGTGGTAGGAGAAAAGACTCTACAACATTAGGTGGTAGGAGCAAAGACTCTACAACATTAGGTGGTAGGAGAAAAGACTCTACAACATTAGGTGGTAGGAGAAAAGACTCTACAACATTAGATGGTAGGAGAAAAGACTCTACAACATTAGATGGTAGGAGAAAAGACTTGACAACATTAGATGGTAGGAGAAAAGACTTGACAACATTAGGTGGTAGGAGCAAAGACTCGACAACATTAGGTGGTAGGAGAAAAGACTCTACAACATTAGGTGGTAGGAGCAAAGACTCGACAACATTAGGTGGTAGGAGAAAAGACTCGACAACATTAGGTGGTAGGAGAAAAGACTCTACAACATTAGGTGGTAGGAGCAAAGACTCGACAACATTAGGTGGTAGGAGAAAAGACTCGACAACATTAGGTGGTAGGAGAAAAGACTCTACAACATTAGGTGGTAGGAGCAAAGACTCGACAACATTAGGTGGTAGGAGAAAAGACTCGACAACATTAGGTGGTAGGAGAAAAGACTCGACAACATTAGATGGTAGGAGAAAAGACTCTACAACATTAGGTGGTAGGAGCAAAGACTCGACAACATTAGGTGGTAGGAGAAAAGACTCGACAACATTAGGTGGTAGGAGAAAAGACTCGACAACATTAGATGGTAGGAGAAAAGACTCTACAACATTAGGTGGTAGGAGCAAAGACTCGACAACATTAGGTGGTAGGAGAAAAGACTCGACAACATTAGGTGGTAGGAGAAAAGACTCTACAACATTAGGTGGTAGGAGAAAAGACTCGACAACATTAGGTGGTAGGAGCAAAGACTCGACAACATTAGGTGGTAGGAGAAAAGACTCTACAACATTAGGTGGTAGGAGAAAAGACTCTACAACATTAGGTGGTAGGAGAAAAGACTCGACAACATTAGGTGGTAGGAGAAAAGACTCGACAACATTAGGTGGTAGGAGCAAAGACTCGACAACATTAGGTGGTAGGAGAAAAGACTCGACAACATTAGGTGGTAGGAGAAAAGACTCTACAACATTAGGTGGTAGGAGAAAAGACTCTACAACATTAGGTGGTAGGAGCAAAGACTCGACAACATTAGGTGGTAGGAGAAAAGACTCTACAACATTAGGTGGTAGGAGAAAAGACTCTACAACATTAGGTGGTAGGAGAAAAGACTCGACAACATTAGGTGGTAGGAGAAAAGACTCGACAACATTAGGTGGTAGGAGCAAAGACTCTACAACATTAGGTGGTAGGAGCAAAGACTTGACAACATTAGGTGGTAGGAGAAAAGACTCTACAACATTAGGTGGTAGGAGAAAAGACTCGACAACATTAGGTGGTAGGAGAAAAGACTCTACAACATTAGGTGGTAGGAGAAAAGACTCGACAACATTAGGTGGTAGGAGAAAAGACTCGACAACATTAGGTGGTAGGAGAAAAGACTCGACAACATTAGGTGGTAGGAGAAAAGACTCGACAACATTAGGTGGTAGGAGAAAAGACTCGACAACATTAGGTGGTAGGAGCAAAGACTCTACAACATTAGGTGGTAGGAGCAAAGACTCGACAACATTAGGTGGTAGGAGCAAAGACTCGACAACATTAGGTGGTAGGAGAAAAGACTTGACAACATTAGGTGGTAGGAGCAAAGACTCGACAACATTAGGTGGTAGGAGAAAAGACTCGACAACATTAGGTGGTAGGAGCAAAGACTCGACAACATTAGGTGGTAGGAGAAAAGACTCGACAACATTAGGTGGTAGGAGAAAAGACTCGACAACATTAGGTGGTAGGAGCAAAGACTCGACAACATTAGGTGGTAGGAGCAAAGACTCGACAACATTAGGTGGTAGGAGAAAAGACTCGACAACATTAGGTGGTAGGAGAAAAGACTCTACAACATTAGGTGGTAGGAGAAAAGACTCTACAACATTAGGTGGTAGGAGCAAAGACTCTACAACATTAGGTGGTAGGAGAAAAGACTCGACAACATTAGGTGGTAGGAGAAAAGACTCTACAACATTAGGTGGTAGGAGAAAAGACTTGACAACATTAGGTGGTAGGAGAAAAGACTCGACAACATTAGGTGGTAGGAGCAAAGACTCGACAACATTAGGTGGTAGGAGAAAAGACTCGACAACATTAGGTGGTAGGAGAAAAGACTCTACAACATTAGCTGGGAGGAGAAAAGACTCGACAACATTAGGTGGTAGGAGAAAAGACTTGACAACATTAGGTGGTAGGAGCAAAGACTCGACAACATTAGGTGGTAGGAGAAAAGACTCTACAACATTAGGTGGTAGGAGCAAAGACTCGACAACATTAGGTGGTAGGAGAAAAGACTCGACAACATTAGGTGGTAGGAGAAAAGACTCGACAACATTAGGTGGTAGGAGAAAAGACTCGACAACATTAGATGGTAGGAGAAAAGACTCGACAACATTAGGTGGTAGGAGAAAAGACTCGACAACATTAGGTGGTAGGAGAAAAGACTCGACAACATTAGGTGGTAGGAGAAAAGACTCGACAACATTAGGTGGTAGGAGAAAAGACTCGACAACATTAGGTGGTAGGAGCAAAGACTCGACAACATTAGGTGGTAGGAGCAAAGACTCGACAACATTAGGTGGTAGGAGCAAAGACTCGACAACATTAGGTGGTAGGAGCAAAGACTCGACAACATTAGGTGGTAGGAGAAAAGACTCGACAACATTAGGTGGTAGGAGAAAAGACTCTACAACATTAGGTGGTAGGAGAAAAGACTCGACAACATTAGGTGGTAGGAGCAAAGACTTGACAACATTAGGTGGTAGGAGAAAAGACTCTACAACATTAGGTGGTAGGAGAAAAGACTCGACAACATTAGGTGGTAGGAGCAAAGACTCGACAACATTAGGTGGTAGGAGCAAAGACTCGACAACATTAGGTGGTAGGAGAAAAGACTCGACAACATTAGGTGGTAGGAGAAAAGACTCGACAACATTAGGTGGTAGGAGAAAAGACTCTACAACATTAGGTGGTAGGAGAAAAGACTCTACAACATTAGGTGGTAGGAGAAAAGACTCTACAACATTAGGTGGTAGGAGCAAAGACTCGACAACATTAGGTGGTAGGAGCAAAGACTCGACAACATTAGGTGGTAGGAGAAAAGACTCTACAACATTAGGTGGTAGGAGAAAAGACTCGACAACATTAGGTGGTAGGAGCAAAGACTCGACAACATTAGGTGGTAGGAGCAAAGACTCGACAACATTAGGTGGTAGGAGCAAAGACTCGACAACATTAGGTGGTAGGAGCAAAGACTCGACAACATTAGGTGGTAGGAGAAAAGACTCTACAACATTAGGTGGTAGGAGAAAAGACTCGACAACATTAGGTGGTAGGAGAAAAGACTCTACAACATTAGGTGGTAGGAGCAAAGACTCGACAACATTAGGTGGTAGGAGCAAAGACTCGACAACATTAGGTGGTAGGAGAAAAGACTCTACAACATTAGGTGGTAGGAGAAAAGACTCGACAACATTAGGTGGTAGGAGCAAAGACTCGACAACATTAGGTGGTAGGAGCAAAGACTCGACAACATTAGGTGGTAGGAGAAAAGACTCGACAACATTAGGTGGTAGGAGAAAAGACTCGACAACATTAGGTGGTAGGAGAGAAGACTCGACAACATTAGGTGGTAGGAGAAAAGACTCGACAACATTAGGTGGTAGGAGAAAAGACTCGACAACATTAGGTGGTAGGAGCAAAGACTCTACAACATTAGGTGGTAGGAGAAAAGACTCTACAACATTAGGTGGTAGGAGCAAAGACTCGACAACATTAGGTGGTAGGAGCAAAGACTCGACAACATTAGGTGGTAGGAGAAAAGACTCGACAACATTAGGTGGTAGGAGAAAAGACTCGACAACATTAGGTGGTAGGAGAAAAGACTCGACAACATTAGGTGGTAGGAGCAAAGACTCTACAACATTAGGTGGTAGGAGAAAAGACTCGACAACATTAGGTGGTAGGAGAAAAGACTCGACAACATTAGGTGGTAGGAGAAAAGACTCGACAACATTAGGTGGTAGGAGAAAAGACTCGACAACATTAGGTGGTAGGAGAAAAGACTCTACAACATTAGGTGGTAGGAGAAAAGACTCGACAACATTAGGTGGTAGGAGAAAAGACTCTACAACATTAGGTGGTAGGAGAGAAGACTCTACAACATTAGGTGGTAGGAGAAAAGACTCTACAACATTAGGTGGTAGGAGAAAAGACTCGACAACATTAGGTGGTAGGAGAAAAGACTCTACAACATTAGGTGGTAGGAGAAAAGACTCTACAACATTAGGTGGTAGGAGCAATAAGTCGACAACATTAGGTGGTAGGAGCAAAGACTCGACAACATTAGGTGGTAGGAGAAAAGACTCGACAACATTAGGTGGTAGGAGAGAAGACTCGACAACATTAGGTGGTAGGAGCAAAGACTCGACAACATTAGGTGGTAGGAGCAAAGACTCGACAACATTAGGTGGTAGGAGCAAAGACTCGACAACATTAGGTGGTAGGAGAAAAGACTCGACAACATTAGGTGGTAGGAGAAAAGACTCGACAACATTAGGTGGTAGGAGAGAAGACTCGACAACATTAGGTGGTAGGAGAAAAGACTCGACAACATTAGGTGGTAGGAGAAAAGACTCGACAACATTAGGTGGTAGGAGCAAAGACTCGACAACATTAGGTGGTAGGAGCAAAGACTCGACAACATTAGGTGGTAGGAGCAAAGACTCGACAACATTAGGTGGTAGGAGCAAAGACTCGACAACATTAGGTGGTAGGAGCAAAGACTCGACAACATTAGGTGGTAGGAGCAAAGACTCGACAACATTAGGTGGTAGGAGCAAAGACTCGACAACATTAGGTGGTAGGAGCAAAGACTCGACAACATTAGGTGGTAGGAGAAAAGACTCGACAACATTAGGTGGTAGGAGAAAAGACTCGACAACATTAGGTGGTAGGAGCATAGACTCGACAACATTAGGTGGTAGGAGCAAAGACTTGACAACATTAGGTGGTAGGAGCAAAGACTCGACAACATTAGGTGGTAGGAGCAAAGACTCGACAACATTAGGTGGTAGGAGCAAAGACTCGACAACATTAGGTGGTAGGAGCAAAGACTCGACAACATTAGGTGGTAGGAGCAAAGACTCGACAACATTAGGTGGTAGGAGAAAAGACTCGACAACATTAGGTGGTAGGAGAAAAGACTCGACAACATTAGGTGGTAGGAGAGAAGACTCGACAACATTAGGTGGTAGGAGCAAAGACTCGACAACATTAGGTGGTAGGAGCAAAGACTCGACAACATTAGGTGGTAGGAGCAAAGACTCTACAACATTAGGTGGTAGGAGAAAAGACTCGACAACATTAGGTGGTAGGAGAAAAGACTCTACAACATTAGGTGGTAGGAGAAAAGACTCGACAACATTAGGTGGTAGGAGAAAAGACTCTACAACATTAGGTGGTAGGAGAGAAGACTTGACAACATTAGGTGGTAGGAGAGAAGACTCGACAACATTAGGTGGTAGGAGCAAAGACTCGACAACATTAGGTGGTAGGAGCAAAGACTCGACAACATTAGGTGGTAGGAGCAAAGACTCTACAACATTAGGTGGTAGGAGAAAAGACTCGACAACATTAGGTGGTAGGAGAAAAGACTCTACAACATTAGGTGGTAGGAGAAAAGACTTGACAACATTAGGTGGTAGGAGAGAAGACTCTACAACATTAGGTGGTAGGAGAAAAGACTCGACAACATTAGGTGGTAGGAGAAAAGACTCTACAACATTAGGTGGTAGGAGAGAAGACTCGACAACATTAGGTGGTAGGAGAAAAGACTTGACAACATTAGGTGGTAGGAGAAAAGACTCTACAACATTAGGTGGTAGGAGAGAAGACTCGACAACATTAGGTGGTAGGAGCAAAGACTCGACAACATTAGGTGGTAGGAGAGAAGACTCGACAACATTAGGTGGTAGGAGAAAAGACTCGACAACATTAGGTGGTAGGAGAAAAGACTCTACAACATTAGGTGGTAGGAGAAAAGACTCGACAACATTAGGTGGTAGGAGAAAAGACTCGACAACATTAGGTGGTAGGAGCAAAGACTCGACAACATTAGGTGGTAGGAGCAAAGACTCGACAACATTAGGTGGTAGGAGCAAAGACTCGACAACATTAGGTGGTAGGAGAAAAGACTTGACAACATTAGGTGGTAGGAGAAAAGACTTGACAACATTAGGTGGTAGGAGCAAAGACTCGACAACATTAGGTGGTAGGAGAAAAGACTCGACAACATTAGGTGGTAGGAGCAAAGACTCGACAACATTAGGTGGTAGGAGCAAAGACTCGACAACATTAGGTGGTAGGAGAAAAGACTCTACAACATTAGGTGGTAGGAGAAAAGACTCGACAACATTAGGTGGTAAGAGAAAAGACTCGACAACATTAGGTGGTAGGAGCAAAGACTCGACAACATTAGGTGGTAGGAGCAAAGACTCGACAACATTAGGTGGTAGGAGAAAAGACTCTACAACATTAGGTGGTAGGAGAAAAGACTCGACAACATTAGGTGGTAGGAGCAAAGACTCGACAACATTAGGTGGTAGGAGCAAAGACTCGACAACATTAGGTGGTAGGAGAAAAGACTCGACAACATTAGGTGGTAGGAGAAAAGACTCGACAACATTAGGTGGTAGGAGAGAAGACTCGACAACATTAGGTGGTAGGAGAAAAGACTCGACAACATTAGGTGGTAGGAGAAAAGACTCGACAACATTAGGTGGTAGGAGCAAAGACTCTACAACATTAGGTGGTAGGAGAAAAGACTCTACAACATTAGGTGGTAGGAGCAAAGACTCGACAACATTAGGTGGTAGGAGCAAAGACTCGACAACATTAGGTGGTAGGAGAAAAGACTCGACAACATTAGGTGGTAGGAGAAAAGACTCGACAACATTAGGTGGTAGGAGAAAAGACTCGACAACATTAGGTGGTAGGAGCAAAGACTCTACAACATTAGGTGGTAGGAGAAAAGACTCGACAACATTAGGTGGTAGGAGAAAAGACTCGACAACATTAGGTGGTAGGAGAAAAGACTCGACAACATTAGGTGGTAGGAGAAAAGACTCGACAACATTAGGTGGTAGGAGAAAAGACTCTACAACATTAGGTGGTAGGAGAAAAGACTCGACAACATTAGGTGGTAGGAGAAAAGACTCTACAACATTAGGTGGTAGGAGAGAAGACTCTACAACATTAGGTGGTAGGAGAAAAGACTCTACAACATTAGGTGGTAGGAGAAAAGACTCGACAACATTAGGTGGTAGGAGAAAAGACTCTACAACATTAGGTGGTAGGAGAAAAGACTCTACAACATTAGGTGGTAGGAGCAAAGACTCGACAACATTAGGTGGTAGGAGCAAAGACTCGACAACATTAGGTGGTAGGAGAAAAGACTCGACAACATTAGGTGGTAGGAGAGAAGACTCGACAACATTAGGTGGTAGGAGCAAAGACTCGACAACATTAGGTGGTAGGAGCAAAGACTCGACAACATTAGGTGGTAGGAGAAAAGACTCGACAACATTAGGTGGTAGGAGAAAAGACTCGACAACATTAGGTGGTAGGAGAGAAGACTCGACAACATTAGGTGGTAGGAGAAAAGACTCGACAACATTAGGTGGTAGGAGAAAAGACTCGACAACATTAGGTGGTAGGAGCAAAGACTCGACAACATTAGGTGGTAGGAGCAAAGACTCGACAACATTAGGTGGTAGGAGCAAAGACTCGACAACATTAGGTGGTAGGAGCAAAGACTCGACAACATTAGGTGGTAGGAGCAAAGACTCAACAACATTAGGTGGTAGGAGCAAAGACTCGACAACATTAGGTGGTAGGAGCAAAGACTCGACAACATTAGGTGGTAGGAGCAAAGACTCGACAACATTAGGTGGTAGGAGAAAAGACTCGACAACATTAGGTGGTAGGAGAAAAGACTCGACAACATTAGGTGGTAGGAGCATAGACTCGACAACATTAGGTGGTAGGAGCAAAGACTTGACAACATTAGGTGGTAGGAGCAAAGACTCGACAACATTAGGTGGTAGGAGCAAAGACTCGACAACATTAGGTGGTAGGAGCAAAGACTCGACAACATTAGGTGGTAGGAGCAAAGACTCGACAACATTAGGTGGTAGGAGCAAAGACTCGACAACATTAGGTGGTAGGAGAAAAGACTCGACAACATTAGGTGGTAGGAGAAAAGACTCGACAACATTAGGTGGTAGGAGAGAAGACTCGACAACATTAGGTGGTAGGAGCAAAGACTCGACAACATTAGGTGGTAGGAGCAAAGACTCGACAACATTAGGTGGTAGGAGCAAAGACTCTACAACATTAGGTGGTAGGAGAAAAGACTCGACAACATTAGGTGGTAGGAGAAAAGACTCTACAACATTAGGTGGTAGGAGAAAAGACTCGACAACATTAGGTGGTAGGAGAAAAGACTCTACAACATTAGGTGGTAGGAGAGAAGACTTGACAACATTAGGTGGTAGGAGAGAAGACTCGACAACATTAGGTGGTAGGAGCAAAGACTCGACAACATTAGGTGGTAGGAGCAAAGACTCGACAACATTAGGTGGTAGGAGCAAAGACTCTACAACATTAGGTGGTAGGAGAAAAGACTCGACAACATTAGGTGGTAGGAGAAAAGACTCTACAACATTAGGTGGTAGGAGAAAAGACTTGACAACATTAGGTGGTAGGAGAGAAGACTCTACAACATTAGGTGGTAGGAGAAAAGACTCGACAACATTAGGTGGTAGGAGAAAAGACTCTACAACATTAGGTGGTAGGAGAGAAGACTCGACAACATTAGGTGGTAGGAGAAAAGACTTGACAACATTAGGTGGTAGGAGAAAAGACTCTACAACATTAGGTGGTAGGAGAGAAGACTCGACAACATTAGGTGGTAGGAGCAAAGACTCGACAACATTAGGTGGTAGGAGAGAAGACTCGACAACATTAGGTGGTAGGAGAAAAGACTCGACAACATTAGGTGGTAGGAGAAAAGACTCTACAACATTAGGTGGTAGGAGAAAAGACTCGACAACATTAGGTGGTAGGAGAAAAGACTCGACAACATTAGGTGGTAGGAGCAAAGACTCGACAACATTAGGTGGTAGGAGCAAAGACTCGACAAAGACAAGAATAGTTTTTACCTTGTATGATATCTGACTGGAACCATAGTTATAAGTTGTGCAATTGAAACATTCAAAGCTACTATCATCTTCTATGAGATACATATGTACTTATTTATGAGACCTGTTTTAACCTTTTGTCAGCATTTGTTACAATTAAAACAACCTCTGATAAATACCAATGAACAACAGAAAATGATTGATGATAAATAGGTGACATGGACAGGTACATCATTATCTTTCTTTCTCAGGTTCATGTTTATTAACACTGTCGGTAAATTTTCAGCAATTTCATGCCCAGACAGTTAATAAAGAACGGCTCAATTAAACCTCTGTGCATACAAATACTTACGCACTACTGATGTAATTTTCTAACCTGGCTTTATCATATCCAGTAAAGGGTACAGAACTATTATCTGTTTCTTCATTTATCAATTCCTCAAATTCCTGTAAAATATGTAGGAGTGATTGCTGTTAAATGCCATCTCAGCAATTTTTCAGCTATATCATGGCAAGAACAAGCTAATTTTCAATTAGATGATGATGATGATGTCCGCTTTGTACTAGACCAACATGCTTAGTTGGATTTTTATAGTGCTAGCTCACTGAAACAACAGTCTATGGATAGACATGTCGCCCTACTCCGACACATTATCCTGATTACAAGCCAACCAGTCTTTGCTCTTTCTCCTTAATGCAGCGTGCTTAGTGGAGAAGCAACAACTACCAATTTTATAGTCTTTGGTTTGACCCGATCGGGCTCGAAGCCACGACCTACTGCACTCGAGGAGAGCACACTAACCATTACACCACCTATGCGGTAAAAATATGTAGAGGCCCATACCAGTAAATGAAATAACAGTAAGAATATACCACTCATTATTTATGACTTAATACTGGGTTTGTAACTAGAGTAACAATGGGTGCCACTAACTGCTTACTTTTCCAGGGCACCTGAGTTCACCCCTGGTTTTTAGTGGGGTTTGTGTTACTCGATCATTAGTTTTATGTGCATGCTTTGTAAATCGTTTTTTGTCTTTTTTCTTTTGGCCACTGTGTATCTCTTAACTGTCTTTTTTTGTTTACGATAGAGCTAAAGGTTTCATCAATTAGAAAATTTGCTGGATTCCAAATTCCAAACTCCATCTGATTATGATTATGATGTTTAATGCCTCTTTCAACAATATTTCAGTTATATCGTGGCGGTCAGTTTTTTTGATGGAGGAAACTGGAGTACCCGCATAAAACCACTGACCTGCCGCAAGTCACTGACAAACTTTATCACATAATGTTGTATAGAAAACACCTCGTCTGAGCGGGATTCGAACTCACGACTTAGGTGGTGATAGGCACTGACTGCACAGGTAGTTGTAAATCCAACTACCATACGATCATGATCATGACTAACTTCAAATGAGATAAATATCTATGTTCTTTACTGCACCTAGGGTTAGGGTCATGGGTGTTTAAAGGTATAATGTCGTTGAGGTTGGTATTTTCGTTGTTTTTTGTGTGCAGCTTGTCTCCCAACATCATTAATTATGTATGTCTCAATTTCCGAACTAATTGCACAATGGAACTGATGTTTACACTTCAGCATGAGTTTGAACTCTCAACGCTACCTTCAATTCCATCCAACGGTCATGTTGGTGGACTATGTTAATTCTTGTTTTTATTATTATTCACCAAAAATCTTGTTTCTTTTTCTAGCAGTCAGCTAAAATTCTCGTACGACTGTGTGTAGGTTTTCTGTCGGCAGACATTTTTGCCGTACAGACAGGAATTTATGTTCGAGGTGTGTTTTCATGAAAATTAAAGAGAATGGATGGACATTTTACTTCAAAACTCGATAATTAGTGTTAATTTATGTTTATAATGTAATCCTTGTAAAAAAACATCTGGACAACAAATCACATAAATCAACGACGTTATACCTTTAACACCACTTTCAACAATATTTCAGCTATATTGTAGCGGTCAGTTTTATTGGTGGAGGAAACCGGAGTAACCACCGAAAACCACCGACCTGACACAAGCCACTGACAAACTTTATCACATACTGTTGTATCGAGTACACCTCTCATGGGCTGTATTCGAACTCACAATGTTAGTGGTGATAGACACAGACTGCACAGGTAGTTGTAAATCCAACTATCATACGACCACGACAGCCCCCTAAGATAAAGTGGATATGATGATAAATACTTAAAGGGCTGTCATGGTCGTGATCATATGGTAATTGGATTTATAACTACATGTGCAATCATTGCCTATCACCACTACAATTATGAGTTCGATCCCCGTTCATTATCTGATAAAGTTTGTCAGTGACTTGCGACAGGTCGGTGGTTTTCTCAGGGTCCTCCGGTTTCCTCCACCAATAAAACTGACGTTATTACAGAAATATTGTTGAAAGTGGCGTCAAACACCATAAAACATAAAAACCTAAACCATGATTGCTCCACACAAATAAATACTTACAACGTTAGACCCTTGAGGATGAACGTGACATGACATCTTGTTACATGTAAATATAACATCTATGCCATTTTTATCCTATAAATAAATACAATGCCATAATACTTATGTTGTCTAAACATGGTAAAATTACAAATTTTCAAGTGGCAATATTTTACCATAATTTGAGTGATTGCTGTTTAACGCCAAGTCAGCAATTTTTTCAGCTATATCATGGCGATCTACCCACACACGAGTCGAGAACGCTAACCATACCAAAAATGCAATAATGTATTGCAGCATACATATAATTATACTATATCTAATTGAAGAGTTTCATTATCAAAAATATATCATGAATGACCAAATAATGTAGTAACTCATGAATGCATGCATCGTATGAGTGAGTTACAATATTACCGTAAATCGGGAAATTTTGGTCATGGTTTTATTTTGGCCTATTTTGGCCCCTAAATACGAAGTGTCAAAATTAAACACACCAAAATATGTCACACTCCAAATATTAGCCGCCAAAATTGAACACGGCTTTATTATCTTTTTATATTTATATTCTCTAATCTGTACCTTTTTGTCTTACTTCTTTCCTAAGTAAAACTTTGTCAAATACCGTTATACATGTATATACACACACAAGTCAAACTGAAAAGTGTTCACGATGTGAAATCGTTGGCTTGGATGACAAGAGAGAATTTAAAGGTAAATAAAGTACCTTGATAAAAACCATGTATATATCTTTATTCTCATACAGCCAAATACAATTGTACAGAGAAAAATAACAACATAATAATAACATAACAAGACTATATACAAAATATACATAGGTTAAGGAACAACAGTGGGTAAGCCAGGAGTACAAAAGACCTTATTGATATGTTTGATAAATATACATAATTTTCGTAACAGCGATTGTTTTTTGATAGATTGAAGTTCAAAGAATTTGACAACATTATTTCTTTTCATAAAATATTTTGGAAGAAGCTGCTTGCGTTTATCGTTTAAAGAGGAACACTCTAAAACATAGTGGTATTCATCGCCTAATTTCTGACAATTACATAATCATGCAATACCAATAAAATTTATTCAATCAACAAAATGTCAAATATCATTAAAATGACAATTACCTATAGAAAAAAGAAAAATCAATAAACACGTAATTAGTGTCTAATTGGTATTATTTATTATGTATGATTGTTGTGTAAACAAATACATGTACTGCCCGTTATAATAAGACAATGTTTACCTGTAAAAGCGATGATTAATACCAGTGCAAAATTATTATTTGTTGTTTTTATATTAAATGCATTTTACTTTATGCTGTTTAAATATAACTTTAAATTCCTATTTTTAATAAATATCACAATTTAGCCATAATCGATTTGGTTTTTAGTACGACATCAAAATATCTGGTAAGTAACAGTATAAACATAGTATCGCTGGTTGAAATGAGAACACTTCCATTTACGTTCTGAATGAATTGACAAAAAAAAATAAACACATGGGAACCAAAAGTGGCCAAAATTAAACACACTAGAAACGAAAAAGGCCAAAATTTCACACACCACAATAAAACAACCCTCTTTTGGAGAAAAAAGGCCAAAATTAACCCACACCAAAATTTCCCGATTTACACTATATGGTCATGAGTGACATATTTTTGATAATGAAATTATAATGTGTATCGCTTCAAAAACAATGAAACCATACCAAACGGTCAAAGGGACATAACTGTAAAACATATGGACAACGAATTGGTGGGAAATGTAACAAGAGTGAAAATACAAACTATAATTTCACTGTGTATTTATAGTTTTTATTTAACTTACATGCCATTTTTCATATCATACCCTTTATCAGCCCTCATTCATATATCAGCCAGAGAGCCGAGAGGGCTGATATATGAACGAGGGCTGAAAAATGACATGCTATGATCTGCTTATCATATACTTCAACAGAGGAAATAACTGATTTGTGTCATTTTTGGATGGAATTAAATACATAGTTATAGAACAAGATATGTATTGTTTTATTATGCAAATCCAATAAATGCACATTTTTTTTTAGCACTTTCAATGTCATAAGAGTGAAAATTGGCAATTAATAATTTTTTGTGTAAATATTCCATAAAAAAGTTTAATTAACTGTTTCTAAACATAGGTTTCCGGAAATTCACGAAGTGGCATGTAATAGACTTACGAATATTGATGGAAAGGCATGCAATAACATTTCGGAAGCAGTTAATAAAATTGCTTTATCAGCCCACTTGGTCCATTCTTGTGAAACTGGGTGAAATAAACATGATTCCTCTTATTATTCTAATCAAAACTCAGTTTTATTCCAGGGTAAAATATTAGCTATATTATCTACTATGATAATTAATATTCATAGAGCAAATGAGCCGGCAGTTCAATTTGAAAATTTTATTTTAAAAAAAGTTCATTTATCTAATCCACACTTTCACTTGGACGCAGCGGCCTAGGAAAAAAAAAAAACTAGTTCGCTCACCTGGTTTTCAGTGCGACATCTAAAGTTGACACATAATTTTGAAAGATCATTTCAACTCAAATTTCTGAGCAAAAGATTTTGATGTGATTTTTATCTCATAATATTCCTAAATGGAATAAACTGGCTGGAAAAAATCTCACAGGAAAACCCAGAATATATGTTAAACTACTCATTGCCATGTAGCTGCAGTTAAAATTTAAGTTCATTTTGATTGGTAATAAGGCAGAAATTGACAACTAAAGAAATTTCTCTTTTTAGTAACAGCAGCCATTTTGAATGGAAGGCGGTGCTGCCGGACTAAATATTGAAAGGGGACCACCCAACGACCATCCCAGCCAAATTTGCTTTAATTTGGTTCAGCAGTTTCAGAGGAGAAGATTTAAATGTGATCTTTTATCAAAATATGTCTAATTTGTATAATCGGCATAAATCGGTTGAAAGAAAAATTTCACAGAAAAACCAAGAATAAATGTTAATCTACTCATTGTCATGTAGCTGCAGTTAAAATTTAAGATCATTTTGATTTATAATAAAGCAGCCTTGAAGAAATTTCTATTTTTAATAATAGCAGCCATCTTGAATGGAGGGTGGAGTTGTCGGACACAATTTTGAAATAGGACTACCAAAGGACTATCCCAGCCAAATTTGGTTTAATTTGGCTCAGCGGTTTCAGAGAAGGAGATTTAAATGTGATATTCTATCAAAATATGCCTAATTTGCATAATCTGTATAAATCGGCTGAACGAAAAATTCCACAGAAAAAACCCGAATATACGTTAAATTGCTCATTGCCATGTAGCGGCAGTTAAAATTTGAGCTCATTTTGATTTTTACTAATTTATAACTAAAGCAGCAATGGACAATTGAAGAAATTTCTATTTTTAGCAACAGCAGCCATCTTGAATGGAGGCGGAGCTGTCAGACACAATTTTGAAAGGGACCCACCCAAGGACCATCCCTGCCAGGTTTGGTTTAACTTGTTTCAGCGGTTTCAGAGGAAAAAATTTAAATGTGATCTTTTATCAAAATATACCTAATTTGCATAATCGGTATAAATTGGCTGAAAGAAAAATTTCACAGAAAAACCCAGAATATATGTTAAACTACTCCTTGCCATGTAGCTGCAGTTAACATTTGAGCTCAGGTTAACTTATACTAAAGCAACAATGGATAATTGAAGAAATTTCTATTTTTAGTAACAGCAGCCATCTTGAATGGAGGGCGGGGCTGTCGGACACAATTTTGAAAAGGACCCACCCATGGACCATCCCTGCCTGAGGTTTGGTGTAATTTGGTTCAGCGGTTTCAGAGGAGAAGATTTAAATGTGATCTTTTATCAAAATATACCTAATTTGCATAATCGGTATAAATCGGCTGAAAGAAAAATTTCACAGAAAAGACCAGAATATATGTTAAACTACTCATTGCCATGTACCTGCAGTTAAAATTTGAGCTCATTTTGGTTTATACTAAAGCAGCAATGGATAATTGAAGAAATTTCTATTTTTTTAGTAACAACAGCCATCTTTAATGGAGGACGGGGCCGTCGGACACAATTTTGAAAGGGACCCACCCAAGGACCATCCCTGCCAGGTTTGGTTTAATTTGGTTCAGCGATTTCAGAGGAGAAGATTTAAATGTGATCTTTTATCAAAATATACCTAATTTGCATAATCGGTATAAATCGGCTGAAAGAAAAATTTCACAGAAAAACCCGGAATACATGTTAAACTACTCATTGCAATGTAGCTGCAGATAAAATTTGAGCTCATTTTGGTTTATACTGAAGCAGCAATGGATAATTGTAGAAATTTCTATTTTTAGCAACAACCATCTTGAATGGAGGGCGGGGCTGTCGGACACAATTTTGAAAGAGATCCACCCAAGGACCATCCCTACCAAGCTTGGTTTAATTTGATTCAGCGGTTTCAGAGAAGATTTAAATGTGATCTTTTATCAAAATATACCTAATTTGCATAATCGGTATAAATCAGCTGAAAGAAAAATTTCACAGAAAAGCCCAGAATATACGTTAAACTACTCATTGCCATGTAGCTGCAGTTAAAATTTGAGCTCATTTTGGTTGATACTAAAGCAGCAATGGACAATTAAAGAAATTTCTATTTTTAGTAACAGCCATCTTGAATGGAGGGCGGGGCTGTCGGACACAATTTTGAAAAGGACCCACCCAAGGACCATCCCTGCCAGGCTTGGTGTAATTTGGTTCAGTGGTTTCAGAGGAGAAGATTTAAATGTGATCTTTTATCAAAATATGCCTAATTTGCATAATCGGTATAAATCGGCTGAAAGAAAACTTTCACAGAAAAAACTGGAATATATGTTAAACTACTCCTTGCCATGTAGCTGCAGATAAAATGTGAGCTCATGTTGACTTATACATACTAAAGCAGCAATGGATAATTGAAGAAATTTCTATTTTTAGTAACAACAGCCATCTTGAATGGAGGGCGGGGCTGTCGGACACAATTTTGAAAGGGACCCAACCAAGGACCATCCCTGCAGTTAAAATTTGAGCTCATTTTGGTTTATACTGAAGCAGCAATGGACAATTGAAGAAATAATGTAGCTGCTGTGACAAACTTGTGTCTCGGCAGAGCTACAATGCGGTCCCATTCGTCAAAATGGAGCAAAAAAAAGTTGCAGTTGAAACATAAAAACTCACTATTTACGCTTCAAACATTTCATTATAACTATTACTGATGATCCCAGTCCTTGTTAAATCGGTTTGGCTGAGAAATATATGCTTTTCAAAGGTAGCAACAACCTTGTTCAAATTTATCGATCGTTTTCCATAAACGGAACCTACGGAAGGTGGAGCTTTTCAAAATATGGTATTTCTTACTACACGTTGATGTAAACTTTCGCGCCTAAATCGCCAAATATGATATTGACATCCAAATAGTGAGGCCGGAAATGACGAAATTCAAAATGTTCAGAGAGAAGTTTTTATTTTGTGGGAATTACATTCTAAAATACTGGTAGGTGATAAAAACTTGTTATAATAATGGACAAAAGGAAAGGTTATGTCTTATTATTATTGATAAATGCAGGCGTCAGAAGCTCTGTAAGCGAGTGCAAAAAATCTTGGCGGGGTCTCCATTACGTGTAATGGCATCCCGTTATAACCCTTGCGAGTAAGCGAGCACTTAGGGTTTTATTATTAGAACTAATGTAGCTGCAGTTAAAATTTGAGCTCATGTTCACTTATACTAAAGCAGCAATGGATAATTGAAGAAATTTCAATTTTTAGTAACAGCAGCCATCTTGAATGAAGGGAGGGGCTGTCAGACACAATTTTGAAAGGAACCCACCCAGGGGCCATCCCTGCCAGGTTTGGTTTAATTTGATTAAGCGGTTTTAGAGGAGAAGATTTAAATGTGATCTTTTATCAAAATATACCTAATTTGCATAATCTGTATAAATCGGCTGAAAGAAAAATTTCACAGAAAAACCCGGAATACATGTTAAACTACTCATTGCAATGTAGCTGCAGATAAAATTTGAGCTCATTTTGGTTGATACTGAAGCAGCAATGGATAATTGTAGAAATTTCTATTTTTAGCAACAACCATCTTGAATGGAGGGCGGGGCTGTCGGACACAATTTTGAAAGAGATCCACCCAAGGACCATCCCTACCAAGCTTGGTTTAATTTGATTCAGCGGTTTCAGAGAAGATTTAAATGTGATCTTTTATCAAAATATACCTAATTTGCATAATCGGTATAAATCAGCTGAAAGAAAAATTTCACAGAAAAGCCCAGAATATACGTTAAACTACTCATTGCCATGTAGCTGCAGTTAAAATTTGAGCTCATTTTGGTTGATACTAAAGCAGCAATGGACAATTAAAGAAATTTCTATTTTTAGTAACAGCCATCTTGAATGGAGGGCGGGGCTGTCGGACACAATTTTGAAAAGGACCCACCCAAGTACCATCCCTGCCAGGCTTGGTGTAATTTGGTTCAGTGGTTTCAGAGGAGAAGATTTAAATGTGATCTTTTATCAAAATATGCCTAATTTGCATAATCGGTATAAATCGGCTGAAAGAAAACTTTCACAGAAAAAAATGGAATATATGTTAAACTACTCCTTGCCATGTAGCTGCAGATAAAATGTGAGCTCATGTTGACTTATACATACTAAAGCAGCAATGGATAATTGAAGAAATTTCTATTTTTAGTAACAACAGCCATCTTGAATGGAGGGCGGGGCTGTCGGACACAATTTTGAAAGGGACCCAACCAAGGACCATCCCTGCAGTTAAAATTTGAGCTCATTTTGGTTTATACTGAAGCAGCAATGGACAATTGAAGAAATAATGTAGCTGCTGTGACAAACTTGTGTCTCGGCAGAGCTACAATGCGGTCCCATTCGTCAAAATGGAGCAAAAAAAAGTTGCAGTTGAAACATAAAAACTCACTATTTACGCTTCAAACATTTCATTATAACTATTACTGATGATCCCAGTCCTTGTTAAATCGGTTTGGCTGAGAAATATATGCTTTTCAAAGGTAGCAACAACCTTGTTCAAATTTATCGATCGTTTTCCATAAACGGAACCTACGGAAGGTGGAGCTTTTCAAAATATGGTATTTCTTACTACACGTTGATGTAAACTTTCACGCCTAAATCGCCAAATATGATATTGACATCCAAATAGTGAGGCCGGAAATGACGAAATTCAAAATGTTCAGAGAGAAGTTTTTATTTTGTGGGAATTACATTCTAAAATACTGGTAGGTGATAAAAACTTGTTATAATAATGGACAAAAGGAAAGGTTATGTCTTATTATTATTGATAAATGCAGGCGTCAGAAGCTCTGTAAGCGAGTGCAAAAAATCTCGGCGGGGTCTCCATTACGTGTAATGGCATCCCGTTATAACCCTTGCGAGTAAGCGAGCACTTAGGGTTTTATTATTAGAACTAATGTAGCTGCAGTTAAAATTTGAGCTCATGTTCACTTATACTAAAGCAGCAATGGATAATTGAAGAAATTTCAATTTTTAGTAACAGCAGCCATCTTGAATGAAGGGAGGGGCTGTCAGACACAATTTTGAAAGGAACCCACCCAGGGGCCATCCCTGCCAGGTTTGGTTTAATTTGATTAAGCGGTTTTAGAGGAGAAGATTTAAATGTGATCTTTTATCAAAATATACCTAATTTGCATAATCTGTATAAATCGGCTGAAAGAAAAATTTCACAGAAAAACCCGGAATACATGTTAAACTACTCATTGCAATGTAGCTGCAGATAAAATTTGAGCTCATTTTGGTTTATACTGAAGCAGCAATGGATAATTGTAGAAATTTCTATTTTTAGCAACAACCATCTTGAATGGAGGGCGGGGCTGTCGGACACAATTTTGAAAGAGATCCACCCAAGGACCATCCCTACCAAGCTTGGTTTAATTTGATTCAGCGGTTTCAGAGAAGATTTAAATGTGATCTTTTATCAAAATATACCTAATTTGCATAATCGGTATAAATCAGCTGAAAGAAAAATTTCACAGAAAAGCCCAGAATATACGTTAAACTACTCATTGCCATGTAGCTGCAGTTAAAATTTGAGCTCATTTTGGTTGATACTAAAGCAGCAATGGACAATTAAAGAAATTTCTATTTTTAGTAACAGCCATCTTGAATGGAGGGCGGGGCTGTCGGACACAATTTTGAAAAGGACCCACCCAAGGACCATCCCTGCCAGGCTTGGTGTAATTTGGTTCAGTGGTTTCAGAGGAGAAGATTTAAATGTGATCTTTTATCAAAATATGCCTAATTTGCATAATCGGTATAAATCGGCTGAAAGAAAACTTTCACAGAAAAAACTGGAATATATGTTAAACTACTCCTTGCCATGTAGCTGCAGATAAAATGTGAGCTCATGTTGACTTATACATACTAAAGCAGCAATGGATAATTGAAGAAATTTCTATTTTTAGTAACAACAGCCATCTTGAATGGAGGGCGGGGCTGTCGGACACAATTTTGAAAGGGACCCAACCAAGGACCATCCCTGCAGTTAAAATTTGAGCTCATTTTGGTTTATACTGAAGCAGCAATGGACAATTGAAGAAATAATGTAGCTGCTGTGACAAACTTGTGTCTCGGCAGAGCTACAATGCGGTCCCATTCGTCAAAATGGAGCAAAAAAAAGTTGCAGTTGAAACATAAAAACTCACTATTTACGCTTCAAACATTTCATTATAACTATTACTGATGATCCCAGTCCTTGTTAAATCGGTTTGGCTGAGAAATATATGCTTTTCAAAGGTAGCAACAACCTTGTTCAAATTTATCGATCGTTTTCCATAAACGGAACCTACGGAAGGTGGAGCTTTTCAAAATATGGTATTTCTTACTACACGTTGATGTAAACTTTCACGCCTAAATCGCCAAATATGATATTGACATCCAAATAGTGAGGCCGGAAATGACGAAATTCAAAATGTTCAGAGAGAAGTTTTTATTTTGTGGGAATTACATTCTAAAATACTGGTAGGTGATAAAAACTTGTTATAATAATGGACAAAAGGAAAGGTTATGTCTTATTATTATTGATAAATGCAGGCGTCAGAAGCTCTGTAAGCGATTGCAAAAAATCTCGGCGGGGTCTCCATTACGTGTAATGGCATCCCGTTATAACCCTTGCGAGTAAGCGAGCACTTAGGGTTTTATTATTAGAACTAATGTAGCTGCAGTTAAAATTTGAGCTCATGTTCACTTATACTAAAGCAGCAATGGATAATTGAAGAAATTTCAATTTTTAGTAACAGCAGCCATCTTGAATGAAGGGAGGGGCTGTCAGACACAATTTTGAAAGGAACCCACCCAGGGGCCATCCCTGCCAGGTTTGGTTTAATTTGATTAAGCGGTTTTAGAGGAGAAGATTTAAATGTGATCTTTTATCAAAATATACCTAATTTGCATAATCTGTATAAATCGGCTGAAAGAAAAATTTCACAGAATAATCCGGAATATATGTTAAACTACTCCTTGCCATGTAGCTGCAGTTAAAATTTGAGCTCATTTTGGTTGATACTAAAGCAGCAATGGATAATTGAAGAAATTTCTATTTTTAGTAACAGCCATCTTGAAAGGAGGGCGGGGCTGTCGGACACAATTTTGAAAGGGACCCACCCAAGGACCATCCCTGCCAGGTTTGGTTTAATTTGATTCAGCGGTTTCAAAGGAGAAGATTTAAATGTAATCTTTTATCAAAATATGCCTAATTTGTATAATCGGTATAAATCGGCTGAAAGAAAAATTTCACAGAAAAAACTGTAATATATGTTAAACTACTCCTTGCCATGTAGCTGCAGTTAAAATTTGAGCTCATGTTGACTTATACATACTAAAGCAGCAATGGATAATTGAAGAAATTTCTATTTTTAGTAACAACAGCCATCTTGAATGGAGGGCTGGGCTGTCGAACACAATTTTGAAAGGGACCCAACCAAGGACCATCCCTGCAGTTAAAATTTGAGCTCATTTTGGTTTATACTGAAGCAGCAATGGACAATTGAAGAAATAATGTAGCTGCTGTGACAAACTTGTGTCTCGGCAGAGCTACAATGCGGTCCTATTCGTCAAAATGGAGCAAAAAAAAGTTGCAGTTGAAACATAAAAATTCACTATTTACGCTTCAAACATTTCATTATAACTATTACTGATGATCCGAGTCCTTGTTAAATCGGTTTGGCTGAGAAATATATGCTTTTCAAAGGTAGCAACAACCTTGTTCAAATTTATCAATCGTTTTCCATAACCGGAACCTATGGAAGGTGGAGCTTTTCAAAATATGGTATTTCTTACTACACGTTGATGTAAACATTCACGCCTAAATCGTCAAATATGGTATTGACATCCAAATAGTGAGGCCGGAAATGACGAAATTCAAAATGTTCAGAGAGAAGATTTTTATTTTGTGGGAATTACATTCTAAAATACTGGTAGGTGATAAAAACTTGTTATAATAATGGACAAAAGGAAAGGTTATGTCTTATTATTGATAAATGCAGGCATCAGAAGCTCTGTAAGCGAACGCAAAAAATCTCGGCGGCGCCTCCATTACGTGTAATGGTATCCCGTTATAACCCTTGCGAGTAAGTGAGCATTTAGGGTTTTATTATTAGAACTAATGTAGCTGCAGTTAAAATTTGAGCTCATGTTCACTTATACTAAAGCAGCAATGGATAATTGTAGAAATTTCTATTTTTAGTAACAACCATCTTGAATGGAGGGCGGGGCTGTCGGACACAATTTTGAAAGAGATCCACCCAAGAACCATCCCTACCAAGCTTGGTTTAATTTGATTCAGCGGTTTCAGAGGAGAAGATTTAAATGTGATCTTTTATCAAAATATACCTAATTTGCATAATCGGTATAAATCAGCTGAAAGAAAAATTTCACAGAAAAGCCCAGAATATACGTCAATGTACTCATTGCCATGTAGCTGCAGTTAAAATTTGAGCTCATTTTGGTTGATACTAAAGCAGCAATGGACAATTAAAGAAATTTCTATTTTTAGTAACAGCCATCTTGAATGGAGGGCGGGGCTGTCGGACACAATTTTGAAAAGGACCCACCCAAGGACCATCCATGCCAGGCTTGGTGTAATTTGGTTCAGTGGTTTCAGAGGAGAAGATTTAAATGTGATCTTTTATCAAAATATGCCTAATTTGCATAATCGGTATAAATCGGCTGAAAGAAAAATTTCACAGAAAAAAACTGGAATATATGTTAAACTACTCCTTGCCATGTAGCTGCAGATAAAATGTGAGCTCATGTTGACTTATACATACTAAAGCAGCAATGGATAATTGAAGAAATTTCTATTTTTAGTAACAACAGCCATCTTGAATGGAGGGCGGGGCTGTCGGACACAATTTTGAAAGGGACCCAACCAAGGACCATCCCTGCAGTTAAAATTTGAGCTCATTTTGGTTTATACTGAAGCAGCAATGGACAATTGAAGAAATAATGTAGCTGCTGTGACAAACTTGTGTCTCGGCAGAGCTACAATGCGGTCCCATTCTTCAAAATGGAGCAAAAAAAAGTTGCAGTTGAAACATAAAAACTCACTATTTACGCTTCAAACATTTCATTATAACTATTACTGATGATCCCAGTCCTTGTTAAATCGGTTTGGCTGAGAAATATATGCTTTTCAAAGGTAGCAACAACCTTGTTCAAATTTATCGATCGTTTTCCATAACCGAACCTACGGAAGGTGGAGCTTTTCAAAATATGGTATTTCTTACTACACGTTGATGTAAACATTCACGCCTAAATCGCCAAATATGGTATTGACATCCAAATAGTGAGGCCGGAAATGACGAAATTCAAAATGTTCAGAGAGAAGTTTTTATTTTGTGGGAATTACATTCTAAAATACTGGTAGGTGATAAAAACTTGTTATAATAATGGACAAAAGGAAAGGTTATGTCTTATTATTGATAAATGCAGGCGTCAGAAGCTCTGTAAGCGAGTGCAAAAAATCTTGGTGGCGGCTCCATTACGTGTAATGGCATCCCGTTATAACCCTTGCGAGTAAGCGAGCATTTAGGGTTTTATTATTAGAACTAATGTAGCTGCAGTTAAAATTTGAGCTCATGTTCACTTATACTAAAGCAGCAATGGATAATTGAAGAAATTTCAATTTTTAGTAACAGCAGCCATCTTGAATGGAGGGCACAATTTTGAAAGGAACCCACCCAGGGGCCATCCCTGCCAGGTTTGGTTTAATTTGATTCAGCGGTTTTAGAGGAGAAGATTTAAATGTGATATTTGATCAAATTATGCCTAATTTGCATAATCTGTATAAATCGGCTGAAAGAAAAATTTCACAGAAAAGCCCAGAATATATGTTAAACTATTCATTGCCATGTAGCTGCAGTTAAAATTTGAGCTCATTTTGGTTTATACTGAAGCAGCAATGGACAATTGAAGAAATAATGTAGCTGCTGTGACAAACTTGTGTCTCGGCAGAGCTACAACTCGGTCTCATTCGTCAGAATGGAGCAAAAAAAAAAGTTGCAGTTGAAACATAAAAACTCACTATTTACGCTTCAAACATTTCATTATAACTATTACTGATGATCCCAGTCCTTGTTAAATCGGTTTGGCTGAGAAATATATGCTTTTCAAAGGTAGCAACAACCTTGTTCAAATTTATCGATCGTTTTCCATAACCGGAACCTATGGAAGGTGGAGCTTTTCAAAATATGGTATTTCTTACTACACGTTGATGTAAACATTCACGCCTAAATCGCCAAATATGATATTGACATCCAAATAGTGAGGCCGGAAATGACGAAATTCAAAATGTTCAGAGAGAAGATTTTTATTTTGTGGGAATTACATTCTAAAATACTGGTAGGTGATAAAAACTTGTTATAATAATGGACAAAAGGAAAGGTTATGTCTTATTATTGATAAATGCAGGCGTCAGAAGCTCTGTAAGCGAGCGCAAAAAATCTCAGCAGCGGCTCCATTACGTGTAATGGCATCCCGTTATAACCCTTGCGAGTAAGCGAGCATTTACGGTTTTATTATTAGAACTAATGTAGCTGCAGTTAAAATTTGAGCTCATGTTCACTTATACTAAAGCAGCAATGGATAATTGAAGAAATTTCAATTTTTAGTAACAGCAGCCATCTTGAATGGAGGGAGGGGCTGTCACAATTTTGAAAGGGACCCACCCAGGGGCCATCCCTCCCAGGTTTGGTTTAATTTGGTTCAGCGGTTTCAGAGGAGAAGACTTAAATGTGATATTTGATCAAAATATGCCTAATTTGCATAATCTGTATAAATTGGCTAAAAGAAAAATTTAACAGAAAAACACGGAATATATGTTAAACTACTCCTTGCCATGTAGCTGCAGTTAAAATTTGAGCTCATTTTGACTTATACTAAAGCAACAATGGACAATTAAAATTGAATCCCCCCTTTTTTCTATTTTTAGCTTGGCGGCCATCTTGGTTGGAAGTCGGGATCACCAGACACAATTTTGGAAGGGGCCATCCAAGGACCATTCCACCAAAGTTTGGTTCAAATTGGCCCAGTGGCTTCAAAGGAGTTGATTAAAATGTGAAAAGTTAACGGATGGACGACGGACGCTCAGTGGTGACAATAGCTCACATGACTCTTTGACACTAAAGAGCAAGTGTGAAGATGTAATTTTAATTAGATTGACATATAACTAATATCAATTACATCAACTGAGGACAAATAAGTACTACTGGAGCAGCCGAGTTCACCTCTGGTTTTAGTGGGGTTCATGTTACTTGATCTTTAGTTTTATGTGTAGTGTTTTGTAGATCATTGTTTGTATCTTTCGTCCTTTTACTTTTGGCCATTGCATTGTTCGTCCTTCGATTTACGGATTCTGATTACCCCTTTGGTATCTTCAAACTCTCCGTAAATCAGCTGAAAGAAATATTTCACAAAAAAAACCAAGATGTTTTGAACTACTCATTGTCATGCAGCTGCAGTTAAAATTTGAGCTGATTTTAACACGTAATAAAGAACCAAATGACAATAAAAGAAATATCTAGTTTTAGTATCTCAGCCATCATGAATTGAGGGGGGAGCAGTCAGACACAGTTTTGAAGAGGGAATACCCAGTCAATTTGGTTTAATTTTCAAATGGTTCAATGTGTTTTGAGAAAATCATTTTTTTTTATCAAAATATACATATTTTGCATAATTAATATAAATTGACTGAAAAAAATTTACACAGAAAAACTTGTAATATGTTGAACAACTCATTGTTATGCAGCTGCAGTTAAAATCTGAGTTCATTTTGACTTACGTATACTATCAAGGAACAATTGACGAATAAAGAAATATCTATTCTTAGTAATGGCTTCCATCTTAGATGGTTGGTTGGGTGGTTTATGGTGATTAGTGCCACTTTCAACAATATCTTAGATGGTTAGTTGGGTGGTTTATGGTGTTTAATGCCACTTTCAACAATATCTTAGATGGTTAGTTGGGTGGTTTATGGTGTTTAGTGCCACTTTCAACAATATCTTAGATGGTTGGTTGGGTGGTTTATGGTGTTTAGTGCCACTTTCAACAATATCTTAGATGGTTAGTTGGGTGGTTTATGGTGATTAGTGCCACTTTCAACAATATCTTAGATGGTTGGTTGGGTGGTTTATGGTGTTTAGTGCCAATTTCAACAATATCTTAGATGGTTGGTTGGGTGGTTTATGGTGTTTAGTGCCAATTTCAACAATATCTTAGATGGTTAGTTGGGTGGTTTATGGTGATTAGTGCCACTTTCAACAATATCTTAGATGGTTGGTTGGGTGGTTTATGGTGTTTAGTGCCAATTTCAACAATATCTTAGATGGTTGGTTGGGTGGTTTATGGTGTTTAGTGCCAATTTCAACAATATCTTAGATGGTTAGTTGGGTGGTTTATGGTGATTAGTGCCACTTTCAACAATATCTTAGAAGGTTAGTTGGGTGGTTTATGGTGTTTAGTGCCAATTTCAACAATATCTTAGATGGTTAGTTGGGTGGTTTATGGTGATTAGTGCCACTTTCAACAATATCTTAGATGGTTGGTTGGGTGGTTTATGGTGTTTAGTGCCAATTTCAACAATATCTTAGATGGTTGGTTGGGTGGTTTATGGTGTTTAGTGCCAATTTCAACAATATCTTAGATGGTTAGTTGGGTGGTTTATGGTGATTAGTGCCACTTTCAACAATATCTTAGATGGTTAGTTGGGTGGTTTATGGTGTTTAGTGCCACTTTCAACAATATCTTAGATGGTTAGTTGGGTGGTTTATGGTGATTAGTGCCACTTTCAACAATATCTTAGATGGTTAGTTGGGTGGTTTATGGTGATTAGTGCCACTTTCAACAATATCTTAGATGGTTGGTTGGGTGGTTTATGGTGTTTAGTGCCAATTTCAACAATATCTTAGATGGTTGGTTGGGTGGTTTATGGTGATTAGTGCCACTTTCAACAATATCTTAGATGGTTGGTTGGGTGGTTTATGGTGTTTAGTGCCAATTTCAACAATATCTTAGATGGTTAGTTGGGTGGTTTATGGTGATTAGTGCCACTTTCAACAATATCTTAGATGGTTAGTTGGGTGGTTTATGGTGTTTAGTGCCACTTTCAACAATATCTTAGATGGTTAGTTGGGTGGTTTATGGTGTTTAGTTCCACTTTCAACAATATCTTAGATGGTTAGTTGGGTGGTTTATGGTGTTTAGTGCCACTTTCAACAATATCTTAGATGGTTAGTTGGGTGGTTTATGGTGATTAGTGCCACTTTCAACAATATCTTAGAAGGTTAGTTGGGTGGTTTATGGTGTTTAGTGCCACTTTCAACAATATCTTAGATGGTTAGTTGGGTGGTTTATGGTGTTTAGTGTCACTTTCAACAATATCTTAGATGGTTAGTTGGGTGGTTTATGGTGTTTAGTGCCACTTTCAACAATATCTTAGATGGTTAGTTGGGTGGTTTATGGTGTTTAGTGCCACTTTCAACAATATCTTAGATGGTTAGTTGGGTGGTTTATGGTGATTAGTGCCACTTTCAACAATATCTTAGAAGGTTAGTTGGGTGGTTTATGGTGTTTAGTGCCACTTTCAACAATATCTTAGATGGTTAGTTGGGTGGTTTATGGTGTTTAATGCCACTTTCAACAATATCTTAGATGGTTAGTTGGGTGGTTTATGGTGTTTAGTGCCACTTTCAACAATATCTTAGATGGTTGGTTGGGTGGTTTATGGTGATTAGTGCCACTTTCAACAATATCTTAGATGGTTGGTTGGGTGGTTTATGGTGATTAGTGCCACTTTCAACAATATCTTAGATGGTTAGATGGGTGGTTTATGGTGTTTAGTGCCACTTTCAACAATATCTTAGATGGTTAGTTGGGTGGTTTATGGTGATTAGTGCCACTTTCAACAATATCTTAGATGGTTGGTTGGGTGGTTTATGGTGATTAGTGCCACTTTCAACAATATCTTAGATGGTTAGATGGGTGGTTTATGGTGTTTAGTGCCACTTTCAACAATATCTTAGATGGTTAGTTGGGTGGTTTATGGTGATTAGCGCCACTTTCAACAATATCTTAGATGGTTAGTTGGGTGGTTTATGGTGATTAGTGCCACTTTCAACAATATCTTAGATGGTTAGATGGGTGGTTTATGGTGATTAGTGCCACTTTCAACAATATCTTAGATGGTTAGATGGGTGGTTTATGGTGTTTAGTGCCACTTTCAACAATATCTTAGATGGTTAGTTGGGTGGTTTATGGTGTTTAGTGCCACTTTCAACAATATCTTATATGGTTGGTTGGGTGGTTTATGGTGTTTAGTGCCACTTTCAACAATATCTTAGATGGTTAGTTGGGTGGTTTATGGTGTTTAGTGCCACTTTCAACAATATCTTAGATGGTTGGTTGGTTTATGGTGTTTAGTGCCACTTTCAACAATATCTTAGATGGTTGGTTGGGTGGTTTATGGTGTTTAGTGCCACTTTCAACAATATCTTAGATGGTTAGTTGGGTGGTTTATGGTGATTAGTGCCACTTTCAACAATATCTTAGATGGTTAGATGGGTGGTTTATGGTGTTTAGTGCCACTTTCAACAATATCTTAGATGGTTGGTTGGGTGGTTTATGGTGTCTAGTGCCACTTTCAACAATATTTTAGATGGTTGGTTGGGTGGTTTATGGTGTTTAGTGCCACTTTCAACAATATCTTAGATGGTTGGTTGGGTGGTTTATGGTGTTTAGTGTCACTTTCAACAATATCTTAGATGGTTAGTTGGGTGGTTTATGGTGTTTAGTGCCACTTTCAACAATATCTTAGATGGTTAGTTGGGTGGTTTATGGTGTTTAGTGCCACTTTCAACAATATCTTAGATGGTTAGTTGGGTGGTTTATGGTGTTTAGTGTCACTTTCAACAATATCTTAGAAGGTTAGTTGGGTGGTTTATGGTGTTTAGTGCCACTTTCAACAATATCTTAGATGGTTAGTTGGGTGGTTTATGGTGTTTAGTGCCACTTTCAACAATATCTTAGATGGTTAGTTGGGTGGTTTATGGTGTTTAGTGCCACTTTCAACAATATCTTAGATGGTTGGTTGGGTGGTTTATGGTGTTTAGTGCCACTTTCAACAATATCTTAGATGGTTAGTTGGGTGGTTTATGGTGATTAGTGCCACTTTCAACAATATCTTAGATGGTTAGATGGGTGGTTTATGGTGTTTAGTGCCACTTTCAACAATATCTTAGATGGTTGGTTGGGTGGTTTATGGTGTCTAGTGCCACTTTCAACAATATTTTAGATGGTTGGTTGGGTGGTTTATGGTGTTTAGTGCCACTTTCAACAATATCTTAGATGGTTGGTTGGGTGGTTTATGGTGTTTAGTGTCACTTTCAACAATATCTTAGATGGTTAGTTGGGTGGTTTATGGTGTTTAGTGCCACTTTCAACAATATCTTAGATGGTTAGTTGGGTGGTTTATGGTGTTTAGTGCCACTTTCAACAATATCTTAGATGGTTAGTTGGGTGGTTTATGGTGTTTAGTGCCACTTTCAACAATATCTTAGATGGTTAGTTGGGTGGTTTATGGTGATTAGTGCCACTTTCAACAATATCTTAGAAGGTTAGTTGGGTGGTTTATGGTGATTAGTGCCACTTTCAACAATATCTTAGAAGGTTAGTTGGGTGGTTTATGGTGTTTAATGCCACTTTCAACAATATCTTAGATGGTTAGTTGGGTGGTTTATGGTGTTTAGTGCCACTTTCAACAATATCTTAGATGGTTAGTTGGGTGGTTTATGGTGTTTAGTGTCACTTTCAACAATATCTTAGAAGGTTAGTTGGGTGGTTTATGGTGTTTAGTGCCACTTTCAACAATATCTTAGATGGTTAGTTGGGTGGTTTATGGTGATTAGTGCCACTTTCAACAATATCTTAGATGGTTAGTTGGGTGGTTTATGGTGTTTAGTGCCACTTTCAACAATATCTTAGATGGTTAGTTGGGTGGTTTATGGTGTTTAGTGCCACTTTCAACAATATCTTAGATGGTTAGTTGGGTGGTTTATGGTGTTTAATGCCACTTTCAACAATATCTTAGATGGTTAGTTGGGTGGTTTATGGTGTTTAGTGCCACTTTCAACAATATCTTAGATGGTTGGTTGGGTGGTTTATGGTGTTTAGTGCCACTTTCAACAATATCTTAGATGGTTAGTTGGGTGGTTTATGGTGATTAGTGCCACTTTCAACAATATCTTAGATGTTTGGTTGGGTGGTTTATGGTGTTTAGTGCCAATTTCAACAATATCTTAGATGGTTAGTTGGGTGGTTTATGGTGTTTAGTTCCACTTTCAACAATATCTTAGATGGTTAGTTGGGTGGTTTATGGTGTTTAGTGCCACTTTCAACAATATCTTAGATGGTTAGTTGGGTGGTTTATGGTGATTAGTGCCACTTTCAACAATATCTTAGAAGGTTAGTTGGGTGGTTTATGGTGTTTAGTGCCACTTTCAACAATATCTTAGATGGTCAGTTGGGTGGTTTATGGTGATTAGTGCCACTTTCAACAATATCTTAGAAGGTTAGTTGGGTGGTTTATGGTGTTTAGTGCCACTTTCAACAATATCTTAGATGGTTAGTTGGGTGGTTTATGGTGTTTAATGCCACTTTCAACAATATCTTAGATGGTTAGTTGGGTGGTTTATGGTGTTTAGTGCCACTTTCAACAATATCTTAGATGGTTGGTTGGGTGGTTTATGGTGATTAGTGCCACTTTCAACAATATCTTAGATGGTTGGTTGGGTGGTTTATGGTGATTAGTGCCACTTTCAACAATATCTTAGATGGTTAGATGGGTGGTTTATGGTGTTTAGTGCCACTTTCAACAATATCTTAGATGGTTAGTTGGGTGGTTTATGGTGATTAGTGCCACTTTCAACAATATCTTAGATGGTTGGTTGGGTGGTTTATGGTGATTAGTGCCACTTTCAACAATATCTTAGATGGTTAGATGGGTGGTTTATGGTGTTTAGTGCCACTTTCAACAATATCTTAGATGGTTAGTTGGGTGGTTTATGGTGATTAGTGCCACTTTCAACAATATCTTAGATGGTTAGATGGGTGGTTTATGGTGATTAGTGCCACTTTCAACAATATCTTAGATGGTTAGATGGGTGGTTTATGGTGTTTAGTGCCACTTTCAACAATATCTTAGATGGTTAGTTGGGTGGTTTATGGTGTTTAGTGCCACTTTCAACAATATCTTATATGGTTGGTTGGGTGGTTTATGGTGTTTAGTGCCACTTTCAACAATATCTTAGATGGTTAGTTGGGTGGTTTATGGTGATTAGTGCCACTTTCAACAATATCTTAGAAGGTTAGTTGGGTGGTTTATGGTGATTAGTGCCACTTTCAACAATATCTTAGAAGGTTAGTTGGGTGGTTTATGGTGATTAGTGCCACTTTCAACAATATCTTAGAAGGTTAGTTGGGTGGTTTATGGTGATTAGTGCCACTTTCAACAATATCTTAGATGGTTAGTTGGGTGGTTTATGGTGTTTAGTGCCACTTTCAACAATATCTTAGATGGTTGGTTGGTTTATGGTGTTTAGTGCCACTTTCAACAATATCTTAGATGGTTGGTTGGGTGGTTTATGGTGTCTAGTGCCACTTTCAACAATATCTTAGATGGTTAGTTGGGTGGTTTATGGTGATTAGTGCCACTTTCAACAATATCTTAGATGGTTAGATGGGTGGTTTATGGTGTTTAGTGCCACTTTCAACAATATCTTAGATGGTTGGTTGGGTGGTTTATGGTGTCTAGTGCCACTTTCAACAATATTTTAGATGGTTGGTTGGGTGGTTTATGGTGTTTAGTGCCACTTTCAACAATATCTTAGATGGTTAGATGGGTGGTTTATGGTGTTTAGTGCCACTTTCAACAATATCTTAGATGGTTGGTTGGGTGGTTTATGGTGTCTAGTGCCACTTTCAACAATATCTTATATGGTTGGTTGGGTGGTTTATGGTGTTTAGTGCCACTTTCAACAATATCTTATATGGTTGGTTGGGTGGTTTATGGTGATTAGTGCCACTTTCAACAATATCTTAGAAGGTTGGTTGGGTGGTTTATGGTGTTTAGTGCCACTTTCAACAATATCTTAGATGGTTGGTTGGGTGGTTTATGGTGTTTAGTGCCACTTTCAACGATATCTTAGATGGTTGGTTGGGTGGTTTATGGTGTTTAGTGCCACTTTCAACAATATCTTAGATGGTTGGTTGGGTGGTTTATGGTGTTTAGTGCCACTTTCAACAATATCTTAGATGGTTGGTTGGGTGGTTTATGGTGTTTAGTGCCACTTTCAACAATATCTTAGATGGTTGGCTGGGTGGTTTATGGTGTTTAGTGCCACTTTCAACAATATCTTAGATGGTTGGTTGGGTGGTTTATGGTGTTTAGTGCCACTTTCAACAATATCTTAGATGGTTAGTTGGGTGGTTTATGGTGTTTAGTGCCACTTTCAACAATATCTTAGATGGTTGGTTGGGTGGTTTATGGTGATTAGTGCCACTTTCAACAATATCTTAGATGGTTGGCTGGGTGGTTTATGGTGTTTAGTGCCACTTTCAACAATATCTTAGATGGTTAGTTGGGTGGTTTATGGTGATTAGTGCCACTTTCAACAATATCTTAGATGGTTGGCTGGGTGGTTTATGGTGATTAGTGCCAGTTTCAACAATATCTTAGATGGTTGGCTGGGTGGTTTATGGTGTTTAGTGCCACTTTCAACAATATCTTAGATGGTTAGATGGGTGGTTTATGGTGATTAGTGCCACTTTCAACAATATCTTAGATGGTTGGCTGGGTGGTTTATGGTGATTAGTGCCAGTTTCAACAATATCTTAGATGGTTGGCTGGGTGGTTTATGGTGTTTAGTGCCACTTTCAACAATATCTTAGATGGTTAGTTGGGTGGTTTATGGTGATTAGTGCCACTTTCAACAATATCTTAGATGGTTGGCTGGGTGGTTTATGGTGATTAGTGCCAGTTTCAACAATATCTTAGATGGTTGGCTGGGTGGTTTATGGTGTTTAGTGCCACTTTCAACAATATCTTAGATGGTTAGATGGGTGGTTTATGGTGATTAGTGCCTCTTTCAACAATATCTTAGATGGTTGGCTGGGTGGTTTATGGTGATTAGTGCCACTTTCAACAATATCTTAGAAGGTTGGTTGGGTGGTGTATGATGTTTAGTGCCACTTTCAACAATGTCTTAGATGGTTGGTTGGGTGGTTTATGGTATTTAGTGCCACTTTCAACAATATATTAGATGGTTAGATGGGTGGTTTATGGTGTTTAGTGCCACTTTCAACAATATCTTAGATGGTTAGATGGGTGGTTTATGGTGTTTAGTGCCACTTTCAACAATATCTTAGATGGCTGGTTGGGTGGTTTATGGTGTTTAGTGCCACTTTCAACAATATCTTAGATGGTTGGTTGGGTGGTTTATGGTGATTAGTGCCACTTTCAACAATATCTTAGATGGTTAGTTGGGTGGTTTATGGTGTTTAGTGCCACTTTCAACAATATCTTATATGGTTAGTTGGGTGGTTTATGGTGTTTAGTGCCACTTTCAACAATATCTTAGATGGTTAGATGGGTGGTTTATGGTGTTTAGTGCCACTTTCAACAATATCTTAGATGGTTGGTTGGGTGGTTTATGGTGATTAGTGCCACTTTCAACAATATCTTAGATGGTTAGTTGGGTGGTTTATGGTGTTTAGTGCCACTTTCAACAATATCTTAGATGGTTAGATGGGTGGTTTATGGTGTTTAGTGCCACTTTCAACAATATCTTATATGGTTAGTTGGGTGGTTTATGGTGTTTAGTGCCACTTTCAACAATATCTTATATGGTTAGTTGGGTGGTTTATGGTGATTAGTGCCACTTTCAACAATATCTTAGATGGTTAGTTGGGTGGTTTATGGTGTTTAGTGCCACTTTCAACAATATCTTAGATGGTTAGATGGGTGGTTTATGGTGTTTAGTGCCACTTTCAACAATATCTTATATGGTTGGTTGGGTGGTTTATGGTGATTAGTGCCACTTTCAACAATATCTTAGAAGGTTGGTTGGGTGGTTTATGGTGTTTAGTGCCACTTTCAACAATATCTTAGATGGTTAGTTGGGTGGTTTATGGTGTTTAGTGCTACTTTCAACAATATCTTAGATGGTTGGTTGGGTGGATTATGGTGTATAGGGCCACTTTCAACAATATCTTAGATGGTTGGTTGGGTGGTTTATGGTGTTTAGTGCCACTTTCAACAATATCTTATATGGTTGGTTGGGTGGTTTATGGTGATTAGTGCCACTTTCAACAATATCTTAGAAGGTTGGTTGGGTGGTTTATGGTGTTTAGTGCCACTTTCAACAATATCTTATATGGTTGGTTGGGTGGTTTATGGTGATTAGTGCCACTTTCAACAATATCTTTTATGGTTGGTTGGGTGGTTTATGGTGATTAGTGCCACTTTCAACAATATCTTAGATGGTTAGTTGGGTGGTTTATGGTGATTAGTGCCACTTTCAACAATATCTTAGATGGTTAGTTGGGTGGTTTATGGTGTTTAGTGCCACTTTCAACAATATCTTAGAAGGTTAGTTGGGTGGTTTATGGTGTTTAGTGCCACTTTCAACAATATCTTAGATGGTTGGTTGGTTTATGGTGTTTAGTGCCACTTTCAACAATATCTTATATGGTTGGTTGGGTGGTTTATGGTGTTTAGTGCCACTTTCAACAATATCTTATATGGTTAGTTGGGTGGTTTATGGTGATTAGTGCCACTTTCAACAATATCTTAGATGGTTAGTTGGGTGGTTTATGGTGTTTAGTGCCACTTTCAACAATATCTTAGATGGTTGGTTGGGTGGTTTATGGTGTTTAGTGCCACTTTCAACAATATCTTAGATGGTTAGTTGGGTGGTTTATGGTGATTAGTGCCACTTTCAACAATATCTTAGATGGTTGGTTGGTTTATGGTGTTTAGTGCCACTTTCAACAATATCTTATATGGTTGGTTGGGTGGTTTATGGTGATTAGTGCCACTTTCAACAATATCTTAGATGGTTGGTTGGTTTATGGTGTTTAGTGCCAATTTCAACAATATCTTATATGGTTGGTTGAGTGGTTTATGGTGATTAGTGCCACTTTCAACAATATATTAGATGGTTAGTTGGGTGGTTTATGGTGATTAGTGCCACTTTCAACAATATCTTAGATGGTTGGTTGGTTTATGGTGTTTAGTGCCAATTTCAACAATATCTTATATGGTTGGTTGAGTGGTTTATGGTGATTAGTGCCACTTTCAACGATATCTTAGATGGTTAGATGGGTGGTTTATAGTGATTAGTGCCACTTTCAACAATATCTTATATGGTTGGTTGAGTGGTTTATGGTGTTTAGTGCCAATTTCAACAATATCTTAGATGGTTAGATGGGTGGTTTATAGTGATTAGTGCCACTTTCAACAATATCTTATATGGTTGGTTGAGTGGTTTATGGTGTCTAGTGCCACTTTCAACAATATCTTAGATGGTTAGCTGGGTGGTTTATGGTGTTTAGTGCCACTTTCAACAATATCTTAGATGGTTGGTTGGGTGGTTTATGGTGTTTAGTGCCACTTTCAACAATATCTTAGATGGTTAGTTGGGTGGTTTATGGTGTTTAGTGCCACTTTCAACAATATCTTAGATGGTTAGATGGGTGGTTTATGGTGTTTAGTGCCACTTTCAACAATATCTTATATGGTTGGTTGGGTGGTTTATGGTGATTAGTGCCACTTTCAACAATATCTTAGAAGGTTAGTTGGGTGGTTTATGGTGTTTAGTGCCACTTTCAACAATATCTTAGATGGTTAGTTGGGTGGTTTATGGTGTTTAGTGCCACTTTCAACAATATCTTAGATGGTTGGGTGGTTTATGGTGTTTAGGGCCACTTTCAACAATATCTTAGATGGTTGGTTGGGTGGTTTATGGTGTTTAGTGCCACTTTCAACAATATCTTATATGGTTGGTTGGGTGGTTTATGGTGATTAGTGCCACTTTCAACAATATCTTAGAAGGTTGGTTGGGTGGTTTATGGTGTTTAGTGCCACTTTCAACAATATCGTATATGGTTGCTTGGGTGGTTTATGGTGATTAGTGCCACTTTCAACAATATCTTAGATGGTTGGTTGGTTTATGGTGTTTAGTGTCACTTTCAACAATATCTTATATGGTTGGTTGGGTGGTTTATGGTGATTAGTGCCACTTTCAACAATATCTTAGATGGTTGGTTGGTTTATGGTGTTTAGTGTCACTTTCAACAATATCTTAGATGGTTGGTTGGGTGGTTTATGGTGATTAGTGCCACTTTCAACAATATCTTAGATGGTTAGTTGGGTGGTTTATGGTGATTAGTGCCACTTTCAACAATATCTTAGATGGTTAGTTGGGTGGTTTATGGTGTTTAGTGCCACTTTCAACAATATCTTAGAAGGTTAGTTGGGTGGTTTATGGTGTTTAGTGCCACTTTCAACAATATCTTAGATGGTTGGTTGGTTTATGGTGTTTAGTGCCACTTTCAACAATATCTTATATGGTTGGTTGGGTGGTTTATGGTGTTTAGTGCCACTTTCAACAATATCTTATATGGTTAGTTGGGTGGTTTATGGTGATTAGTGCCACTTTCAACAATATCTTAGATGGTTAGTTGGGTGGTTTATGGTGATTAGTGCCACTTTCAACAATATCTTAGATGGTTGGTTGGTTTATGGTGTTTAGTGCCACTTTCAACAATATCTTATATGGTTGGTTGGGTGGTTTATGGTGATTAGTGCCACTTTCAACAATATCTTAGAAGGTTAGTTGGGTGGTTTATGGTGATTAGTGCCACTTTCAACAATATCTTAGATGGTTAGATGGGTGGTTTATGGTGATTAGTGCCACTTTCAACAATATCTTAGATGGTTGGGCGGTTTATGGTGTTTAGTGCCACTTTCAACAATATCTTAGAAGGTTAGTTGGGTGGTTTATGGTGTTTAGTGCCACTTTCAACAATATCTTAGATGGTTGGTTGGTTTATGGTGTTTAGTGCCACTTTCAACAATATCTTATATGGTTGGTTGGGTGGTTTATGGTGTTTAGTGCCACTTTCAACAATATCTTATATGGTTAGTTGGGTGGTTTATGGTGATTAGTGCCACTTTCAACAATATCTTAGATGGTTAGTTGGGTGGTTTATGGTGATTAGTGCCACTTTCAACAATATCTTAGATGGTTGGTTGGTTTATGGTGTTTAGTGCCACTTTCAACAATATCTTATATGGTTGGTTGGGTGGTTTATGGTGTTTAGTGCCACTTTCAACAATATCTTAGAAGGTTAGTTGGGTGGTTTATGGTGTTTAGTGCCACTTTCAACAATATCTTAGATGGTTGGTTGGGTGGTTTATGGTGTTTAGTGCCACTTTCAACAATATCTTATATGGTTAGTTGGGTGGTTTATGGTGATTAGTGCCACTTTCAACAATATCTTAGATGGTTAGTTGGGTGGTTTATGGTGATTAGTGCCACTTTCAACAATATCTTAGATGGTTGGTTGGTTTATGGTGTTTAGTGCCACTTTCAACAATAACTTAGATGGTTGGTTGGGTGGTTTATGGTGTTTAGTGCCACTTTCAACAATATCTTAGATGGTTAGTTGGGTGGTTTATGGTGATTAGTGCCACTTTCAACAATATCTTAGATGGTTGGTTGGTTTATGGTGTTTAGTGCCACTTTCAACAATATCTTATATGGTTGGTTGGGTGGTTTATGGTGATTAGTGCCACTTTCAACAATATCTTAGATGGTTAGTTGAGTGGTTTATGGTGATTAGTGCCACTTTCAACAATATCTTATATGGTTGGTTGAGTGGTTTATGGTGATTAGTGCCACTTTCAACAATATCTTAGATGGTTAGATGGGTGGTTTATGGTGTTGAGTGCCACTTTCAACAATATATTAGATGGTTGGTTGGGTGGTTTATGGTGTCTAGTGCCACTTTCAACAATATCTTAGATGGTTGGTTGGGTGGTTTATGGTGTTTAGTGCCACTTTCAACAATATCTTAGATGGTTAGATGGGTGGTTTATGGTGTTTAGTGCCACTTTCAACAATATCTTAGATGGTTGGTTGGGTGGTTTATGGTGTTTAGTGCCACTTTCAACAATATCTTAGATGGTTGGTTGGGTGGTTTATGGTGTTTAGTGCCACTTTCAACAATATCTTAGATGGTTGGTTGGGTGGTTTATGGTGTTTAGTGCCACTTTCAACAATATCTTAGATGGTTAGATGGGTGGTTTATGGTGTTTAGTGCCACTTTCAACAATATCTTAGATGGTTGGTTGGGTGGTTTATGGTGTTTAGTGCCACTTTCAACAATATCTTAGATGGTTGGTTGGGTGGTTTATGGTGTTTAGTGCCACTTTCAACAATATCTTAGATGGTTAGATGGGTGGTTTATGGTGTTTAGTGCCACTTTCAACAATATCTTAGATGGTTGGTTGGGTGGTTTATGGTGTTTAGTGCCACTTTCAACAATATCTTAGATGGTTGGTTGGGTGGTTTATGGTGTTTAGTGCCACTTTCAACAATATCTTAGATGGTTGGTTGGGTGGTTTATGGTGTTTAGTGCCACTTTCAACAATATCGTATATGGTTGCTTGGGTGGTTTATGGTGATTAGTGCCACTTTCAACAATATCTTATATGGTTGGTTGGGTGGTTTATGGTGATTAGTGCCACTTTCAACAATATCTTAGATGGTTAGTTGGGTGGTTTATGGTGTTTAGTGCCACTTTCAACAATAACTTAGATGGTTGGTTGGGTGGTTTATGGTGTTTAGTGCCACTTTCAACAATATCTTAGATGGTTAGTTGGGTGGTTTATGGTGATTAGTGCCACTTTCAACAATATCTTAGATGGTTGGTTGGTTTATGGTGTTTAGTGCCACTTTCAACAATATCTTATATGGTTGGTTGGGTGGTTTATGGTGATTAGTGCCACTTTCAACAATATCTTATATGGTTGGTTGAGTGGTTTATGGTGATTAGTGCCACTTTCAACAATATCTTAGATGGTTAGATGGGTGGTTTATGGTGTTTAGTGCCACTTTCAACAATATATTAGATGGTTGGTTGGGTGGTTTATGGTGTCTAGTGCCACTTTCAACAATATCTTAGATGGTTGGTTGGGTGGTTTATGGTGTTTAGTGCCACTTTCAACAATATCTTAGATGGTTAGATGGGTGGTTTATGGTGTTTAGTGCCACTTTCAACAATATCTTAGATGGTTGGTTGGGTGGTTTATGGTGTTTAGTGCCACTTTCAACAATATCTTAGATGGTTGGTTGGGTGGTTTATGGTGTTTAGTGCCACTTTCAACAATATCTTAGATGGTTGGTTGGGTGGTTTATGGTGTTTAGTGCCACTTTCAACAATATCTTAGAAGGTTAGTTGGGTGGTTTATGGTGATTAGTGCCACTTTCAACAATATCTTAGATGGTTAGTTGGGTGGTTTATGGTGTTTAGTGCCACTTTCAACAATATCTTAGATGGTTAGTTGGGTGGGTTATGGTGATTAGTGCCACTTTCAACAATATCTTAGATGGTTAGTTGGGTGGTTTATGGTGATTAGTGCCACTTTCAACAATATCTTAGATGGTTGGTTAGGTGGTTTATGGTGATTAGTGCCACTTTCAACAATATCTTAGATGGTAAGTTGGGTGGTTTATGGTGTTCAGTGCCACTTTCAACAATATCTTAGATTGTTGGTTGGGTGGTTTATGGTGATTAGTGCCACTTTCAACAATATCTTAGATGGTTAGATGGGTGGTTTATGGTGTTTAGTGCCACGTTCAACAATCTTAGGACTATGGTGAAAGGGGACCATTCAAACCAAGTTTGATTTAATTTGGTTCATTGATTTCAGAGAAGATTTAAATGTGAAAAGTTTATAATGTACGATGGACAGACGGACGCTGAATGCCAAGTCATGGCCAGATGAGTTAAATAGCGAAATTAAAATCTGAAAAATTAGATTATTTTTGAGAAAAAAAACTAATGTCTCTCTCCCTTACCTCCACATTCTTTCATTGATTGATTGGAATTTAATGCCAACTTTAGCAATATTTCAGCTATATGCATGGCCACATTCTTTCATCTTTTGAGAAAAAATACTTGGTAATTCCCATTTAGTAGAATTTGTGTGTACATAAGTCTGTTCATTAATCACATACTGGTATTATGTGTCCACTTCAGTCAGACTTTAAGTACCATAGCCAAACAGTTTTTGAAAAGTGGGCAGGTAGACATGCATATTTTTATTTTCTCTCTCAAAATATGCATCATGATTTAAAAAAAAAAAAACTTTTTTTGGGGTATGGACAATTTTGGTGGGACAGTTGGGTGACAGTAAACTGACAACTTTTTATATTCCATATTTTCTAATAGGAACCAAAAAAACGAGAAGAAAGAGTAGAAGAGTATGCAGCAGAATTAAAAAGACTATAAAGCTTTATAGAAGTAAAGCACAGAGAAAAGATGACTTACTTGAGAGGTTCATCAGGGGAAAGATGGATGAAGAAGTGAGATTCTTTGTAAATTATATAAAGACACCTAATGGCATAGATGAAGCTGTGCATGCAGTTGTTGAATGCATGAGTAAGAGGCAAACTAGCAAATATAGAGACCCTTCTAATGAGAGAAAAATGAAGAAACATGTCAGAAGAGCATGTTCCTGTGATGAAGATATGAAGGTGATACAAAGTATGAATTTGAGGAGGAAATTGAAGAAAAGGTTATTTGACTAAATACACTAGTTACGGACACAATGAAAAATAAGTTTTATTACTTACAAATTGAAGAGATCCAGGATGTGGTCCATGATAACCACGTAAACACAGTATCTCTGTCTTGTTTGTATTTATACCTATGCTAAACACATTCCTTGGTCGTAGCGGCCCACGAATGTCCCACACTAATGGAGGATGAAATTCTGTCCCTATGAGTCTGCCAGCGTCAATCTAGAGAATAAAGTGTACCCCACTCAGATCATCACAACTTTAACTGTATGAAGACAGATTATATAAAATTATACTTGTAAATTTGTTTTCCTTGTATTATCAAATTTCTTCATGAAAAAAATCCGGAATCATATGGTAGTTGGATTTACAGGTAACTGTGCAATCAATCCCTATCACCACTAAAGTTGTGAGTTCTGCAATCAATCCCTATCACCACTAAAGTTGTGAGTTCGAACCCTGTTCATGATGAGGTGTACTCGATACAACATTATGTGATGAACTTTGTCAGTGACTTGCAACAGGTCTGTGGTTTTCTCCTGGTACTCCGGTTTCTTCCACCAATAAAACTGACCGCCACGATATAACTGAAATATTGTTGACAGTGGTGTTAAACACAACCAACCAACCAACCAACTTTCAAACTTGACGGAGATGTATTGTTGATAAATAGCTTATGCATAAATTAGAATTGAGTGTACATTTTGTATAAAGAAGCTATTTTGCTAGTGTGCTGACAAGAACATTACAATTGTTAACATCTTAAAAGAGCATCTAGTTCTTATCAATTGCATCGGTGGTCTAATGGTTAGCGTGACCAAGTGCAGTAGATCATAGGTTCGAACCTCGATCTGGTCAGACTATAAAATTGGTATTTGTTGCTTCTTCTGACACTAAGCACTCAGCATTAAGGAGAAAGAGCAAAAACCGGTTGGCTTGGAATCAGACTAATATGTCCGAGTGGGGCGGCATGTCTATCCGCGGACTGTTGCTTCAGTGAGCTAGTACTATATAAATCCAACTAAGCGTGTTGATCTAGTACAAAGCAGATCTCATCATCATCTCATTGAAAATTAACTTGTTCTCGCCATGATATAGCTAAAAAATTGATGAGTTGGCTTTAAACTACATATCACTCGCTCACTCATAGATTGTGTTGAATATTATGTTTTTTGAATTAGACTACAAATACAATATTGTTCATAGACAGCTTTTGAATAAGTTCAGTGTTAATCTGGCCAGGATTAAGATGATCAAGCACTGACATGAATATGCTGTTTCAACCAAATTTCTCAAAATTGTAACTACATGGCAACTCCCTTATAATTTTATTTTTTGATCATCCCTATTTTTAGGTGACCTCAGTTGATTTTGGCTATTCTGTTTAGGCCCTTTGGTTTTATTGCTTCCAAACACTTTCAATTATTTGGCTTTCCAATATTTCGATATTGAGCGAACCCGATGAAGGTTATTCCAGAAACCACTAAATTTGCTATCTACGTTTTTATTAGAACTATAGTTATTGCGAAATATATCATCAGAGCAAATTACATTAATTCAATTTTATGCAAGGGTGTGTAATTGCCATGCTTGACACGGGCATATTGTACAAAGAAGCTGTCGAATAAGTTAATTTTACTATCTCGCTTGTCCTGGAAAATAAAGGGTTAGGGTTAGGGTGCTTAATGTCATTTTCAACAATATTTTAGCTATATCGTGGCTGTCAGTTTTATTGGTGGTGGAAACTTGAGTACTTGGAGAAAATCATCAACCTCTTGCAAGTCACTGACAAATTTGATCACATAATGTTGTATCAAGTACACCTTGTCATCAGCGGGATTCGACGGCTCCTTCTGGGAAATAAAAAATAAAAACAAGACATAACAATTTTCTGAATAAAGTGTTATGGGAACGTGCATGTTTCTTTTTTATATTTTAATAATTACATTTATTGTAAATATTTACGGTTAAAACACATGCTTTGTGTCTCTTTCCATTGGGAATGGTGGTGTCTGATATGTTTTAAAAGTGGCTAAAATACACAGAATCTTAAGGCTCAAAGGTGAGGATAAGAACATTATACAGCAATAATAAATCTACTGCAGTTTCTTATAAACAACAGAGTTAAAAAAAATCAAATAACGTACAAATCAGTTTTCAATGATTGGGAAAAGTTTTGGTGATATCAAAGAATCAAAATACCTGAGAATTCTAAGAAACACAAATCAGTGAGCTTCACAATGCAGCGTTCCTATGATTAATAATTAAAAGATACCCAACAGGTTTCCCTACTGAAACACAAATCAGTGAGCTTCACAATGCAGCGTTCCTATGATTAATAATTAAAAGATACCCAACAGGTTTCCCTACTGAAACACAAATCAGTGAGCTTCACAATGCAGCGTTCCTATGATTAATAATTAAAAGATACCCAACAGGTTTCCCTACTGAAACACAAATCAGTGAGCTTCACAATGCAGCGTTCCTATGATTAATAATTAAAAGATACCCAACAGGTTTCCCTACTGAAACACAAATCAGTGAGCTTCACAATGCAGCGTTCCTATGATTAATAATTAAAAGATACCCAACAGGTTTCCCTACTGAAACACAAATCAGTGAGCTTCACAATGCAGCGTTCCTATGATTAATAATTAAAAGATACCCAACAGGTTTCCCTACTGAAACACAAATCAGTGAGCTTCACAATGCAGCGTTCCTATGATTAATAATTAAAAGATACCCAACAGGTTTCCCTACTGAAACACAAATCAGTGAGCTTCACAATGCAGCGTTCCTATGATTAATAATTAAAAGATACCCAACAGGTTTCCCTACTGAAACACAAATCAGTGAGCTTCACAATGCAGCGTTCCTATGATTAATAATTAAAAGATACCCAACAGGTTTCCCTACTGAAGTTGAAGTTATGTCTTGTGTTCTTAGCCCATTTAATCAATTAAAACTATATACAGTGAAACCTCCATTGTACCAACTTTTGTGTTTGGAATAGACAGGTGTTTGGCTTATACAGTCTAAATTAACAGATTTCCTACATTAGGACTTTATTTAAAGTTCGGTTTATACAGGATTTCTGTTTACTCAGGGTTCGGCCCTCCATTCTTACCTTAACCTGCAGTAATCCACCATATGGATACAATTTTCTTCTCCAGAGACCTAAACATGTTCCATATCTGTGTAACACTGAAACAGAAAGGTTGTAAAAAGAATTAATTTTTAATTTTATAATTTTGGAAGATACCGGTAATTTGGACACATTTATTTACAAATCTTGCATTTTCCCTACGAGGTTAATTATAGTGAGTGAGTGGTTTTGTTTAATGCCGACCCAGCAATTGTTCAGCCATATCATGGCGAGAACAAGTTAATTTTCAATGGGATGTTTAGTTGGATTTTTATAGTGCTAGCTCACTAAAACAAAAGTCTGCAGACAGACATGTCGCCCCCTTCAGAAACATTATCCTGATTACAAGCCAACCAGTCTTTGTTCTTTCTCCTTAATGCTGCATGCTTAGCGGAGAGGCAACAAATACCAATTTTATAGTCTTTTGTTTGACACGATCGGGGCTTGAACCTAATATCTACGACACTCGAGGCGAGCACACTTACCATTACACCACCAATGCAGTTGGTTAATTACAATTATTAAATATTAAACACGACTTATTTATATATGTGTATATATACATGTAGCTAAACTCGTAAGAACCTATTTAATACATAGGTTTTTTCCACTTTTTTTTTTATAAAAAAAATAGTCTATGAAGAGTCTGTAGTGACTCATTAGAGATGTAATGCATCATTTGTTTGACCATATTATATGTCGAGTTAGGATTATGGTGTTTAATGCCACCTTCAACAATATTTCAGTTATATCGTGGACAGGTCAGTTTTATTGGTGAAGGAAAGCGAAGTACCTGGAGAAAACCACCGACCTTCCATAAGTCACTGACAAACATCACATAATGTTGTATCGAGTACACCTCCCCATGAGCGGGATTCAAAATAACAACATTAGTGGTGATAAGCACTGATTGCATAGGTCGTTGTAAATCCAACTACCATACGATCATGGATATAATTCTGGATGAATCCCAACCAAAAAGTCATAATTCTGGATGAGTCTCAACCAAAAAGTCATAATTCTGGATGAGTCTCAACCAAAAAGTCATAATTCTGGATGAGTCCTAACCAAAAAGTAATAATTCTGGATGAGTCCCAACCAAAAAGTCATAATTCTGGATGAGTCTCAACCAAAAAGTCATAATTCTGGATGAGTTCTAACCAAAAAGTCATAATTCTGGAAGAGTCCCAATGAATGGGGAATAAACAAGGAACATTTCTGCCAAGTTTGGTTCATAATGCAATTGGCCCAGTCGTTTCTAAGTAGTAGATTAAATGGCAAAAGTTAACTTAGGATGACAGATGACAGATGCCAAGTGATCGCAAAAGCTAATTTTTTAGGCAGATGAGCTAAAAAAGAAACATTTTTGTAGTAGAGTAAAACAATCTCAAAGTAGTATAAGAATTACTTGGAAAACCACAGTGAATTTTTTGGGTCGGGTACAAATTCAGGAGGGGGTATTCATGAAACTTGAAACCAATGTTACTTTTGGCTGGCTTTTTTGATACTTCTCAAATGATTTTCTGAGTGTAGAATGAACAAATATCCACTTCTTACAGTATGCAATTAAGAGGAAGCTACTTGTCTGTATAAAGAAATGTCAACAAACAGTACAAACCTCTTGTATAAATATCATAAAATGAGGCCTCCCAATCTTCTGTTACCAGTATATCTGTAGAACACACTGAAATAAAGAAATATCATAAAATGAGGCCTCACAATCTTCTGTTACTAGTATATCTGAAGAACACACTGAAATAAAGAAATATCATAAAATGAGGCCCCTCAATCTTCTGTTACTAATATATCTGTAGAACACACTGAAATAAAGAATTATCATAAAATGAGACCTCCCAATCTTCTGTTACTAGTATATCTGTAGAACACACTGAAATAAAGAAATATCATAAAATGAGGCCCCTCAATCTTCTGTTACTAGTATATCTGTAGAACACACTGAAATAAAGAATTATCATAAAATGAGACCTCCCAATCTTCTGTTACTAGTATATCTGTAGAACACACTGAAAAAAAGAAATATCATAAAATGAGGCCTCCCAATCTTCTGTTACTAGTATATCTGTAGAACATACTGAAATAAAGAAATATCATAAAATGAGGCCTCCCAATCTTCTGTTACTAGTATATCTGTAGAACACACTGAAATAAAGAAATATCATAAAATGAGGCCTCACAATCTTCTGTTACTAGTATATCTGTAGAACACACTGAAATAAAGAAATATCATAAAATGAGGCCTCCCAATCTTCTGTTACCAGTATATCTGTAGAACACACTGAAATAAAGAAATATCATAAAATGAGGCCTCCCAATCTTCTGTTACTAGTATATCTGTAGAACACACTGAAATAAAGAAATATCATAAAATGAGGCCTCCCAATCTTCTGTTACCAGTATATCTGTAGAACACACTGAAATAAAGAAATATCATAAAATGAGGCCTCCCAATCTTCTGTTACCAGTATATCTGTAGAACACACTGAAATAAAGATATATCATAAAATGAGGCCTCCCAATCTTCTGTTACTAGTATATCTGTAGAACACACTGAAATAAAGAAATATCATAAATAAAGGTAATAACAAAATTACCGAACTCCGAACAATCTTACAAAGGGAAAGTCAAAACTCATAATTATATAAACAGACAAAATCAGTCAACAACCGGAAAACTGTGAAAACCGTAATGACAGGCATTCTAAAGAAATGGTGGGTTGAATCAGATTTTAAGGTGCCAAACCTCCTGCTCTCATTACGGTTCAAAGGTTCCGGCTGTCACTGTAACAGTATTTAAATACAGGAACAAAATAGGTAAAATAGTTGTCAAAGCAGTACCATATTCGGTGACGTAAATGTCAAAAATATTTTTACGTCACACATTGACAAAAAAATTCTTGACATTTTTTACTTCTTTATCTTTATACATTTTCACTATATGAAAATGCATCGCTTATAATTTTTTCTGCAGAGACGGAATATATTTCGACAAGATATTGGTATCGGAATATAAACTTTTTAAGAGATCGAATAAGGCGAATCTTTTTGTAGCCCTGGTCCAGTAGCCTGTTTCTCAGATGAAGATGACGTTTCAGGAAATCAGAATAATTACTACTGGCCCTTGCATAGCGAATCAATTGCGAGATGTAAACACCATATGCAGGAGAAGCTGGTATATTGCTGCACATGTTTGGAAAATTTATGATTTTAAAATTGAAGTCGTCCCGCTTATCATAAATTTTAGTACTGAGTTGACCACTGTCGTCAAATTCGAGGTATAAGCCTCCCAATCTTCTGTTACTAGTATATCTGTAGAACACACTGAAATAAAGAAATATCAAAAAATGAGGCCTCCCAATCTTCTGTTACTAGTATATCTGTAGAACTTACTGAAATAAAGAAATATCATAAAATGAGGCCTCCCAATCTTCTGTTACTAGTATATCTGTAGAACACACTGAAATAAAGAAATATCATAAAATGAGGCCTCCCAATCTTCTGTTACTAATATATCTGTAGAACACACTGAAATAAAGAAATATAATAAAATGAGGCCTCCCAATCTTCTGTTACTAGTATATCTGTAGAACACACTGAAATAAAGAAATATCATAAAATGAGGCCTCCCAATCTTCTGTTACTAGTATATCTGTAGAACACACTGAAATAAAGAAATATCATAAAATGAGGCCTCCCAATCTTCTGTTACTAATATATCTGTAGAACACACTGAAATAAAGAAATATCATAAAATGAGGCCTCCCAATCTTCTGTTACTAGTATATCTGTAGAACACACTGAAATAAAGAAATATCATAAAATGAGGCCTCCCAATCTTCTGTTACTAGTATATCTGTAGAACACACTGAAATAAAGAAATATCATAAAATGAGGCCCCCCAATCTTCTGTTACTAGTATATCTGTAGAACACACTGAAATAAAGAAATATCATAAAATGAGGCCTCCCAATCTTCTGTTACCAGTATATCTGTAGAACATACGGAAATAAAGAAATATCATAAAATGAGGCCTCCCAATCTTCTGTTACTAGTATATCTGTAGAACATACTGAAATAAAGAAATATCATCAAATGAGGCCCCCCAATCTTCTGTTACTAGTATATCTGTAGAACACACTGAAATAAAGAAATATCATAAAATGAGGAATCCCAATCTTCTGTTACTAGTATATCTGTAGAACATACTGAAATAAAGAAATATCATAAAATGAGGCCTCCCAATCTTCTGTTACTAGTATATCTGTAGAACACACTGAAATAAAGAAAAATCATAAAATGAGACCTCCCAATCTTCTGTTACTAGTATATCTGTAGAACACACTGAAATAAAGAAATATCATAAAATGAGGCCTCCCAATCTTCTGTTACTAATATATCTGTAGAACACACTGAAATAAAGAAATATCATAAAATGAGGCCTCCCAATCTTCTGTTACTAGTATATCTGTAGAACACACTGAAATAAAGAAATATCATAAAATGAGGCCCCCCAATCTTCTGTTACTAGTATATCTGTAGAACACACTGAAATAAAGAAATATCATAAAGTGAGGCCTCCCAATCTTCTGTTACTAGTATATCTGTAGAACACACTGAAATAAAGAAATATCATAAAATGAGGCCTCCCAATCTTCTGTTACTAGTATATCTGTAGAACACACTGAAATAAAGAAATATCATAAAATGAGGCCTCCCAATCTTCTGTTACTAGTATATCTGTAGAACACACTGAAATAAAGAAATATCATAAAATGAGGCCTCACAATCTTCTGTTACTAGTATATCTGTAGAACACACTGAAATAAAGAAATATCATAAAATGAGGCCTCCCAATCTTCTGTTACTAATATATCTGTAGAACACACTGAAATAAAGAAATATCATAAAATGAGGCCTCCCAATCTTCTGTTACTAGTATATCTGTAGAACACACTGAAATAAAGAAATATCATAAAATGAGGCCTCCCAATCTTCTGTTACTAGTATATCTGTAGAACACACTGAAATAAAGAAATATCATAAAATGAGGCCCCCCAATCTTCTGTTACTAGTATATCTGTAGAACACACTGAAATAAAGAAATATCATAAAATGAGGCCTCCCAATCTTCTGTTACCAGTATATCTGTAGAACATACGGAAATAAAGAAATATCATAAAATGAGGCCTCCCAATCTTCTGTTACTAGTATATCTGTAGAACATACTGAAATAAAGAAATATCATCAAATGAGGCCCCCCAATCTTCTGTTACTAGTATATCTGTAGAACACACTGAAATAAAGAAATATCATAAAATGAGGAATCCCAATCTTCTGTTACTAGTATATCTGTAGAACATACTGAAATAAAGAAATATCATAAAATGAGGCCTCCCAATCTTCTGTTACTAGTATATCTGTAGAACACACTGAAATAAAGAAATATCATAAAATGAGGCCTCCCAATCTTCTGTTACTAGTATATCTGTAGAACACACTGAAATAAAGAAAAATCATAAAATGAGACCTCCCAATCTTCTGTTACTAGTATATCTGTAGAACACACTGAAATAAAGAAATATCATAAAATGAGGCCTCCCAATCTTCTGTTACTAATATATCTGTAGAACACACTGAAATAAAGAAATATCATAAAATGAGGCCTCCCAATCTTCTGTTACTAGTATATCTGTAGAACACACTGAAATAAAGAAATATCATAAAATGAGGCCCTCCAATCTTCTGTTACTAGTATATCTGTAGAACATACTGAAATAAAGAAATATCATAAAATGAGGCCTCCCAATCTTCTGTTACTAGTATATCTGTAGAACACACTGAAATAAAGAAATATCATAAAATGAGACCTCCCAATCTTCTGTTACTAGTATATCTGTAGAACACACTGAAATAAAGAAATATCATAAAATGAGGCCTCCCAATCTTCTGTTACTAATATATCTGTAGAACACACTGAAATAAAGAAATATCATAAAATGAGGCCTCCCAATCTTCTGTTACTAGTATATCTGTAGAACACACTGAAATAAAGAAATATCATAAAATGAGGCCCGCCCAATCTTCTGTTACCAGTATATCTGTAAAACACACTGAAATAAAGAAATATATCATAAAATGAGGCCTCCCAATCTTCTGTTACTAGTATATCTGTAAAACATACTGAAATAAAGAAATATCATAAAATGAGGCCTCCCAATCTTCTGTTACTAGTATATCTGTAGAACTTACTGAAATAAAGAAATATCATAAAATGAGGCCTCCCAATCTTCTGTTACTAGTATATCTGTAGAACACACTGAAATAAAGAAATATCATAAAATGAGGCCTCCCAATCTTCTGTTACTAATATATCTGTAGAACACACTGAAATAAAGAAATATAATAAAATGAGGCCTCCCAATCTTCTGTTACTAGTATATCTGTAGAACACACTGAAATAAAGAAATATCATAAAATGAGGCCTCCCAATCTTCTGTTACTAGTATATCTGTAGAACACACTGAAATAAAGAAATATCATAAAATGAGGCCTCCCAATCTTCTGTTACTAATATATCTGTAGAACACACTGAAATAAAGAAATATCATAAAATGAGGCCTCCCAATCTTCTGTTACTAGTATATCTGTAGAACACACTGAAATAAAGAAATATCATAAAATGAGGCCTCCCAATCTTCTGTTACTAGTATATCTGTAGAACACACTGAAATAAAGAAATATCATAAAATGAGGCCCCCCAATCTTCTGTTACTAGTATATCTGTAGAACACACTGAAATAAAGAAATATCATAAAATGAGGCCTCCCAATCTTCTGTTACCAGTATATCTGTAGAACATACGGAAATAAAGAAATATCATAAAATGAGGCCTCCCAATCTTCTGTTACTAGTATATCTGTAGAACACACTGAAATAAAGAAATATCATAAAATGAGGAATCCCAATCTTCTGTTACTAGTATATCTGTAGAACATACTGAAATAAAGAAATATCATAAAATGAGGCCTCCCAATCTTCTGTTACTAGTATATCTGTAGAACACACTGAAATAAAGAAAAATCATAAAATGAGGCCTCCCAATCTTCTGTTACTAGTATATCTGTAGAACACACTGAAATAAAGAAATATCATAAAATGAGGCCTCCCAATCTTCTGTTACTAATATATCTGTAGAACACACTGAAATAAAGAAATATCATAAAATGAGGCCTCCCAATCTTCTGTTACTAGTATATCTGTAGAACACACTGAAATAAAGAAATATCATAAAATGAGGCCCCCCAATCTTCTGTTACTAGTATATCTGTAGAACACACTGAAATAAAGAAATATCATAAAATGAGGCCTCCCAATCTTCTGTTACTAGTATATCTGTAGAACACACTGAAATAAAGAAATATCATAAAATGAGGCCTCCCAATCTTCTGTTACTAGTATATCTGTAGAACACACTGAAATAAAGAAATATCATAAAATGAGGCCTCCCAATCTTCTGTTACTAGTATATCTGTAGAACACACTGAAATAAAGAAATATCATAAAATGAGGCCTAACAATCTTCTGTTACTAGTATATCTGTAGAACACACTGAAATAAAGAAATATCATAAAATGAGGCCTCCCAATCTTCTGTTACTAATATATCTGTAGACCACACTGAAATAAAGAAATATCATAAAATGAGGCCTCCCAATCTTCTGTTACTAGTATATCTGTAGAACACACTGAAATAAAGAAATATCATAAAATGAGGCCCCCCCCAATCTTCTGTTACTAGTATATCTGTAGAACACACTGAAATAAAGAAATATATCATAAAATGAGGCCTCCCAATCTTCTGTTACTAGTATATCTGTAAAACATACTGAAATAAAGAAATATCATAAAATGAGGCCTCCCAATCTTCTGTTACTAGTATATCTGTAGAACATACTGAAATAAAGAAATATCATAAAATGAGGCCTCCCAATCTTCTGTTACTAGTATACCTGTAGAACACACTGAAATAAAGAAATATATCATAAAATGAGGCCTCCCAATCTTCTGTTACTAGTATATCTGTAAAACATACTGAAATAAAGAAATATCATAAAATGAGACCTCCCAATCTTCTGTTACTAGTATATCTGTAGAACATACTGAAATAAAGAAATATCATAAAATGAAGCCTCCCAATCTTCTGTTACTAGTATATCTGTAGAACACACTGAAATAAAGAAATATCATAAAATGAGGCCTCCCAATCTTCTGTTACTAGTATATCTGTAGAACACACTGAAATAAAGAAATATCATAAAATGAGGCCTCCCAATCTTCTGTTACTAGTATATCTATAGAACATACTGAAATAAAGAAATATATCATCAAATAAGGCCTCCCAATCTTCTGTTACTAGTATATCTGTAGAACACACTGAAATAAAGAAATATATCATAAAATGAGGCCTCCCAATCTTCTGTAACTAGTATATCTGTAAAAGATACTGAAATAAAGAAATATCATAAAATGAGGCCTCCCAATCTTCTGTTACTAGTATATCTGTAGAACATACTGAAATAAAGAAATATCATAAAATGAGGCCCCCCCAATCTTCTGTTACCAGTATATCTGTAGAACATACTGAAATAAAGAAATATCATAAAATGAGGCCTCCCAATCTTCTGTTACTAGTATATCTGTAGAACACACTGAAATAAAGAAATATATCATAAAATGAGGTGCCCCAATCTTCTGTTACTAGTATATCTGTAGAACACACTGAAATAAAGAAATATCATAAAATGAGGCCTCCCAATCTTCTGTTACTAGTATATCTGTAGAATATACTGAAATAATGAAATATCATAAAATGAGGCCTCCCAATCTTCTGTTACTAGTATATCTGTAGAACACACTGAAATAAAGAAATATCATAAAATGAGGCCTCCCAATCTTCTGTTACTAGTATATCTGTAGAACACACTGAAATAAAGAAATATCATAAAATGAGGCCTCCCAATCTTCTGTTACTTGTATATCTGTAGAACACACTGAAATAAAGAAATATCATAAAATGAGGCCTCCCAATCTTCTGTTACTAGTATATCTGTAGAACACACTGAAATAAAGAAATATCATAAAATGAGGCCTCCCAATCTTCTGTTACTAATATATCTGTAGAACACACTGAAATAAAGAAAAATCATAAAATGAGGCCTCCCAATCTTCTGTTACTAGTATATCTGTAGAACACACTGAAATAAAGAAATATCATAAAATGAGGCCTCCCAATCTTCTGTTACTAGTATATCTGTAGAACACACTGAAATAAAGAAATATCATAAAATGAGGCCTCCCAATCTTCTGTTACTAGTATATCTGTAGAACACACTGAAATAAAGAAATATCATAAAATGAGGCCCCCCAATCTTCTGTTACTAGTATATCTGTAGAACACACTGAAATAAAGAAATATCATAAAATGAGGCCTCCCAATCTTCTGTTACTAGTATATCTGTAGAACACACTGAAATAAAGAAATATCATAAAATGAGGCCTCCCAATCTTCTGTTACTAGTATATCTGTAGAACACACTGAAATAAAGAAATATCATAAAATGAGGCCTCCCAATCTTCTGTTACTAGTATATCTGTAGAACACACTGAAATAAAGAAATATCATAAAATGAGGCCTAACAATCTTCTGTTACTAGTATATCTGTAGAACACACTGAAATAAAGAAATATCATAAAATGAGGCCTCCCAATCTTCTGTTACTAATATATCTGTAGACCACACTGAAATAAAGAAATATCATAAAATGAGGCCCCCCCAATCTTCTGTTACTAGTATATCTGTAGAACACACTGAAATAAAGAAATATATCATAAAATGAGGCCTCCCAATCTTCTGTTACTAGTATATCTGTAAAACATACTGAAATAAAGAAATATCATAAAATGAGGCCTCCCAATCTTCTGTTACTAGTATATCTGTAGAACATACTGAAATAAAGAAATATCATAAAATGAGGCCTCCCAATCTTCTGTTACTAGTATACCTGTAGAACACACTGAAATAAAGAAATATATCATAAAATGAGGCCTCCCAATCTTCTGTTACTAGTATATCTGTAAAACATACTGAAATAAAGAAATATCATAAAATGAGACCTCCCAATCTTCTGTTACTAGTATATCTGTAGAACATACTGAAATAAAGAAATATCATAAAATGAAGCCTCCCAATCTTCTGTTACTAGTATATCTGTAGAACACACTGAAATAAAGAAATATCATAAAATGAGGCCTCCCAATCTTCTGTTACTAGTATATCTGTAAAACACACTGAAATAAAGAAATATCATAAAATGAGGCCTCCCAATCTTCTGTTACTAGTATATCTGTAGAACACACTGAAATAAAGAAATATATCATAAAATGAGGCCTCCCAATCTTCTGTTACTAGTATATCTGTAGAACACACTGAAATAAAGAAATATCATAAAATGAGGCCTCCCAATCTTCTGTTACTAGTATATCTATAGAACATACTGAAATAAAGAAATATATCATCAAATAAGGCCTCCCAATCTTCTGTTACTAGTATATCTGTAGAACACACTGAAATAAAGAAATATATCATAAAATGAGGCCTCCCAATCTTCTGTAACTAGTATATCTGTAAAAGATACTGAAATAAAGAAATATCATAAAATGAGGCCTCCCAATCTTCTGTTACTAGTATATCTGTAGAACATACTGAAATAAAGAAATATCATAAAATGAGGCCCCTCAATCTTCTGTTACCAGTATATCTGTAGAACATACTGAAATAAAGAAATATCATAAAATGAGGCCTCCCAATCTTCTGTTACTAGTATATCTGTAGAACACACTGAAATAAAGAAATATATCATAAAATGAGGTGCCCCAATCTTCTGTTACTAGTATATCTGTAGAACACACTGAAATAAAGAAATATCATAAAATGAGGCCTCCCAATCTTCTGTTACTAGTATATCTGTAGAATATACTGAAATAATGAAATATCATAAAATGAGGCCTCCCAATCTTCTGTTACTAGTATATCTGTAGAACACACTGAAATAAAGAAATATCATAAAATGAGGCCTCCCAATCTTCTGTTACTAGTATATCTGTAGAACACACTGAAATAAAGAAATATCATAAAATGAGGCCTCCCAATCTTCTGTTACTAGTATATCTGTAGAACACACTGAAATAAAGAAATATCATAAAATGAGGCCTCCCAATCTTCTGTTACTAGTATATCTGTAGAACACACTGAAATAAAGAAATATCATAAAATGAGGCCTCCCAATCTTCTGTTACTAATATATCTGTAGAACACACTGAAATAAAGAAATATCATAAAATGAGGCCTCCCAATCTTCTGTTACTAGTATATCTGTAGAACACACTGAAATAAAGAAATATCATAAAATGAGGCCCCCCAATCTTCTGTTACTAGTATATCTGTAGAACACACTGAAATAAAGAAATATATCATAAAATGAGGCCTCCCAATCCTCTGTTACTAGTATATCTATAGAACATACTGAAATAAAGAAATATATCATCAAATAAGGCCTCCCAATCTTCTGTTACTAGTATATCTGTAGAACACACTGAAATAAAGAAATATATCATAAAATGAGGCCTCCCAATCTTCTGTAACTAGTATATCTGTAAAAGATACTGAAATAAAGAAATATCATAAAATGAGGCCTCCCAATCTTCTGTTACTAGTATATCTGTAGAACATACTGAAATAAAGAAATATCATAAAATGAGGCCCCTCAATCTTCTGTTACCAGTATATCTGTAGAACATACTGAAATAAAGAAATATCATAAAATGAGGCCTCCCAATCTTCTGTTACTAGTATATCTGTAGAACACACTGAAATAAAGAAATATATCATAAAATGAGGTGCCCCAATCTTCTGTTACTAGTATATCTGTAGAACACACTGAAATAAAGAAATATCATAAAATGAGGCCTCCCAATCTTCTGTTACTAGTATATCTGTAGAATATACTGAAATAATGAAATATCATAAAATGAGGCCTCCCAATCTTCTGTTACTAGTATATCTGTAGAACACACTGAAATAAAGAAATATCATAAAATGAGGCCTCCCAATCTTCTGTTACTAGTATATCTGTAGAACACACTGAAATAAAGAAATATCATAAAATGAGGCCTCCCAATCTTCTGTTACTAGTATATCTGTAGAACACACTGAAATAAAGAAATATCATAAAATGAGGCCTCCCAATCTTCTGTTACTAGTATATCTGTAGAACATACTGAAATATATAGAGTCCAACTAATCTGATATCTGATGGCTACAAACTGGTATGACAGTACTTTGTATGACAGTAGTAAATTTAAGATATTATATATTTGGATCATTTTTTTAAAGGGTAGAGCTAGAACACCCAAAATCACATATGATATTAATCCAACTACTTATGTGACAATGGCATAAGGTATAATAAGATTGGAGGTTACTATGTGACAATGACATAAGGTATAATAAGATTGGAGGTTACTATGTGACAATGACATAAGGTATAATAAGATTGGAGGTTACTATGTGACAATGACATAAGGTATAATAAGATTGGAGGTTACTATGTGACAATGACATAAGGTATAATAAGATTGGAGGTTACTATGTGACATTGGCATAAGGTATAATAAGATTGGAGGTTACTATGTGACAATGACATAAGGTATAATAAGATTGGAGGTTACTATGTGACAATGACATAAGGTATAATAAGATTGGAGGTTACTATGTGACAATGACATAAGGTATAATAAGATTGGAGGTTACTATGTGACAATGACATAAGGTATAATAAGATTGGAGGTTACTATGTGACAATGACATAAGGTATAATAAGATTGGAGGTTACTATGTGACAATGACATAAGGTATAATAAGATTGGAGGTTACTATGTGACAATGACATAAGGTATAATAAGATTGGAGGTTACTATGTGACAATGACATAAGGTATAATAAGATTGGAGGTTACTATGTGACAATGACATAAGGTATAATAAGATTGGAGGTTACTATGTGACAATGACATAAGGTATAATAAGATTGGAGGTTACTATGTGACAATGACATAAGGTATAATAAGATTGGAGGTTACTATGTGACAATGACATAAAATATAATAAGATTGGAGGTTACTATGTGACAATGACATAAGGTATAATAAGATTGGAGGTTACTATGTGACAATGGCATAAGTTATAATAAGATTGGAGGTTACTATGTGACAATGACATAAGGTATAACAATGACATAAGGTATAATAAGATTGGAGGTTACTATGTGACAATGACATAAGGTATAATAAGATTGGAGGTTACTATGTGACAATTACATAAGGTAGAATAAGATTGGAGGTTACTATGTGACAATGACATAAGGTATAATAAGATTGGAGGTTACTATGTGACAATGACATAAGGTATAATAAGATTGGAGGTTACTATGTGACAATGACATAAGGTATAATAAGATTGGAGGTTACTATGTGACAATGACATAAGGTATAATAAGATTGGAGGTTACTATGTGACAATGACATAAGGTATAATAAGATTGGAGGTTACTATGTGACATTGGCATAAGGTATAATAAGATTGGAGGTTACTATGTGAGAATGGCATAAGGTATAATAAGATTGGAGGTTACTATGTGACAATGACATAAGGTATAATAAGATTGGAGGTTACTATGTGACAATGACATAAGGTATAATAAGATTGGAGGTTACTACGTGACAATGACATAAGGTATAATAAGATTGGAGGTTACTATGTGACAATGGCATAAGGTATAATAAGATTGGAGGTTACTATGTGACATTGACATAAGGTATAATAAGATTGGAGGTTACTATGTGACATTGGCATAAGGTATAATAAGATTGGAGGTTACTATGTGACATTGGCATAAGGTATAATAAGATTGGAGGTTACTATGTGACATTGGCATAAGGTATAATAAGATTGGAGGTTACTATGTGACATTGACATAAGGTATAATAAGATTGGAGGTTACTATGCGACATTGGCATAAGGTATAATAAGATTGGAGGTTACTATGCGACATTGGCATAAGGTATAATAAGATTGGAGGTTACTATGCGACATTGGCATAAGGTATAATAAGATTGGAGGTTACTATGTGACATTGGCATAAGGTATAATAAGATTGGAGGTTACTATGTGACATTGGCATAAGGTATAATAAGATTGGAGGTTACTATGTGACAATGACATAAGGTATAATAAGATTGGAGGTTACTATGTGACAATGACATAAGGTATAATAAGATTGGAGGTTACTATGTGACATTGACATAAGGTATAATAAGATTGGAGGTTACTATGTGACATTGGCATAAGGTATAATAAGATTGGAGGTTACTATGTGACAATGACATAAGGTATAATAAGATTGGAGGTTACTATGTGACAATGACATAAGGTATAATAAGATTGGAGGTTACTATGTGACAATGACATAAGGTATAATAAGATTGGAGGTTACTATGTGACAATGACATAAGGTATAATAAGATTGGAGGTTACTATGTGACAATGACATAAGGTATAATAAGATTGGAGGTTACTATGTGACATTGGCATAAGGTATAATAAGATTGGAGGTTACTATGTGACAATGACATAAGGTATAATAAGATTGGAGGTTACTATGTGACAATGACATAAGGTATAATAAGATTGGAGGTTACTATGTGACAATGACATAAGGTATAATAAGATTGGAGGTTACTATGTGACAATGACATAAGGTATAATAAGATTGGAGGTTACTATGTGACATTGGCATAAGGTATAATAAGATTGGAGGTTACTATGTGACAATGACATAAGGTATAATAAGATTGGAGGTTACTATGTGACAATGACATAAGGTATAATAAGATTGGAGGTTACTATGTGACAATGACATAAGGTATAATAAGATTGGAGGTTACTATGTGACAATGACATAAGGTATAATAAGATTGGAGGTTACTATGTGACAATGACATAAGGTATAATAAGATTGGAGGTTACTATGTGACAATGACATAAGGTATAATAAGATTGGAGGTTACTATGTGACAATGACATAAGGTATAATAAGATTGGAGGTTACTATGTGACAATGACATAAGGTATAATAAGATTGGAGGTTACTATGTGACAATGACATAAGGTATAATAAGATTGGAGGTTACTATGTGACAATGACATAAGGTATAATAAGATTGGAGGTTACTATGTGACAATGACATAAGGTATAATAAGATTGGAGGTTACTATGTGACAATGACATAAAATATAATAAGATTGGAGGTTACTATGTGACAATGACATAAGGTATAATAAGATTGGAGGTTACTATGTGACAATGGCATAAGGTATAATAAGATTGGAGGTTACTATGTGACAATGACATAAGGTATAACAATGACATAAGGTATAATAAGATTGGAGGTTACTATGTGACAATGACATAAGGTATAATAAGATTGGAGGTTACTATGTGACAATTACATAAGGTAGAATAAGATTGGAGGTTACTATGTGACAATGACATAAGGTATAATAAGATTGGAGGTTACTATGTGACAATGACATAAGGTATAATAAGATTGGAGGTTACTATGTGACAATGACATAAGGTATAATAAGATTGGAGGTTACTATGTGACAATGACATAAGGTATAATAAGATTGGAGGTTACTATGTGACAATGACATAAGGTATAATAAGATTGGAGGTTACTATGTGACATTGGCATAAGGTATAATAAGATTGGAGGTTACTATGTGACAATGGCATAAGGTATAATAAGATTGGAGGTTACTATGTGACAATGACATAAGGTATAATAAGATTGGAGGTTACTATGTGACAATGACATAAGGTATAATAAGATTGGAGGTTACTACGTGACAATGACATAAGGTATAATAAGATTGGAGGTTACTATGTGACAATGGCATAAGGTATAATAAGATTGGAGGTTACTATGTGACATTGACATAAGGTATAATAAGATTGGAGGTTACTATGTGACATTGGCATAAGGTATAATAAGATTGGAGGTTACTATGTGACATTGGCATAAGGTATAATAAGATTGGAGGTTACTATGTGACATTGGCATAAGGTATAATAAGATTGGAGGTTACTATGTGACATTGACATAAGGTATAATAAGATTGGAGGTTACTATGCGACATTGGCATAAGGTATAATAAGATTGGAGGTTACTATGCGACATTGGCATAAGGTATAATAAGATTGGAGGTTACTATGCGACATTGGCATAAGGTATAATAAGATTGGAGGTTACTATGTGACATTGGCATAAGGTATAATAAGATTGGAGGTTACTATGTGACATTGGCATAAGGTATAATAAGATTGGAGGTTACTATGTGACAATGACATAAGGTATAATAAGATTGGAGGTTACTATGTGACAATGACATAAGGTATAATAAGATTGGAGGTTACTATGTGACATTGACATAAGGTATAATAAGATTGGAGGTTACTATGTGACATTGGCATAAGGTATAATAAGATTGGAGGTTACTATGTGACAATGACATAAGGTATAATAAGATTGGAGGTTACTATGTGACAATGACATAAGGTATAATAAGATTGGAGGTTACTATGTGACAATGACATAAGGTATAATAAGATTGGAGGTTACTATGTGACAATGACATAAGGTATAATAAGATTGGAGGTTACTATGTGACAATGACATAAGGTATAATAAGATTGGAGGTTACTATGTGACATTGGCATAAGGTATAATAAGATTGGAGGTTACTATGTGACAATGACATAAGGTATAATAAGATTGGAGGTTACTATGTGACAATGACATAAGGTATAATAAGATTGGAGGTTACTATGTGACAATGACATAAGGTATAATAAGATTGGAGGTTACTATGTGACAATGACATAAGGTATAATAAGATTGGAGGTTACTATGTGACAATGACATAAGGTATAATAAGATTGGAGGTTACTATGTGACAATGACATAAGGTATAATAAGATTGGAGGTTACTATGTGACAATGACATAAGGTATAATAAGATTGGAGGTTACTATGTGACAATGACATAAGGTATAATAAGATTGGAGGTTACTATGTGACAATGGCATAAGGTATAATAAGATTGGAGGTTACTATGTGACAATGACATAAGGTATAATAAGATTGGAGGTTACTATGTGACATTCATCTTTAAGTGGTTTGTAAGAACGCTCATGTCATTTGTGTTTGCTTGGGTACAGTAGTGTCCAACATGTATTGACTATATGAGTAAGATGGCGGGTGTCTTATAAAAGGTGGGAACTGCTTACCCTTTCCAAGCACCTGGGTTTACCCCCTGGTTTTTGGTGGGATGAGTGTTGCTCATCTTTTTTAATTTTCTGTGTTGTGTTTTGGTTTTTGTCTTGTATGCCCAATGCTGCCAGTGTCTTTGGATTGTCCATGTTTGATTGCCTCTTTGGTTTTCTCTAACATTTATTTACATACTACAGATTTTTTTCATACTGTCTGTCTCTTGATCTACTATCTCTCATTATCTTTGGCATCTTCAATCTTTTCTTAAATGACTAAGAAATGTCAAACAAATAAAAATAAAAATGAAGGCTGCACAAAACAATAAAAATGGTCAGTCAGATATTCAAATATCTTTATCACATACTTGTGACAGTAACTCCCAGCTTTATCACAAAGTTGTGGCAGCAACTCCCAACTTTATCACAAACTTATGACAGTTACTCCCAACTTTATCACAAACTTGTGACAGTAACTCCCAGCTTTATCACAAACTTGTGACAGTAACTCCCAGCTTGATCACAAAGTTGTGGCAGTAACTCCCAACTTCATCACAAACTTGTGACAGTACCTCCCAGCTTGATCACAAACTTATGACAGTAACGCCCAACTTTATCACAAACGTGTGACAGTAACTCCCAGCTTGATCACAAAGTTGTGGCAGTAACTCCCAACTTCATCACAAACTTGTGACAGTAACTCCCACCTTGATCACAAACTTGTGACAGTAACTCCCAGCTTGATCACAAACTTGTGGCAGCAACTCCCAACTTCATCACAAACTTGTGACAGTAACTCCCAGCTTGATCACAAACTTGTGATAGTAACTCCCAGCTTTATCACAAAGTTGTGGCAGTAACTCCCAACTTATCACAAACCTATGACAGTTACTCCCAACTTGATCACAAACTTGTGACAGTAATTCCCAACTTGATCACAAAGTTATGACTAACTCCCAATTTTATCACAAACTTATGAGTTACTCCCAACTTAATCACAAACTTGTGACAGTAACACCCAACTTGATCACAAAGTTGTGACAGTTACTCCCAACTTTATCACAAACTTGTGACAGTAATTCCCAACTTAATCACAAACTTGTGACAGTAACACCCAACTTAATCACAAACTTGTGACAGTAGCACCCAACTTGATCACAAAGTTGTGACAGTAACTCCCAGCTTGATCACAAACTTGTGACGGTAACTCCCAGCTTGATCACAAAGTTGTGACAGTTACTCCCAACTTGATCACAAACTTGTGACAGTAACTACCAGCTTTATCACAAACTTGTGACAGTATCTCCCAGCTTGATCACAAAGTTGTGGTAGTAACTCCCAACTTCATCACAAACTTGTGACAGTAACTCCCAGCTTGATCACAAACTTATGGCAGTAACTCCCAACTTTATCACAAACTTGTGACAGTAATTCCCAACTTAATCACAAAGTTGTGACAGTAACACCCAACTTGATCACAAAGTTGTGACAGTTACTCCCAACTTAATCACAAACTTGTGACTGTAATTCCCAACTTAATCACAAACTTGACAGTAACACCCAACTTAATCACAAACTTGTGACAGTAACACCCAACTTGATCACAAAGTTGTGACAGTAACTCCCAGCTTGATCACAAAGTTGTGGCAGTAACTCCCAACTTCATCACAAACTTATGACAGTTACTCCCAACTTGATCACAAACTTGTGACAGTAACTCCCAGCTTTATCACAAAGTTGTGGCAGTAATTCCCAAATTCATCACAAACTGGTGACAGTAACTCCCAGCTTGATCACAAACTTGTGACAGTAACTCCCAGCTTTATCACAAACTTGTGACAGTAACTCCCAGCTTGATCACAAAGTTGTGGCAGCAACTCCCAACTTCATCACAAACTTATGACAGTTACTCCCAACTTGATCACAAACTTGTGACAGTAACTCCCAGCTTTATCACAAAGTTGTGGCAGTAATTCCCAAATTCATCACAAACTGGTGACAGTAACTCCCAGCTTGATCACAAACTTGTGACAGTAACTCCCAGCTTTATCACAAACTTGTGACAGTAACTCCCAGCTTTATCACAAAGTTGTGGCAGCAACTCCCAACTTCATCACAAACTTATGACAGTTACTCCCAACTTGATCACAAACTTGTGACAGTAACTCCCAGCTTTATTACAAACTTGTGACAGTAACTCCCAGCTTGATCACAAAGTTGTGGCAGTAACTCCCAACTTCCTCGCAAACTTGTGACAGCAACTCCCAAGCTGATCACAAACTTGTGACAGTAACTCCCAGCTTGATCACAGACTTGTGACAGTAACTCCCAGCTTGATCACAAAGTTGTGGCAGTAACTCCCACCTTTATCACAAACTTATGACAGTTACTCCCAACTTTATCACAAACTTGTGACAGTAATTCCCAACTTAATCACAAACTTGTGACAGTAACACCCAACTTGATCACAAAGTTGTGACAGTTACTCCCAACTTAATCACAAACTTGTGACAGTAACACCCAACTTAATCACAAACTTGTGACAGTAATTCCCAGCTTGATCACAAAGTTGTGACAGTTACTCCCAACTTGATGACAAAGTTGTGACAGTAATTCCCTACTTAACAAAGGGTCCCTTCTTAATATAATAGAAACTTGATACTCACCTTGACTTAAATGTTAAGATATTGTGACACTTATCAATGACCCAGGGTTTCACTGATCAATATATCTGTCTAGGCTTCTCTTACCCATTAACATTTTAATAAGTCATAGTATAGCTAAAAAACTGCTGAATACAGTCTGTGCGAAAAAAAACTGCTGAATACCGGTTGTGCAAAAAAAAACTGCTGAATACAGTCTGTGCCAAAAAACTGCTGAATACAGTCTGTGCCAAAAAACCTGCTGAATACAGTCTATGCCAAAAACTGCTGAATACAGTCTGTGCCAAAAAAACTGCTGAATACAGTCTATGCCAAAAACTGCTGAATACAGTCTGTGCCAAACAACTGCTGAATACAGTCTGTGCCAAAAAAACTGCTGAATAGTCTGTGCCAAAAAAATGCTGAATACAGTCTGTGCCAAAAAACTGCTGAATACAGTCTATGCCAAAAACTGCTGAATACAGTCTGTGCCAAACAACTGCTGAATACAGTCTGTGCCAAAAAACTGCTGAATATAGTCTGTGCTAAAAAAAACCTGTTGAATACAGCCTGTGCCAAAAAACTGCTGAATTCAGTCTGTGACAAAACATTTTGACAAACTAGCACAAAAGGCATTATGGAAGGATTAGTTTATTTTACATTAAGCAAAATTTTGATCGCATGGTAGTTGGATTTACAACTACCAATGCAATCAGTGCTTATCACCTATAACACAGTGAGTTCAAATCCCACTCAGCTGAGGTGTACTCAATACAACATTATGTGATAAAGTTTTTCAGTGACTTGCAACAGGTCAGCGGTCTTCTCGCCCCTCCTCCATTAACCCTTTATTGACTTAAGATATAATGGTTACTATTATGACATAACTTCTGTCATATTAACAATAAACCTTTACTGACATAAGATATAATGGTTACCATTATGACATAGTTCTGCCATATTAACAATAAATCTTTACTGACATAAGATATAATGGTTACTATTATGACATAGTTTCTGCCATATTAACAATAAACCTTTACTGACATAAGATATAATGGTTACTATTATGACATAGTTTCTGCCATATTAACAATAAACCTTTACTGACATAAGATATAATGGTTACTATTATGACATAGTTTCTGCCATATTAACAATAAACCTTTACTGACATAAGATATAATGGTTACTATTATGACATAGTTTCTGCCATATTAACAATAAACCTTTACTGACATAAGATATAATGGTTACTATTATGACATAGTTTCTGTCATATTAACAATAAACCTTTACTGACATAAGATATAATGGTTACTATTATGACATAGTTTCTGCCATATTAACAATAAACCTTTACTGACATAAGATATAATGGTTACTATTATGACATAGTTTCTGTCATATTAACAATAAACCTTTACTGACATAAGATATAATGGTTACTATTATGACATAGTTTCTGCCATATTAACAATAAACCTTTACTGACATAAGATATAATGGTTACCATTTTGACATAGCTTCTGCCATATTAAATCTGTATGACATAACTCTCTGAAGTGTGTACACGTCTGACTGAGCTGTCCTATATCTACACCAGATAAATACTCCAGTATTCTGATAATAAGTTCTGGTGGTAATGCTATTATCTGTGTCGCCATCCTAATGAAACTTCTGGCCTCCACAAATACATTTGCATGGAATGTTTCCAAAACCTTGCACTATTCAAATTTGCATTGTAGCTGGTGGTGGTACTATAAGTATCCTCTGTAATAGTAAATATAAGATTTGCTCATTCTATTGTTATATAAAGTGCAGGGCTCACCAAACCAGGCGAAGTGGGCAAAATAATTCTCAGCCTATATCAGCTGAAGAAGTCACCCTCCCGCTATTCCAAAGCGAAATTAATGTCGACTTGCTTCTTTTTGTAAGTCACTCTTTTCTTGCTAATAATTTTCGTTTGATGGTAAAGCTAATTGACAAAGCAATTGTAATCAATGTGAAAATATATTAGAGTGAGAGAAAAAGATTTTATTCAAGCAATAAAGAAATTTTAATTTGTTGAGACAAAATAATCACAGCAAACTTCTAAATATGCACTGATGAAATTCCAGGTGAAAATTAAATCCAAAATCTAAAAATAAACAGACACTTCCTGTACCAAATATTTTTTGAATTGTGTTATATTTTTATTATTTTAACACTATAGAATCTATTGGTTACAAGGCTGCATTTTGTTAATTTTAGGAAATTTGGAAATTTAGACCTTAGACTTGTCTGTTTTAGACTTGTCTGTTTCTATGAATGAATGAAAGAAAGAATGAGTGAATTGTAGATAATTACAAGTATATTTTGTTTATTTGATAAGTGATTTTTTAACTTGATAATCACTGTATTGAATTTCCTTAATTTTTGTTTAATAGCAGTGAGTAAATATTTTGTAATATATTTTTAATAGTTTCAATGCAAAAATGAACTGGGTTATGAAATATGGCATAACATGATGTAAATGATATTCTAATGCCAGATTGAGTAATGTTGAGTAGCAATTGTACATTTTGCTGATCATGCAAGAAACTGAAAGCATCCTTATTTGTATATTTTTCAGAATGACAACACTTATGTACTGAATACCATAATGTTTCTTTTTGGTGAAACCTCGTCCCACAGACAGGTAATTGAGTGTTTTATAGTTGTATTTGTATTGTGTAATTTTATGAACAAACTTTATTCTGTGTAGATTAAAATTTGTAAATTGGTTAATTTGCGAATACGATTTTAATTCATACGAATTGCTATTCTTTATCTACATTATTTTACTGTCTGATACAGATATTAATGATCATCAAAACAACTTGACAGATCCTATATTTTGGTACTACAGAATCCTTGTAAAATATACACACATTTAACACATTTAACACAGTTCTTAACATTTTATTCATACCTTAATTTAGATATAAGATACCATTGATTTATATTATTGTCTTTATATGTTATTCATTTGAATGTCAATGTGACAGGTCAGTGGTTTTCTCTGTGTACTACCAATGGTTTCCTCCAGCAATAAATCTGACCGCCATGATATAATTGAAATATTGTTGAAAGTGCACATATGATGTATTTTTTATTCTTTAACAGTGAATAAAATCACAAGAAAACTAGTTCTTGACATGTATTTGATAAATGGAAGATAAAAGAAAAGCCCTTAGTAACATTCATACACTCTTCACTAGTCAATAATTTACATAATAAATAATAAGAGTCAACTGGTTAATTAACAGAATGAAAATAAAATGTTATATTATTCATATGGGCTGTTTAAAAAAAAATGGCTCCAACATGTGAAAAAAATGTCCAAATTAAATTCACTCCTAAAAACTTTCTGCTGATAATTTTCAATGTTGTATACATTGAAGTAAATGAAACAACAAAGAAACTATGAACAGATAAGCAATAAATTAAAAAAAAAAAAACTTTTATTGAACACAAATTGGCATGAAAAACATGTAAAACACATACTTATTCTATATCAGTTAAACAATCTATAGTCTCAATTATTTAGTATAATGGTTTCTCAAACAATGCAACTGATATAAATGACTTTTTGTGCAAAATATTGGGTTATTGGTAGTTGTAGTTTTTCTTAAAAGCTATTTTTTATGAAACATTCTCAATATTTTTGTCCAATCTACCTGATAAAGTTTTAATTATCAAAATAATAACGTTAAGACAGCAAAATTTTCAAACTTTAAAGATAAGTAGCCATATGTAAAAAAAAAATCACATTGATTCTTTGAACGATCGCAAAATAATTGGTTGTTGAAAAAACATTTTGTCTATTTTTGTTGCACTCCTGACATTTTATAATAAAAAAAAAAGAAGAAAATATCACATTTTAAAATGCCAACATTGAACAGTGATGTTACTGTTAACTCATACAATAATCTTTACCTGTTTCAATGAAATATTTGTACAGAAATGACAGTATTTGGAAATTTGTAAAAAAAATGTTGCCATACCCACTTCTTTAATACCCAGTTTTAGCAGCAAGATTTTTAATTACATTTGAAAATTTGTATTATACCACTCTAATATATTAGATAAATCATAAATAAATAATTAGAATATTTTTATAGGCTAGAAAAGGCAATTTATTATAAATTATCATTATTTTATCTATGGTACTATTTTATCAGGAAATGTTGCAATCCTGACATTATATTGCCATCAAGAAAAAGAAGAGTTATTAACCTAAAAACAATTCACAGGGGAAAAAATCAGTTGGTGTTCTTTTAAGCATTAGTTTTACCATGTATTAATGATAATTGTTTCTTAAAGTAAAATTTTTCTAGTTATTTGTAAATTGTTTACAGCCATACTTCTCGAAAATTCCAACTTATTTTTGAAATATATTATACAAAAACATTTAAAACATGTATTAATCTAAATTAACATTGAAAATAGATGTTTAATGTACAATTACAAGTATTTTTTGGATACTTAGAAAATTGATTATATCAAATTTCAATAATTTTTAAATATTTCTGTCAGGAGTACAACATTTACATAGTCAACCGTAAATTATCTATAAGAAAATAGATAAATGCATTTATCATAAACTTTATAAAGTCAATTAATCTCCAATAGCTAATGAACCTAGAAAACATGTTCCCTTGTCAGAGAATGTCTCTAGTATTAATACCTAATAGATATTAAAGCATGAGACCATTTAAAATGAACAACAATGCTTTATTACATAAAATCAAAAGCACATAAAATGCTATTGGCACTTTTAATTTTTTTAAACATTATTCTAAACTTGACAGAATCTCATTTTATTTAAATCATCCATATAAAAAGCTATAATTTAGACTGTAGAAGATCACTTAAAACTAGTTACACTCCTGACATGAATCAAATGCTTCTGTGAGAGATATTTTATGTATCTCAAACAGGTAAATGGGTTTTATCTGTTCTCTTGGTCAGTCTCTGTTGCAATAGAAAGACAAATGTGATATTAGTTACATTTAAAAGAAAATATGTCTAAGAAAATATCAAATGTTGCACTCCTGACATTTGAGGGTGCTGCCTTTAATGTGACATTCTTGGCCTTACAACTGATTTTAGTGTATTTGTTAACTATGGTTTTGAAGCAGCAATGATGTATTAAGATTTATTTATACCCCATATCTTTGAAAACTAAAAGACAACATTTCTACAATGTAATTTAGGAAAACTTGCATAAATGTTTGCTGCACTACTGAGTCGGTCCTGACTAGATATATCTTTTTAACAAAGCCATATTTTTATGCAATAATAAATGTGAAGCATGATCTATTGCTATCTTAAAGTATGTCAACATATCAAAGTTTGTGATGAAATAGATTTTGATAACATATTGTTTGATTTAGCACTGTGGTAGGTTGTTGAAAATTAAGGATTTTTTAAAGTGTCACAAAAAAGTTTTGCACTCCTGACAATTTTGACATGTTCTTTGGACATATTTTTTTTGTTATTCTAGATATCTTAAAGATTTTTTGCAGTAACAAACATCAAATCATTACAGATCTTTTGAACTATTTAGATCCAATAAAATCATAAAAATGAATAAATTAGACAGCTATAGCAGTAGGAGCCATTTATACTGACCATCATTAGAAACGCATCACTTTCTTTTTTAAATATTAATTTTAATGAGTAATTTGACAACATATATAAATACGTCAAACAATAACAAAAATAAACACTCTAACAGATGAGAACAAGTTTGAAACACAGTTTCTTTTTTGGGACGTCACTTAATGGTTGAAACACAGATACCCTCGATTTCAAAATTCAGTACTTCGTATGTCCACCTCTTGTGGTGATACAGGTAACACAACGGCGACGCATTGAAAGAATAATGTTTTGAATAACTCTCTGGGGAATATTGTTCCACTCCTCTAATAATACCTGACGTAAGGTGGCCCCAGTAGTCGGCTTGATGGGACGGTTATCTACACGTCTTCCTAATGCATCCCAAACATGCTCTATTGGTGTCATATCCGGTGATAGTGATGGCCAGTGCATACAGTTGACATTCTGTGCTTGCAAAAAGTTCATTGAGACCCTTGCTGTGTGTGGACGCGCGTTATCTTGCTGGAAGATCCTTAAATCTTTATGGGCTTGAAACATTGGAATAACATAAGGAGCCAGGATTTCATCTCTATAGCGTTGTCCGGTAAGAGATCGGTCACAGAAGTGAAGTGGAGACTTGTAACAGAATGATACAGCTGCCCAAATCATAACATTTGCGCCACCCCATCAGTCTACCTCATTAATGCAGCAAGCGGCAAGTCTTTCATTTTGACGTCTCCAAACCCTTATTCAACCGTCTGCATTCGAAATACAGAAACGGGATTCGTCCGAAAACAACTTCCTGCCATCTTTGCCTTGTCCATTGCAAATGGGTTTAGCCCATGCTAAACGTTGTTGGCGATGTCGCGGTGTAAGCAGTGGTCCTCTGAATGGTCGTATTGCACGTAGGCCATTTTCACGCGGTCTGCAAAGCACTGTTGCCGAGCTGATCCGGGGATTGTGTCTTCCTGGAGTTTCCCTAGCAGTTGATGCAACTGTTTTCAACCGGTTACGTAAATGCTGTAGCCGGATATGACGATCTTGTTGGTCGGTTGTTACTCTTGGTTGTCCTGGCCGAGGACGATCGGACACATTGTTCGTGGTTTGAAACCTCTGTCTGAGGCGTACAACAGTACTTTGATGGCAATTGAATAGTCGAGCAACTTCTCTGGTTGATATGCCTTCTCTCAACATACCCAAAGCTTGGTTGCGATCATTATTACTCAGACGTGGCATTTTTGAATCCCAATAAAAACTTTACCATAGCAAACAGTGCTGATATCTGATTATCCTTTTCACAAGTGGACACAGTTCTTTCAAAAAGCGGGTTTAAAAATGTCATATCGCCCGTTCACGATTTGCACGTGCAAGAAATACTGTTTTTAAAATTCAATAGATACCTGTTTCAGGTGATAAGACACATCAGAAAATTTACCTGTATTTTTTTAAGGAGGACATTATTAACAATTACATTTAATCAAGCATTAATTTTTTTTGAAATTTTAGCAAAAAAAAAATATTTTCTAGTGATGCGTTTCTAATGATGGTCAGTATATTTTGAAACTGCCCTTATGTCTCATTGTCTGGTTGTTTTAAGAAAGATACTACCCCTATTTTTCTTCCAAGTTTAAGTTTTTCAACAAAAAAATGGAAAAGTATGTAATTTTTTTATTTGATGATGCTGGCCAAAGTGTTAAAAGTTTCATAAAGGTTCTATAGATCTGTGGTGTAATGGTTTGCTTGCTCACCTCGAGTAGTAAATTGTGGGTTCGAGCCCCAATCGGATCAAACCAAAGACTTTAAAATTGGTATTTGTTGCTTCTCTGCTAAGCATGCAGCATTAAGGAGAAAGAGCAAAGACTGCATGGCTTGGAATCAAGATAATATATATATATGTCCGAGTGGGACGACATGTCTATCGGCAGACTGTTGTTTCTGTAAGCTAGCACTATAAAAATCCAACTAAGAGTTTTGGTCTAGTACAAAGCAGACCTCATCATCATCATATCATTGAAAAATAACTTGTTCTTGCCATGATATACAATGTAGCTGAAAAATTGCTGAGTTGTCACTAAACAACAAACAATCACTCACTAATTCAAGTAAAGGTTCAAAAATGAAACAAAGCATAGTGTATGGGATGTAACTCTAATGTCATTTATTTCATGCTAGATAAAAAGAAATCATCACTTACAAACACTAGAAGTAGCAGAAGTTAAAACATCATATTGATATACCACAGGTACGTGTAGATAGTATATATGTCCAGGTATCAATTTTGGAGCAGTATCAGTTTCGGAGCCGCCGATATGCATATTCATTACTCATGAACTAGTGACCTGTATGACGTCAGAGGCGTATGTTTACATTGTCGATACAGTCGACAGTTCACCATACAAAGCAATGTCCCGACAGCTTTCAGTTAACGTAAGTATTTTATACGTTATAAAACATCTATAGAATATCACTGTATTTCCCGACAGCTTTCAGTTAACGTAAGTATTTTATACGTTAAAAAACACCTATACAATATATCACTGTATTTCCCCCAATTCCATTTTTTATACCCTAAATTTCCTTAAAAAAGTACCCATTGTTGCAGCTGCAAGTCATTCCAATGTTGTTTATCCTTTTGTCGTCTGCCCATTGAACACATTTCAAGTGTTGAAAGGGGGACAACACTTAACAAACAAAAAATCTATGGAAAGCCGTAAGTGTCATTTCTTATTGTCTGAAATCTTCATTTCTACAATTTTACAGATTAGACAGGAATGAGTAATGGTTCAAAAGTCATTCATTTCAACTTATTTTGGTCTGTTTATTTGAGAAAAGGATATCTACTATTGAAATTGAAAAAAAAAAAATTATTCTTAATTAAAAATTATAAAAAAAAAAAAAAAAAATTAATTAATGTCATTTTCAGCGTTGGATTGTTATTACGTTAAATAGTTTATTTGGATTTTTTATTTTTTATTTTTTAATGTTAAAAAACGTTTGAACAATATGGCAAGACAGAACACCATACCTTGGAAAAAAGTGTACGCTGTTCCATCCATTTTACATACAGTAGGAGTGAATTGGAATAGCCGCTCCGAAATTGATACCGCCTACACAGGTAAGTGTGATGTAGCACTCAATAATAAACAAGTTTTGTGCAAGTGTTTGCTGTCTCTAGATAAAGTTCATGTTAAAACATTTTAATGTCATTTTCAGCGTTGGATCGTTATTACGTTAAATAGTTTGAAGTTAATTTGGAATTTTTATTTTTTATTGTTAAAAAACGTTTGAACAATATGGCAAGACAGAACACCATACCTTTCAACACCATGAAAGAAAATAATTTACTATTTTCCCTTAAGGGCTCCGAAACCGATACTGCGAGGATACCTTTTGCCCCCCTTTTTTTCAGTAATACAGAAAAAAATTTGACAGTCCGAAAATATATCATTTTCATCTTATTTTGCATATTTCTATGCCTAACTGAATGACTTAAATACAATAAATACAATCAAATAATACTTTCTGTCATATGGTGTTACTGGATATATTTTTTTCTAGCTGCGGAACCGTAGCCCTTATGGTCCTTGGACAGTTTTTCTGATGTTTGCGGACCATAGGGCTACAGATTTCACCATATAAAAAACTTTCGAAAGTGTGTGGTGGAAATCCTGCACACCTTTTTTGCAAATTATTGTCATGAAAAAAGGGTCAGAGAACGATCATTATTATAACAAATGTCTCATTTGTGACAAGTCCTGCCTACTTCGTCAGCCATCTTGCTACTCCGGTAGTCTCGTTCCTGAAGGTCACGTGATTTTTCCAATTATAACCCTATTTACTTATAAACCGCTTTGTTTACATTTTCCCGAAGATGTTTTTCGGCAGTTTTAGAAGGAAATGAGAGTTTGGATCTTGTTGGCATATATTTTTCAACAAATAATCTTAATAAATAAATGTTTTTTTGTTCATTTCTTTTTCTGGAGGTGACTTTCATTGAACATTTTTGAATTTGAACACGTGTATTTGCAGTTTATAAATAAATAGGGTTATGATTGGAAAAATCATGTGACCTCAGGAACGAGACTAGATACGATAACGTAACCCTCATTCCACTTGTGCTCCAGTTAGGGTTTCGAATCGGTCCCATTCAACGTATGGGAGCAAATTAAAATTTTCGCTAAATGAATATTTCAACTTTCTTTTTGCATATCTGGTCATAACTTATTATTCCCTACAATTTTTAAGTAATGGCGATACGAAATAAGTGTTACAATACCTGTTTCTACCTTCACGATCGATTTAGTATTCGAAAATTGTTTCTTGTCCGCCATGGCACCTTACGTATACTCTCGTGATGGGCGGAGCCTAGCCATATATGGCTCTGAATGCCAAAAATGAAAAACTTTACTATAATGTTTTACTACGATTGATCCAAATAAGGATATCTCCAAAACGAGGCAAGTGCACGTGAAATAGCAACTTGCAAACAAAATGTCGGACAGAAAGAAGATTTCATGCATTTAAATTTTCAGATGGATATAAGTCTACCATGGATTGATGCAGCATTTACTTAACACCTCAAGATTTACCTAAATATATTTATCTTTCACTCCCGTTAATTTTTCCAACCACTTACAACGGAATTAGCACAAAATACCGCCCGGTGTGAATCACTGCGGGCACTGCTCCCATATGTTAAAAGGGACCGATTTGTAACCTTCGCTGGGAGCAAAAGCGGACTGAGGGTTACGTTATCGTATCTAGAACGAGACTACTGGAGTAGCAAGATGGCTGACGAAGTAGGCAGGACTTGTCACAAATGAGACATTTGTTATAATAATGAGCTGGAAATGATTATTAATAGGTAAGTAAGTATAGAAGAATGTAGATAAATATCTAACGAAACGATACATAGCATCGTGTTATCGGTTTTAGTGCTATTATCGATTTTCCGATATAGCGATTAACAGTGTTAACCCTTCATTCATATGACGATTGGAATTTTGAAAGAATGGCTAGTTAAATATTTCTTTGTACATAAGATTGTTTTTAAAGCCATTCTTGTATTTTAATATAGTCTCGATTATCTGGCAACTTTTGTTGTCAGTAAAATGGCGTCATCTGTTTTCGTGTGAAGTAAAAACAAGGCCGATATACGGGATGGAAACGAATATATAATCCGGAAATGGCTGGTTTTAAAATTTCATGGTTCTGGCCATCTACCAAATCATACTACATCTAAATAATATAACAGAATGTTTGAAAATTACCACTTTCAAAATTGTGTTTACTTTTGATGTTTTTTTTAGTGCTGAAACCACAATGCACTGCAAAGTGACATGTATTTTATATAAGAAACAGGCACATTTCAGTCAGCTCTTTTGTTTACACGTACGATCATTGACCCCCATGACAGTTACATGACAGTTTCAGAGAGGCAGATGACATAGTTAAATTATATATAGCCGTTCTGGATTTTTTTCCATCTACTTTATAAAGAAGTAAATTTTTAGCATTACAAAAAGTATGGTTCAGTAGGTAGGTTCACTGTTCTTGGTACATTTGTACTTACGTCTTTAAAAGCAAACTTTAACATCTTTTACAGATGTCACGCTGTAGTCTTGTTTATGTTCCATAAATAGAAACCAGAAGACACGTCAAAAATAATGCGTGCACTGTGGAAATCAAAATAAAATGAATAAAACGGAAACAAATGACGCACGAAAACACATACCGTGACAATATATGTTTGATTGTTCTCTGACCCTTTTTTCATGACAATAATTTCCAAAAAAGGTGCGCAGGATTTTCACCGTGCACTTTTGAAAGTTTTTGATAGGGTGAAATCCAATTATCCATAGCCCTATGGTCCGCAAATATTAGAAAAACTGCCCAAGGACCATAAGGGCTACGGTTCCGCAGCTAATTTTTTTCGAACTGTCAAAAAAAGTTTCTGAATTCAGCAAAAAAAAGGGGTCAAAAGATATCCTGTCCACAATTACCTGTGTGAAATGCAACTGTTTTAAGGCCTTTATTTTTTTTTTATATTAAATATATTTATTTCCAAAACTGTCCAAAGGCAAAGCGATCGTTTAAAACTAAACAATCCATTTGTTGGTCAATACACAGTTACGTGTTACGAATTATTTTTATCCCTCGATTGACAGCTCTAAAAAAAAACAGATGTCAGTCGAGGGATACACATAATTCGTAAAACAAACCCTGTTATCAATACTAGAGAACGGGGAGCATATTGTAGTACCTGAACAACTACCACGGTCCTGAGAATGGAATTCGTCAGGGGAGACAATTCAGTGAGTACTAAACACCGGGAATTATAGTATACAAACTATTACTCGGACTAATATAGAAATTATTTCCGAAACACCTCTTTGCTTGTCAGACGTGTTATTACTTTATATTTCAAAATCATTTTGCTTCTGAAATACCTTTTGCGGTCTAAAATGATTGCCAGAAATCTTGAATGACACATGCCATTCTCAAAGAAATATGTTTCTTTTGCCAGTTAGCAACACAATCTACCAAGATCGAGAATGGCGCAAAAAAACAAACATATGCTAATTTTGATGTACAACAACCAAGTTTTATATAGTTCCGGAATATGTATCTTCCCCTTTTTGAAAACGGCAGATGGAAAACATCAATTACTCTGCTATTGACATAACCGAAACAGTTAAAAATAATATATATAAATATTGAATAAAAACGTAGATATCAAATATACAGTGCACGGCGCGCTTCTGGAATAACCTTCACCAGGTAGGCTCAAAATCGAAAGATTGGGAAGCCAAATAATTAAAGTTTTAGGAGCAATAAAACAAAGGGCCAAAGAGAGAATGGCCAAAATCATCTAACATCACCTCAGCCTGATGGAGGAGAACCTTAGTTTTATTAATAATTGCATTATTTAGGAATTGTAAATTTCAATAAACAAAAATATACTTAATAAACCATGAATATTAAGTGATAGAGTTGACTTAGTGCTTTCAATCTTCACCTTGTCATCATTATAATATAAAGGGGTCAGAGTTGACTTAGTGCTTTCAATCTTCACCTCGTCATCATTATAATATAAAGGGGTCAGAGTTGACTTAGTGCTTTCAATCTTCACCTCGTCATCATTATAATATAAAGGGGTCAGAGTTGACTTAGTGCTTTCAATCTTCACCTTGTCATCATTATAATATAAAGGGGTCAGAGTTGACTTAGTGCTTTCAATCTTCACCTTGTCATCATTATAATATAAAGGGTTCAGAGTTGACTTAGAGTGCTTTCAATCTTCACTTCGTCATCATTATAATATAAAGGGGTCAGAGTTGACTTAGAGTGCTTTCAATCTTCACCTCGTCATCATTATAATATAAAGGGGTCAGAGTTGACTTGGACTGCTTTCAATCTTCACCTCGTCATCATTATAATATAAAGGGGTCAGAGTTGACTTAGAGTGCTTTCAATCTTCACCTCGTCATCATTATAGTATAAAGGGGTCAGAGTTGACTTAGTGCTTTCAATCTTCACCTTGTCATCATTATAATATAAAGGGGTCAGAGTTGACTTAGTGCTTTCAATCTTCACCTCGTCATCATTATAATATAAAGGGGTCAGAGTTGACTTAGAGTGCTTTCAATCTCCACTTCGTCATCATTATAATATAAAGGGGTCACAGTTGAATTATTGCTTTCAATCTTCACCTCGTCATCATTATAATATAAAGGGGTCAGAGTTGACTTAGAGTGCTTTCAATCTTCACCTCGTCATCATTATAGTATAAAGGGGTCAGAGTTGACTTAGTGCTTTCAATCTTCAACTCGTCATCATTATAATATAAAGGGGTCAGAGTTGACTTGGACTGCTTTCAATCTTCACCTCGTCATCATTATAATATAAATGGGTAAGAGTTGACTTCGTGCTTTCAATCTTCACCTCGTCATCATTATAATATAAAGGGGTCAGAGTTGACTTCGAGTGCTTTCAATCTTCACCTCGTCATCATTATAATATAAAGGGGTCAGAGTTGACTTAGAGTGCTTTCAATCTTCACCTCGTCATCATTATAATATAATGGGGTCAGAGTTGACTTTTTGCTTCCAATCTTCACCTCGTCATCATTATAATATAAAGGGGTCAGAGTTGACTTAGTGCTTTCAATCTTCACCTTGTCATCATTATAATATAAAGGGGTCAGAGTTGACTTAGTGCTTTCAATCTTCACCTTGTCATCATTATAATATAAATAGGTCAGAGTTGACTTAGAGTGCTTTCAATCTTCACCTCGTCATCATTATAATATAAAAGGGTCAGAGTTAAATTGGTTCTTTCAATCTTCACCTCGTCATCATTATAATATAAAGGGGTCAGAGTTGACTTAGTGCTTTCAATCTTCACCTCGTCATCATTATAATATAAAAGGGTCAGAGTTGACTTAGTGCTTTCAATCTTCACCTTGTCATCATTATAATATAAAGAGGTCAGAGTTGACTTAGAGTGCTTTCAATCTTCACCTAATCATCATTATAATATAAAGGGGTCAGAGTTGACTTAGTGCTTTCAATCTTCACCTCGTCATCATTATAATATAAGGGGGTCAGAGTTGACTTCGTGCTTCCAATCTTCACCTTGTCATCATTATAATATAAAGGGGTCAGAGTTGATTTAGAGTGCTTTCAATCTTCACCTCGTCATCATTATAATATAAAGGGGTCAGAGTTGACTTAGAGTGCTTTCAATCTTCACCTCGTCATCATTATAATATAAAGGGGTCAGAGTTGACTTAGAGTGCTTTCAATCTTCACCTCGTCATCATTATAATATAAAGGGGTCAGAGTTGACTTAGTGCTTTCAATCTTCACCTTGTCATCAATATAATATAAAGGGGTCAGAGTTGACTTAGTGCTTTCAATCTTCACCTCGTCATCATTATAATATAAAGGGGTCAGAGTTGACTTAGAGTGCTTTCAATCTCCACTTCGTCATCATTATAATATAAAGGGGTCAGAGTTGACTTAGAGTGCTTTCAATCTTCACCTCGTCATCATTATAATATAAAGGGGTCAGAGTTGACTTGGACTGCTTTCAATCTTCACCTCGTCATCATTATAATATAAAGGGGTCAGAGTTGACTTAGAGTGCTTTCAATCTTCACCTCGTCATCATTATAGTATAAAGGGGTCAGAGTTGACTTAGTGCTTTCAATCTTCACCTTGTCATCATTATAATATAAAGGGGTCAGAGTTGACTTAGTGCTTTCAATCTTCACCTCGTCATCATTATAATATAAAGGGGTCAGATTTGACTTAGTGCTTTCAATCTTCACCTTGTCATCATTATAATATAAAGGGATCAGAGTTGACTTAGAGTGCTTTCAATCTTCACTTCGTCATCATTATAATATAAAGGGGTCACAGTTGAATTATTGCTTTCAATCTTCACCTCGTCATCATTATAATATAAAGGGGTCAGAGTTGACTTAGTGCTTTCAATCTTCACCTTGTCATCATTATAATATAAAGGGGTCAGAGTTGACTTAGAGTGCTTTCAATCTTCACCTCGTCATCATTATAATATAAAGGGGTCAGAGTTGACTTAGACTGCTTTCAATCTTCACCTCGTCATCATTATAATATAAAGGGGTCAGAGTTGACTTAGAGTGCTTTCAATCTTCACCTCGTCATCATTATAGTCTAAAGGGGTCAGAGTTGACTTAGTGCTTTCAATCTTCACCTCGTCATCATTATAATATAAAGGGGTCAGAGTTGACTTGGACTGCTTTCAATCTTCACCTCGTCATCATTATAATATAAAGGGATGAGAGTTCACTTAGAGTGCTTTCAATCTTCACCTCATCATCATTATAATATAAATGGGTAAGAGTTGACTTCGTGCTTTCAATCTTCACCTCGTCATCATTATAATATAAAGGGGTCAGAGTTGACTTCGAGTGCTTTCAATCTTCACCTCGTCATCATTATAATATAAAGGGGTCAGAGTTGACTTAGAGTGCTTTCAATCTTCACCTCGTCATCATTATAATATAAAGGGGTCAGAGTTGACTTAGAGTGCTTTCAATTTTCACCTCGTCATCATTATAATATAATGGGGTCAGAGTTGACTTTTTGCTTCCAATCTTCACCTCGTCATCATTATAATATAATTAGGTCAGAGTTGACTTAGAGTGCTTTCAATCTTCACCTCGTCATCATTATAATATAAAAGGGTCAGAGTTAAATTGGTTCTTTCAATCTTCACCTCGTCATCATTATAATATAAAGGGGTCAGAGTTGACTTAGTGCTTTCAATCTTCACCTCGTCATCATTATAATATAAAAGGGTCAGAGTTGACTTAGTGCTTTCAATCTTCACCTTGTCATCATTATAATATAAAGGGGTCAGAGTTGACTTAGAGTGCTTTCAATCTTCACCTCGTCATCATTATAATATAAAGGGGTCAGGGTTGACTTAGTGCTTTCAATCTTCACCTCGTCATCATTATAATATAAGGGGGTCAGAGTTGACTTCGTGCTTCCAATCTTCACCTTGTCATCATTATAATATAAAGGGGTCAGAGTTGATTTAGAGTGCTTTCAATCTTCACCTCGTCATCATTATAATATAAAGGGGTCAGAGTTGACTTAGAGTGCTTTCAATCTTCACCTCGTCATCATTATAATATAAAGGAGTCAGAGTTGACTTAGAGTGCTTTCAATCTTCAACGCGTCATCATTATATCATAAAGTGGTAAGAGTTGACTTAGTGCTTTCAATCTTGACCTCGTCATCATTATAATATAAAGGGGTCAGAGTTGACTTAGTGCTTTCAATCTTCACCTCGTCATCACTATAATATAAAGGGGTCAGAGTTGACTTACAGTGCTTTCAATCTTCACCTCGTCATCATTATAATATAAAGGGGTCAGAGTTGACTTAGAGTGCTTTCAATCTTCACCTCCTCATCATTATAATATAAAGGGGTCAGAGTTGACTTAGAGTGCTTTCAATCTTCACCTCGTCATCATTATAATATAAAGGGGTCAGAGTTGACTTAGTGCTTTCAATCTTCACCTCGTCATCATTATAATATAAAGGGGTCAAAGTTGACTTAGAGTGCTTTCAATCTTCACCTCGTCATCATTATAATATAAAGGGGTCAGAGTTGACTTAGAGTGCTTTCAATCTTCACCTCGTCATCATTATAATATAAAGAGGTCAGAGTTGACTTTGTGCTTTTAATCTTCACCTCGTCATCATTATAATATAAAGGGGTCAGAGTTGACTTAGTGCTTTCAATCTTCACCTCGTCATCATTTTAAAATAAATAGGTCAGAGTTGACTTAGAGTGCTTTCAATCTTCACCTCGTCATCATTATAGTATAAAAGGGTCAGAGTTGAATTGGTGCTTTCAATCTTCACCTCGTCATCATTATAATATAAAGGGGTCAGAGTTGACTTAGTGCTTTTAATCTTCACCTTGTCATCATTATAATATAAAAGGGTCAGAGTTGACTTAGTGCTTTCAATCTTCACCTTGTCATCATTATAATATAAAGGGGTCAGAGTTGACTTAGAGTGCTTACAATCTTCACCTAATCATCATTATAATATAAAGGGGTCAGAGTTGACTTAGTGCTTTCAATCTTCACCTCGTCATCATTATAATATAAGGGGGTCAGAGTTGACTTCGTGCTTCCAATCTTCACCTTGTCATCATTATAATATAAAGGGGTCAGAGTTGACTTAGAGTGCTTTCAATCTTCACCTCGTCATCACTATAGTATAAAAGGGTCAGAGTTGAATTGGTGCTTTCAATCTTCACCTCGTCATCATTATAATATAAAGGGGTCAGAGTTGACTTAGTGCTTTTAATCTTCACCTTGTCATCATTATAATATAAAAGGGTCAGAGTTGACTTAGTGCTTTCAATCTTCACCTTGTCATCATTATAATATAAAGGGGTCAGAGTTGACTTAGAGTGCTTACAATCTTCACCTAATCATCATTATAATATAAAGGGGTCAGAGTTGACTTAGTGCTTTCAATCTTCACCTCGTCATCATTATAATATAAGGGGGTCAGAGTTGACTTCGTGCTTCCAATCTTCACCTTGTCATCATTATAATATAAAGGGGTCAGAGTTGACTTAGAGTGCTTTCAATCTTCACCTCGTCATCATTATAATATAAAGGAGTCAGAGTTGACTTAGAGTGCTTTCAATCTTCACCTCGTCATCATTATAATATAAAGGGGTCAGAGTTGACTTCGAGTGCTTTTAATCTTCACCTCGTCATCATTATAATATAAAGGGGTCAGAGATGACTTAGAGAGCCGTCAATCTTCACCTCGTCATCATTATAATATAAAGGGGTCAGAGTTGACTTAGAGTGCTTTCAATCTTCACCTCGTCATCATTATAACATAAAGGGTCAGAGTTGACTTAGTGCTTTCAATCTTCACCTTATCATCATTATAATATAAAGGAGTCATAGTTGACTTAGTGCTTTCAATCTTCACCTCGTCATCATTATAATATAAAGGGGTCAGAGTTGACTTAGAGTGCTTTCAATATTGACCTCGTCATCATTATAATATAAAGGGGTCAGAGTTGACTTAGTGCTTTCAATCTTCACCTCGTCATCATTATAATATAAAGGGATCAGAGTTGACTTAGAGTGCTTTCAATCTTCACCTCGTCATCATTATAATATAAAGGGGTCAGAGTTGAGTTAGAGTGCTTTCAATCTTCACCTCGTCATCATTATAAGATAAAGGGGTCAAAGATGGCTTAGAGTGCCGTCAATCTTCACCTCGTCATCATTATAATATAAAGTGGTCAGAGTTGACTTAGAGTGCTTTCAGTCTTCATCTTGTCATCATTATAATATAAAGGGGATAGAGTTGACTTAGTGCTTTCAATCTTCACCTCGTCATCATTATAATATAAAGGGGTCTAAGTTGACTTAGAGAGCTTTCAATCTTCACCTCGTCATCATTATAATATAAAGGGGTCAGAGTTGACTTAAAGTGCTTTCAATCTTCACCTCGTCATCATTATAATATAAAAGGGTCTAAGTTGACTTAGAGAGCTTTCAATCTTCACCTCGTCATCATTATAATATAAAGGGGTCAGAGTTGACTTAGAGTGCTTTCAATGTTCACCTCGTCATCATTATAAAATAAAGGGGTCAGAGTTGACTTAGAGTGCTTTCAATGTTCACCTCATCATCATTATAATATAAAGGGATCAGAGTTGACTTAGTGCTTTCAATCTTCACCTAGTCATCATTATAATATAAATGGGTCAGAGTTGACTTAGAGTCCTTTCAATCTTCACCTCGTCATCATTATAATATAAAGGGATCAGAGTTGACATAGAGTGCTTTCAATCTTCACCTCGTCATCATTATAATACAAAGGGGTCAGAGTTGACTTGGAGTGCTTTCAATCTTCACCTCGTCATCATTATAATATAAAGGGGTCAGAGTTGACTTAGTGCTTTCAATCTTCACTTCGTCATCATTATAATATAAAGGGGTCAGAGTTGACTTAGAGTGCTTTCAATCTTCACCTCGTCATCATTATAGTATAAAGGGGTCAGAGTTGACTTAGTGCTTTCAATCTTCACCTTGTCATCATTATAATATAAAGGGGTCAGAGTTGACTTAGTGCTTTCAATCTTCACCTCGTCATCATTATAATATAAAGGGGTCAGATTTGACTTAGTGCTTTCAATCTTCACCTTGTCATCATTATAATATAAAGGGATCAGAGTTGACTTAGAGTGCTTTCAATCTTCACTTCGTCATCATTATAATATAAAGGGGTCACAGTTGAATTATTGCTTTCAATCTTCACCTCGTCATCATTATAATATAAAGGGGTCAGAGTTGACTTAGTGCTTTCAATCTTCACCTTGTCATCATTATAATATAAAGGGGTCAGAGTTGACTTAGAGTGCTTTCAATCTTCACCTCGTCATCATTATAATATAAAGGGGTCAGAGTTGACTTAGACTGCTTTCAATCTTCACCTCGTCATCATTATAATATAAAGGGGTCAGAGTTGACTTAGAGTGCTTTCAATCTTCACCTCGTCATCATTATAGTATAAAGGGGTCAGAGTTGACTTAGTGCTTTCAATCTTCACCTCGTCATCATTATAATATAAAGGGGTCAGAGTTGACTTGGACTGCTTTCAATCTTCACCTCGTCATCATTATAATATAAAGGGATCAGAGTTCACTTAGAGTGCTTTCAATCTTCACCTCATCATCATTATAATATAAATGGGTAAGAGTTGACTTCGTGCTTTCAATCTTCACCTCGTCATCATTATAATATAAAGGGGTCAGAGTTGACTTAGAGTGCTTTCAATCTTCACCTCGTCATCATTATAATATAAAGGGGTCAGAGTTGACTTAGAGTGCTTTCAATCTTCACCTCGTCATCATTATAATATAATGGGGTCAGAGTTGACTTTTTGCTTCCAATCTTCACCTCGTCATCATTATAATATAATTAGGTCAGAGTTGACTTAGAGTGCTTTCAATCTTCACCTCGTCATCATTATAATATAAAAGGGTCAGAGTTAAATTGGTTCTTTCAATCTTCACCTCGTCATCATTATAATATAAAGGGGTCAGAGTTGACTTAGTGCTTTCAATCTTCACCTCGTCATCATTATAATATAAAAGGGTCAGAGTTGACTTAGTGCTTTCAATCTTCACCTTGTCATCATTATAATATAAAGGGGTCAGAGTTGACTTAGAGTGCTTTCAATCTTCACCTCGTCATCATTATAATATAAGGGGGTCAGAGTTGACTTCGTGCTTCCAATCTTCACCTTGTCATCATTATAATATAAAGGGGTCAGAGTTGATTTAGAGTGCTTTCAATCTTCACCTCGTCATCATTATAATATAAAGGGGTCAGAGTTGACTTAGAGTGCTTTCAATCTTCACCTCGTCATCATTATAATATAAAGGAGTCAGAGTTGACTTAGAGTGCTTTCAATCTTCAACGCGTCATCATTATATCATAAAGTGGTAAGAGTTGACTTAGTGCTTTCAATCTTGACCTCGTCATCATTATAATATAAAGGGGTCAGAGTTGACTTAGTGCTTTCAATCTTCACCTCGTCATCACTATAATATAAAGGGGTCAGAGTTGACTTACAGTGCTTTCAATCTTCACCTCGTCATCATTATAATATAAAGGGGTCAGAGTTGACTTAGAGTGCTTTCAATCTTCACCTCCTCATCATTATAATATAAAGGGGTCAGAGTTGACTTAGAGTGCTTTCAATCTTCACCTCGTCATCATTATAATATAAAGGGGTCAGAGTTGACTTAGTGCTTTCAATCTTCACCTCGTCATCATTATAATATAAAGGGGTCAGAGTTGACTTAGAGTGCTTTCAATCTTCACCTCCTCATCATTATAATATAAAGGGGTCAGAGTTGACTTAGAGTGCTTTCAATCTTCACCTCGTCATCATTATAATATAAAGGGGTCAGAGTTGACTTTGTGCTTTTAATCTTCACCTCGTCATCATTATAATATAAAGGGGTCAGAGTTGACTTAGTGCTTTCAATCTTCACCTCGTCATCATTTTAAAATAAATAGGTCAGAGTTGACTTAGAGTGCTTTCAATCTTCACCTCGTCATCATTATAGTATAAAAGGGTCAGAGTTGAATTGGTGCTTTCAATCTTCACCTCGTCATCATTATAATATAAAGGGGTCAGAGTTGACTTAGTGCTTTTAATCTTCACCTTGTCATCATTATAATATAAAAGGGTCAGAGTTGACTTAGTGCTTTCAATCTTCACCTTGTCATCATTATAATATAAAGGGGTCAGAGTTGACTTAGAGTGCTTACAATCTTCACCTAATCATCATTATAATATAAAGGGGTCAGAGTTGACTTAGTGCTTTCAATCTTCACCTCGTCATCATTATAATATAAGGGGGTCAGAGTTGACTTCGTGCTTCCAATCTTCACCTTGTCATCATTATAATATAAAAGGGTCAGAGTTGACTTAGAGTGCTTTCAATCTTCACCTCGTCATCATTATAATATAAAGGAGTCAGAGTTGACTTAGAGTGCTTTCAATCTTCACCTCGTCATCATTATAATATAAAGGGGTCAGAGTTGACTTCGAGTGCTTTTAATCTTCACCTCGTCATCATTATAATATAAAGGGGTCAGAGATGACTTAGAGAGCCGTCAATCTTCACCTCGTCATCATTATAATATAAAGGGGTCAGAGTTGACTTAGAGTGCTTTCAATCTTCACCTCGTCATCATTATAACATAAAGGGTCAGAGTTGACTTAGTGCTTTCAATCTTCACCTTATCATCATTATAATATAAAGGAGTCATAGTTGACTTAGTGCTTTCAATCTTCACCTCGTCATCATTATAATATAAAGGGGTCAGAGTTGACTTAGAGTGCTTTCAATATTGACCTCGTCATCATTATAATATAAAGGGGTCAGAGTTGACTTAGTGCTTTCAATCTTCACCTCGTCATCATTATAATATAAAGGGATCAGAGTTGACTTAGAGTGCTTTCAATCTTCACCTCGTCATCATTATAATATAAAGGGGTCAGAGTTGAGTTAGAGTGCTTTCAATCTTCACCTCGTCATCATTATAAGATAAAGGGGTCAAAGATGGCTTAGAGTGCCGTCAATCTTCACCTCGTCATCATTATAATATAAAGTGGTCAGAGTTGACTTAGAGTGCTTTCAGTCTTCATCTTGTCATCATTATAATATAAAGGGGATAGAGTTGACTTAGTGCTTTCAATCTTCACCTCGTCATCATTATAATATAAAGGGGTCTAAGTTGACTTAGAGAGCTTTCAATCTTCACCTCGTCATCATTATAATATAAAGGGGTCAGAGTTGACTTAAAGTGCTTTCAATCTTCACCTCGTCATCATTATAATATAAAGGGGTCTAAGTTGACTTAGAGAGCTTTCAATCTTCACCTCGTCATCATTATAATATAAAGGGGTCAGAGTTGACTTAGAGTGCTTTCAATGTTCACCTCGTCATCATTATAAAATAAAGGGGTCAGAGTTGACTTAGAGTGCTTTCAATGTTCACCTCGTCATCATTATAATATAAAGGGGTCAGAGTTGACTTAGAGTGCTTTCAATCTTCACCTCGTCATCATTATAATATAAAGGGGTCAGAGTTGACTTAGTGCTTTCAATCTTCACCTTGTCATCATTATAATATAAATGGGTCAGAGTTGACTTAGAGTCCTTTCAATCTTCACCTCGTCATCATTATAATATAAAGGGATCAGAGTTGACATAGAGTGCTTTCAATCTTCACCTCGTCATCATTATAATACAAAGGGGTCAGAGTTGACTTGGAGTGCTTTCAATCTTCACCTCGTCATCATTATAATATAAAGGGGTCAGAGTTGACTTAGTGCTTTCAATCTTCACTTCGTCATCATTATAATATAAAGGGGTCAGAGTTGACTTAGAGTGCTTTCAATCTTCACCTCGTCATCATTATAGTATAAAGGGGTCAGAGTTGACTTAGTGCTTTCAATCTTCACCTTGTCATCATTATAATATAAAGGGGTCAGAGTTGACTTAGTGCTTTCAATCTTCACCTCGTCATCATTATAATATAAAGGGGTCAGATTTGACTTAGTGCTTTCAATCTTCACCTTGTCATCATTATAATATAAAGGGATCAGAGTTGACTTAGAGTGCTTTCAATCTTCACTTCGTCATCATTATAATATTAAGGGGTCACAGTTGAATTATTGCTTTCAATCTTCACCTCGTCATCATTATAATATAAAGGGGTCAGAGTTGACTTAGTGCTTTCAATCTTCACCTTGTCATCATTATAATATAAAGGGGTCAGAGTTGACTTAGAGTGCTTTCAATCTTCACCTCGTCATCATTATAATATAAAGGGGTCAGAGTTGACTTAGACTGCTTTCAATCTTCACCTCGTCATCATTATAATATAAAGGGGTCAGAGTTGACTTAGAGTGCTTTCAATCTTCACCTCGTCATCATTATAGTATAAAGGGGTCAGAGTTGACTTAGTGCTTTCAATCTTCACCTCGTCATCATTATAATATAAAGGGGTCAGAGTTGACTTGGACTGCTTTCAATCTTCACCTCGTCATCATTATAATATAAAGGGATCAGAGTTCACTTAGAGTGCTTTCAATCTTCACCTCATCATCATTATAATATAAATGGGTAAGAGTTGACTTCGTGCTTTCAATCTTCACCTCGTCATCATTATAATATAAAGGGGTCAGAGTTGACTTCGAGTGCTTTCAATCTTCACCTCGTCATCATTATAATATAAAGGGGTCAGAGTTGACTTAGAGTGCTTTCAATCTTCACCTCGTCATCATTATAATATAAAGGGGTCAGAGTTGACTTAGAGTGCTTTCAATCTTCACCTCGTCATCATTATAATATAATGGGGTCAGAGTTGACTTTTTGCTTCCAATCTTCACCTCGTCATCATTATAATATAATTAGGTCAGAGTTGACTTAGAGTGCTTTCAATCTTCACCTCGTCATCATTATAATATAAAAGGGTCAGAGTTAAATTGGTTCTTTCAATCTTCACCTCGTCATCATTATAATATAAAGGGGTCAGAGTTGACTTAGTGCTTTCAATCTTCACCTCGTCATCATTATAATATAAAAGGGTCAGAGTTGACTTAGTGCTTTCAATCTTCACCTTGTCATCATTATAATATAAAGGGGTCAGAGTTGACTTAGAGTGCTTTCAATCTTCACCTCGTCATCATTATAATATAAAGGGGTCAGGGTTGACTTAGTGCTTTCAATCTTCACCTCGTCATCATTATAATATAAGGGGGTCAGAGTTGACTTCGTGCTTCCAATCTTCACCTTGTCATCATTATAATATAAAGGGGTCAGAGTTGATTTAGAGTGCTTTCAATCTTCACCTCGTCATCATTATAATATAAAGGGGTCAGAGTTGACTTAGAGTGCTTTCAATCTTCACCTCGTCATCATTATAATATAAAGGAGTCAGAGTTGACTTAGAGTGCTTTCAATCTTCAACGCGTCATCATTATATCATAAAGTGGTAAGAGTTGACTTAGTGCTTTCAATCTTGACCTCGGCATCATTATAATATAAAGGGGTCAGAGTTGACTTAGTGCTTTCAATCTTCACCTCGTCATCACTATAATATAAAGGGGTCAGAGTTGACTTACAGTGCTTTCAATCTTCACCTCGTCATCATTATAATATAAAGGGGTCAGAGTTGACTTAGAGTGCTTTCAATCTTCACCTCCTCATCATTATAATATAAAGGGGTCAGAGTTGACTTAGAGTGCTTTCAATCTTCACCTCGTCATCATTATAATATAAAGGGGTCAGAGTTGACTTAGTGCTTTCAATCTTCACCTCGTCATCATTATAATATAAAGGGGTCAGAGTTGACTTAGAGTGCTTTCAATCTTCACCTCGTCATCATTATAATATAAAGGGGTCAGAGTTGACTTTGTGCTTTTAATCTTCACCTCGTCATCATTATAATATAAAGGGGTCAGAGTTGACTTAGTGCTTTCAATCTTCACCTTGTCATCATTATAATATAAAGAGGTCAGAGTTGACTTAGTGCTTTCAATCTTCACCTCGTCATCATTTTAAAATAAATAGGTCAGAGTTGACTTAGAGTGCTTTCAATCTTCACCTCGTCATCATTATAGTATAAAAGGGTCAGAGTTGAATTGGTGCTTTCAATCTTCACCTCGTCATCATTATAATATAAAGGGGTCAGAGTTGACTTAGTGCTTTTAATCTTCACCTTGTCATCATTATAATATAAAAGGGTCAGAGTTGACTTCGTGCTTCCAATCTTCACCTTGTCATCATTATAATATAAAGGGGTCAGAGTTGACTTAGAGTGCTTTCAATCTTCACCTCGTCATCATTATAATATAAAGGAGTCAGAGTTGACTTAGAGTGCTTTCAATCTTCACCTCGTCATCATTATAATATAAAGGGGTCAGAGTTGACTTCGAGTGCTTTTAATCTTCACCTCGTCATCATTATAATATAAAGGGGTCAGAGATGACTTAGAGTGCCGTCAATCTTCACCTCGTCATCATTATAATATAAAGAGGTCAGAGTTGACTTAGAGTGCTTTCAATCTTCACCTCGTCATCATTATAACATAAAGGGTCAGAGTTGACTTAGTGCTTTCAATCTTCACCTTATCATCATTATAATATAAAGGAGTCATAGTTGACTTAGTGCTTTCAATCTTCACCTCGTCATCATTATAATATAAAGGGATCAGAGTTGACTTAGAGTGCTTTCAATCTTCACCTCGTCATCATTATAATATAAAGGGGTCAGAGTTGAGTTAGAGTGCTTTCAATCTTCACCTCGTCATCATTATAAGATAAAGGGGTCAAAGATGGCTTAGAGTGCCGTCAATCTTCACCTCGTCATCATTATAATATAAAGTGGTCAGAGTTGACTTAGAGTGCTTTCAGTCTTCATCTTGTCATCATTATAATATAAAGGGGATAGAGTTGACTTAGTGCTTTCAATCTTCACCTCGTCATCATTATAATATAAAGGGGTCTAAGTTGACTTAGAGAGCTTTCAATCTTCACCTCGTCATCATTATAATATAAAGGGGTCAGAGTTGACTTAAAGTGCTTTCAATCTTCACCTCGTCATCATTATAATATAAAGGGGTCTAAGTTGACTTAGAGAGCTTTCAATCTTCACCTCGTCATCATTATAATATAAAGGGGTCAGAGTTGACTTAGAGTGCTTTCAATGTTCACCTCGTCATCATTATAAAATAAAGGGGTCAGAGTTGACTTAGAGTGCTTTCAATGTTCACCTCGTCATCATTATAATATAAAGGGGTCAGAGTTGACTTAGAGTGCTTTCAATCTTCACCTCGTCATCATTATAATATAAAGGGATCAGAGTTGACTTAGTGCTTTCAATCTTCACCTAGTCATCATTATAATATAAATGGGTCAGAGTTGACTTAGAGTCCTTTCAATCTTCACCTCGTCATCATTATAATATAAAGGGATCAGAGTTGACATAGAGTGCTTTCAATCTTCACCTCGTCATCATTATAATACAAAGGGGTCAGAGTTGACTTGGAGTGCTTTCAATCTTCACCTCGTCATCATTATAATATAAAGGGGTCAGAGTTGACTTAGTGCTTTCAATCTTCACTTCGTCATCATTATAATATAAAGGGGTCAGATTTGACTTAGAGTGCTTTCAATCTTCACCTCGTCATCATTATAATATAAAGGAGTCAGAGTTGACTTAGTGCTTTCAATCTTCACCTCGTCATCATTATAATATAAAGGGATCAGAGTTGACTTAGTGCTTTCAATCTTCACCTCGTCATCATTATAATATAAAGGGATAAGAGTTGACATAGAGTGCTTTCAATCTTCTCCTCGTCATCTTTATAATATAAAGGGGTCAGAGTTGACTTAGAGTGCTTTCAATCTTCACCTCGTCATCATTATAACATAAAGGGGTCAGAGTTGACTTAGAGTGCTTTCAATCTTCACCTCGTCATCATTATAATATAAAGGGGTCAGAGTTGACTTTGTGATTTTAATCTTCACCTCGTCATCATTATAATATAAAGGGGTCAGAGTTGACTTAGAGTGCTTTCAATCTTCACCTCGTCATCATTATAATATAAAGGGGTCAGAGTTGACTTAGACTGCTTTCAATCTTCACCTCGTCATCATTATAATATAAAGGGGTCAGAGTTGACTTAGAGTGCTTTCAATCTTCACCTCGTCATCATTATAGTATAAAGGGGTCAGAGTTGACTTAGTGCTTTCAATCTTCACCTCGTCATCATTATAATATAAAGGGATCAGAGTTGACTTGGACTGCTTTCAATCTTCACCTCGTCATCATTATAATATAAAGGGATCAGAGTTCACTTAGAGTGCTTTCAATCTTCACCTCATCATCATTATAATATAAATGGGTAAGAGTTGACTTCGTGCTTTCAATCTTCACCTCGTCATCATTATAATATAAAGGGGTCAGAGTTGACTTCGAGTGCTTTCAATCTTCACCTCGTCATCATTATAATATAAAGGGGTCAGAGTTGACTTCGAGTGCTTTCAATCTTCACCTCGTCATCATTATAATATAAAGGGGTCAGAGTTTACTTAGAGTGCTTTCAATCTTCACCTCGTCATCATTATAATATAATGGGGTCAGAGTTGACTTTTTGCTTCCAATCTTCACCTCGTCATCATTATAATATAATTAGGTCAGAGTTGACTTAGAGTGCTTTCAATCTTCACCTCGTCATCATTATAATATAAAAGGGTCAGAGTTAAATTGGTTCTTTCAATCTTCACCTCGTCATCATTATAATATAAAGGGGTCAGAGTTGACTTAGTGCTTTCAATCTTCACCTCGTCATCATTATAATATAAAAGGGTCAGAGTTGACTTAGTGCTTTCAATCTTCACCTTGTCATCATGATAATATAAAGGGGTCAGAGTTGACTTAGAGTGCTTTCAATCTTCACCTCGTCATCATTATAATATAAAGGGGTCAGGGTTGACTTAGTGCTTTCAATCTTCACCTCGTCATCATTATAATATAAGGGGGTCAGAGTTGACTTCGTGCTTCCAATCTTCACCTTGTCATCATTATAATATAAAGGGGTCAGAGTTGATTTAGAGTGCTTTCAATCTTCACCTCGTCATCATTATAATATAAAGGGGTCAGAGTTGACTTAGAGTGCTTTCAATCTTCACCTCGTCATCATTATAATATAAAGGAGTCAGAGTTGACTTAGAGTGCTTTCAATCTTCAACGCGTCATCATTATATCATAAAGTGGTAAGAGTTGACTTAGTGCTTTCAATCTTGACCTCGGCATCATTATAATATAAAGGGGTCAGAGTTGACTTAGTGCTTTCAATCTTCACCTCGTCATCACTATAATATAAAGGGGTCAGAGTTGACTTACAGTGCTTTCAATCTTCACCTCGTCATCATTATAATATAAAGGGGTCAGAGTTGACTTAGAGTGCTTTCAATCTTCACCTCCTCATCATTATAATATAAAGGGGTCAGAGTTGACTTAGAGTGCTTTCAATCTTCACCTCGTCATCATTATAATATAAAGGGGTCAGAGTTGACTTAGTGCTTTCAATCTTCACCTCGTCATCATTATAATATAAAGGGGTCAGAGTTGACTTAGAGTGCTTTCAATCTTCACCTCGTCATCATTATAATATAAAGGGGTCAGAGTTGACTTAGAGTGCTTTAAATCTTCACCTCGTCATCATTATAATATAAAGGGGTCAGAGTTGACTTTGTGCTTTTAATCTTCACCTCGTCATCATTATAATATAAAGGGGTCAGAGTTGACTTAGTGCTTTCAATCTTCACCTTGTCATCATTATAATATAAAGAGGTCAGAGTTGACTTAGTGCTTTCAATCTTCACCTCGTCATCATTTTAAAATAAATAGGTCAGAGTTGACTTAGAGTGCTTTCAATCTTCACCTCGTCATCATTATAGTATAAAAGGGTCAGAGTTGAATTGGTGCTTTCAATCTTCACCTCGTCATCATTATAATATAAAGGGGTCAGAGTTGACTTAGTGCTTTTAATCTTCACCTTGTCATCATTATAATATAAAAGGGTCAGAGTTGACTTAGTGCTTTCAATCTTCACCTTGTCATCATTATAATATAAAGGGGTCAGAGTTGACTTAGAGTGCTTACAATCTTCACCTAATCATCATTATAATATAAAGGGGTCAGAGTTGACTTAGTGCTTTCAATCTTCACCTCGTCATCATTATAATATAAGGGGGTCAGAGTTGACTTCGTGCTTCCAATCTTCACCTTGTCATCATTATAATATAAAGGGGTCAGAGTTGACTTAGAGTGCTTTCAATCTTCACCTCGTCATCATTATAATATAAAGGAGTCAGAGTTGACTTAGAGTGCTTTCAATCTTCACCTCGTCATCATTATAATATAAAGGGGTCAGAGTTGACTTCGAGTGCTTTTAATCTTCACCTCGTCATCATTATAATATAAAGGGGTCAGAGATGACTTAGAGTGCCGTCAATCTTCACCTCGTCATCATTATAATATAAAGAGGTCAGAGTTGACTTAGAGTGCTTTCAATCTTCACCTCGTCATCATTATAACATAAAGGGTCAGAGTTGACTTAGTGCTTTCAATCTTCACCTTATCATCATTATAATATAAAGGAGTCATAGTTGACTTAGTGCTTTCAATCTTCACCTCGTCATCATTATAATATAAAGGGGTCAGAGTTGACTTAGTGCTTTCAATCTTCACCTCGTCATCATTATAATATAAAGGGATCAGAGTTGACTTAGAGTGCTTTCAATCTTCACCTCGTCATCATTATAATATAAAGGGGTCAGAGTTGAGTTAGAGTGCTTTCAATCTTCACCTCGTCATCATTATAAGATAAAGGGGTCAAAGATGGCTTAGAGTGCCGTCAATCTTCACCTCGTCATCATTATAATATAAAGTGGTCAGAGTTGACTTAGAGTGCTTTCAGTCTTCATCTTGTCATCATTATAATATAAAGGGGATAGAGTTGACTTAGTGCTTTCAATCTTCACCTCGTCATCATTATAATATAAAGGGGTCTAAGTTGACTTAGAGAGCTTTCAATCTTCACCTCGTCATCATTATAATATAAAGGGGTCAGAGTTGACTTAAAGTGCTTTCAATCTTCACCTCGTCATCATTATAATATAAAGGGGTCTAAGATGACTTAGAGAGCTTTCAATCTTCACCTCGTCATCATTATAATATAAAGGGGTCAGAGTTGACTTAGAGTGCTTTCAATGTTCACCTCGTCATCATTATAAAATAAAGGGGTCAGAGTTGACTTAGAGTGCTTTCAATGTTCACCTCGTCATCATTATAATATAAAGGGGTCAGAGTTGACTTAGAGTGCTTTCAATCTTCACCTCGTCATCATTATAATATAAAGGGATCAGAGTTGACTTAGTGCTTTCAATCTTCACCTAGTCATCATTATAATATAAATGGGTCAGAGTTGACTTAGAGTCCTTTCAATCTTCACCTCGTCATCATTATAATATAAAGGGATCAGAGTTGACATAGAGTGCTTTCAATCTTCACCTCGTCATCATTATAATACAAAGGGGTCAGAGTTGACTTGGAGTGCTTTCAATCTTCACCTCGTCATCATTATAATATAAAGGGGTCAGAGTTGACTTAGTGCTTTCAATCTTCACTTCGTCATCATTATAATATAAAGGGGTCAGATTTGACTTAGAGTGCTTTTAATCTTCACCTCGTCATCATTATAATATAAAGGAGTCAGAGTTGACTTAGTGCTTTCAATCTTCACCTCGTCATCATTATAATATAAAGGGATCAGAGTTGACTTAGTGCTTTCAATCTTCACCTCGTCATCATTATAATATAAAGGGATAAGAGTTGACATAGAGTGCTTTCAATCTTCTCCTCGTCATCTTTATAATATAAAGGGGTCAGAGTTGACTTAGAGTGCTTTCAATCTTCACCTCGTCATCATTATAACATAAAGGGGTCAGAGTTGACTTAGAGTGCTTTCAATCTTCACCTCGTCATCATTATAATATAAAGGGGTCAGAGTTGACTTTGTGATTTTAATCTTCACCTCGTCATCATTATAATATAAAGGGGTCAGAGTTGACTTAGTGCTTTCAATCTTCACCTTGTCATCATTATAATATAAAGGGGTCAGAGTTGACTTAGTGCTTTCAATCTTCACCTCGTCATCATTATAATATAAATAGGTCAGAGTTGACTTAGAGTGCTTACAATCTTCACTTAATCACCATTATAATATAAAGGGTCAGAGTTGATTTAGTGCTTTCAATCTTCACCTCGTCATCATTATAATATAAGGGGGTGAGAGTTGACTTCGTGCTTCCAATCTTCACCTTGTCATCAATATAATATAAAGGGGTCAGAGTTGATTTAGAGTGCTTTCAATCTTCACCTCGTCATCATTATAATATAAAGGGGTCAGAGTTGACTTAGAGTGCTTTCAATCTTCACCTCGTCATCATTATAATATAAAGGAGTCAGAGTTGACTTAGAGTGCTTTCAATCTTCACCTCGTCATCATTATAATATAAAGGGGTCAGAGTTGACTTAGAGTGCTTTCAACATTCACCTCGTCATCATTATAATATAAAGGGGTCAGAGTTGACTTAGTGCTTTCAATCTTCAACGCGATATCATTATATCATAAAGTGGTAAGAGTTGACTTAGTGCTTTCAATCTTGACCTCGTCATCATTATAATATAAAGGGGTCAGAGTTGACTTAGTGCTTTCAATCTTCACCTCGTCATCACTATAATATAAAGGGGTCAGAGTTGACTTAGAAAGCTTTCAATCTTCACCTCGTCATCATTATGATATAAAGGGGTCAGAGTTGACTTAGAGTGCTTTCAATCTTCACCTCGTCATCATTATAATATAAAGGGGTCAGAGTTGACTTAATGCTTTCAATCTTCACCTCGTCATCATTATAATATAAAGGGGTCAGATTTGACTTGGAGTGCTTTCAATCTTCACCTCGTCATCATTATAATATAAAGGGTTCTAGGTTTTGGTATACGATATAAATCTAGGTTTTGTCTTACGGTATAAATTTACGTTTTGGTATATGATATAAATCTAGGTTTTGGTATGCAATATAAATATTGACTTTGGTATGCGATACAAATCTGGATTTCGCTATCAGATATAAATCTAGGTTTTGGTATACGATATCAATCTAGGTTTTGGTATGAGATATAAATCTAGGTTTTGAGTATACGATATCAATCTAGATATTGGTATGCTGTATAAATCTAGGTTTTGCTATGCGGTATAAACCTAACTATTGGTATGTGGTATGAATCTAGGTTTTGGTACGCGAGATAGATCTAGGTTTTGTAATACTGTATGAATGTAGGTTGTGGTATATGATATAAATCTAGATTTTGGTATGCGGTTTAAATCTAGGTTTTCGTATACGATATCAATTTAGATTTTGATATACGGTATAAATGTAGGTTTTCGTATTAGGTATAAATCAAGGTTTTGGTATGTAATATAAATATAAATTTTGGTATACGATATAAATATAGGTTTTGGTACTAGATATAAATCTAGGCTTTGGTATACGATATAGATCTAGGTATTGGTATATGGTATGCGATTTCAATCAAGGTTTTGGTATACGGTATAAATCTAGGTTTTGGTAGACGGTATAAATATAAGTTTTGGTATGCGATATAAATCTCGGTTTTGGTATACGGTATAAATCTAGGATTTGGTATTCGAGATAAATCTAGGTTTTGCAATACTGTATAAATTTAAGTTGTGGTATACGGTATAAATTTAGGCTTTGGTATACGATATAAATATAGGTTTTGGTATACAATATAAATCTAGGTTTTGGTATGTGATATAAATCTAGGTTTTGGCATGTGATATAAGGTATTAGAAATATAGGTCTTTGCATACGAGATATATCTAGGTTTCGGTATACGATCTAAATCTAGGTTTTGGTATACGATATAAATCTAGGTTTTGGTATTTTATATAAATCTAGCTATTGGTATACGGTATAAATCTAGGTATTGGTATACGATATAAATCCATGTTTTGGCATACGCTATAAATCTAGGTTTTGGTATACGGTATAGATCTAGGTTTTGGTATATGATATAAATCGATGTTTTGATATACGATATAAATCTAGCTTTTGGTAGTAGATATAAAGCTAGGTTTTGGTATACGATTAAAATCTAGGTTTTGGTATACGATTTAAATCTAGGTTTTCATTTACGATATAAATCTAGGTTTTGGAATACGATATAAATCGAGATTTTGGTATATGATCTAAATCTAGGTATTAGTATACTGTAGCAATCTAGGTTTTGCTATGCGGTTTAAATCTAGGTTTTGGTATACGAGATAAATCTTGGTTTTGCTATGCTACATAAATCTAGGTATTGGTTTGCGATTTAAATCTAGGTTTTGATTTACGATATAAATCTAGGTTTTGGAATACGATATAAATCTAGGTTTTGGTATATTAGATAAATCTTGGTTTTGCTATGCTACATAAATCTAGGTTTTGGTATGCGATATAAATCTAGGTTTTGGTATATAAATATTGTCTTTGGAATAGGATACAAATCTGGATTTTGGCATGCGATATAAATCTAGGTCTTGGTATATGATATAAATCTAGGTTTTGGAATATAAATATTGTCTTTGGAATAGGATACAAATCTGGATTTTGGTATAAGATATAAATCTAGGTTTTGGTATATGATATAAAGCTAGGTTTTGGTACGCGATATGAATCTATGTTTTGAGTATACGATATGAATCTAGATATTGGTATGCTGTATAAATCTAGGTTTTGTTATAAGGTATAAATCTAAGTATTGGTATACGGTATGAATCTAGGTTTTGGAATGCTGTATGAATCTAGGTTGTGGTATATTATATAAATCAAGGTTTTGGTATGCGATTTAAATCTAGGTTTTGGTATACGATATAAATCTAGGTTTTGATATGCGGTATAAATGTAGGTTTTCGTATTAGGTATAAATCAAGGTTTTGGTATGCGATATAAATATAAGTTTTGGTATACGATATAAATATAGGTTTTGGTATAAGATATAAATCTATGTTTTGGTATGCGGAATAAATCTAGGTTTTGGTTTACGATATAAATCTAGGTTTTGGTATATTATATAAATCTAGGTATTGGTATACTGTATACATCTAGGTTTTGCTATTCGATATTAATCTAGGTACTGGAATACAATATAAATATAGGTTTTGGTATGCAATATAAATATTGGTTTTGGTATACGATATAAATCTAGGTTTTGGTATATGATATCAATCTAGGTTTTGGCATACGATATAAATCTAGGTTTTGGTATGAGATATAAATCTAGGTTTTGAGTATACGATATCAATCTAGATATTGGTATGCTGTATAAATCTAGGTTTTGCTATGCGGTATAAACCTAAGTATTTGTATACGGTATGAATCTAGGTTTTGGTACGCGAGATAGATCAAGGTTTTGTAATACTGTATGAATCTAGGTTGTGGTATATGATATAAATCTAGATTTTTGTATGCGGTTTAAATCTAGGTTTTCGTATACGATATCAATTTAGATTTTGATATACGGTATAAATGTAGGTTTTGGTACTAGATATGAATCTAGGTTTTGGTAAACGATATAAATCACGATTTTAGTATGCAATATAAATGTAGGCTTTGGTATACGATATAGATCTAGGTATTGGTATATGGTATGCGATTTAAATCTAGGTTTTGGTATACGGTATAATTCTAGGCTTTGGTAGACAGTATAAATATAAATTTTGGTTTGCGATATAAATCTCGGTTTTGGTATATGGTATAAATCTAGGATTTGGTATTCGAGATAAATCTAGGTTTTGCAATACTGTATAAATCTAAGTTGTGGTATACGGTATAAATTTAGGTTTTGGTATACGATATAAATATAGGTTTTGGTATATGATATAAATCTAGGTTTTGGTATGTGATATAAATCTAGGTTTTGGCATGTGATATAAGGTATAAGATATGTAGGTTTTTGCATACGAGATATATCTAGGTTTTGGTATACGATATAAATATAGGTTTTGGTACTAGATATAAATCTAGGTTTTGGTATACGATATAAATCAAGATTTTAGTATGCAATATAAATGTAGGCTTTGGTATGCGATATAGATCTAGGTATTGGTATATGGTATGCGATTTAAATCTAGGTTTTGGTATACGGTATAAATCTAGGCTTTGGTAGATGATATAAATATAAGTTTTGGTATGCGATATAAATCTCGGTTTTGGTATACGGTATAAATCTAGGATTTGGTATTCGAGATAAATCTAGGTTTTGCAATACTGTATAAATTTAAGTTGTGGTATACGGTATAAATTTAGGTTTTGGTATACCATATAAATATAGGTTTTGGTATACGATATAAATCTAGGTTTTGGTATGTGATATAAATCTAGGTTTTGGCATGTGATATAAGGTATAAGATATATAGGTCTTTGCATACGAGATATATCTAGGTTTCGGTATGCGATCTAAATCTAGGTTTTGGTATAAGATATACATCTAGGTTTTGGTATTTGATATAAATCTAGCTTTTGGTATACGGTATTAATCTAGGTATTGGTATACGATATAAATCCATGTTTTGGCATACGCTATAAATCTAGGTTTTGGTATACGGTATAGATCTAGGTTTTGGTATATGATATAAATCGATGTTTTGATATACGATATCAATCTAGCTTTTGGTAGTAGATATAAAGCTAGGTTTTGGTATGCGATTAAAATCTAGGTTTTGGTATACGATATAAATCTAGGTATTGGTATGCGATTTAAATCTAGGTTTTGATTTACGATATAAATCTAGGTTTTGGAATACGATATAAATCGAGATTTTGGTATATGATCTAAATCTAGGTATTAGTATACTGTATCAATCTAGGTTTTGCTATACGGTTTAAATCCAGGTTTTGGTATGCGAGATAAATCTTGGTTTTGCTATGCTACATAAATCTAGGTATTGGTTTGCGATTTAAATCTAGGTTTAGATTTACGATATAAATCTATGTTTTGGAATACGATATAAATCTAGGTTTTGGTATATTAGTTAAATCTTGGTTTTGCTATGCTACATAAATCTAGGTTTTGGTATGCGATATAAATCTAAGCTTTGGTATATAATATAAATCTAGGTTTTGGCATGCGATATAAATCTAGGTCTTGGTATATGATATAAATCTAGGTTTTGGCATGCAATATAAATATTGTCTTTGGAATAGGATACAAATCTGGATTTTGGTATAAGATATAAATCTAGGTTTTGGTATATTATATTAAGCTAGGTTTTGGTACGCGATATGAATCTAGGTTTTGAGTATACGATATGAATCTAGATATTGGTATGCTGTATAAATCTAGGTTTTGTTATAAGGTATAAATCTAAGTATTGGTATACGGTATGAATCTAGGTTTTGGAATGCTGTATGAATCTAGGTTGTGGTATATTATATAAATCAAGGTTTTGGTATGTGATTTAAATCTAGGTATTGGTATACTGTATACATCTAGGTTTTGCTATACGATATAAATCTAGGTACTGGAATGCGATATAAATCTAGGTTTTGTCATACGGCATAAATCTAGGTTTTTGGTATATTGTATAAATCTAGGCTTTGGTATGCAATATAATCGAGGCTTTGGTATACGGTATAAATTTAGGCTTTGGTATATGATATAAATCTAAGTTTTGGTATGCAATATAAATATTGGTTTTGGTATACGATATAAATCTAGGTTTTGGTATATGATATCAATCTAGGTTTTGGCATGCGATATTAATCTAGGTTTTGTCTTACGGTATAAATTTAGGTTTTGGTATGCAATATAAATCTAGGTTTTGGTATGCAATATAAATATTAGCTTTGGTATGCGATACAAATCTGGATTTTGCTATAAGATATAAATCTAGGTATTGGTATACGATATAAATTTAGGTTTTGTGTTACGTATAAATTTACGTTTTGGTATTAGATATGAATCTAGGATTTGGTAAACGATATAAATCACGATTTTAGTATGCCATATAAATGTAGGCTTTGGTATACGATATAGATCTAGGTATTGGTATATGGTATGCGATTTAAATCTAGGTTTTGGTATACGGTATAATTCTAGGCTTTGGTAGACAGTATAAATATAAATTTTGGTATGCGATATAAATCTCGGTTTTGGTATATGGTATAAATCTAGGATTTGGTATTCGAGATAAATCTAGGTTTTGCAATACTATATAAATCTAAGTTGTGGTATACGGTATAAATTTAGGTCTTGGTATACGATATAAATATAGGTTTTGGTATACGATATAAATCTAGGTTTTGGCATATGATATAAATCTAGGTTTTGGCATGAGATATAAGGTATAAGATATGTAGGTTTTTGCATACGAGATATATCTAGGTTTCGGTATACGATATAAATCTAGGTTTTGGTATACGATATAAATCTAGGTTTTGGTATTCGAGATAAATCTACGTTTTGGTATACGGTATAAATCTAGGTATTGGTATACGATATAAATCCATGATTTGGCATACGTTATCAATCTAGGTCTTGGTATGAGATATAAATCTAGGTTTTGAGTACACGATATCAATCTAGATATTCGTATGCTGTATAAATCTAGGTTTTGCTATGCGGTATAAACCTAAGTATTGGTATACGGTATGAATCTAGGTTTTGGTATGCGAGATAGATCTAGGTTTTGCAATACTGTATGAATCTAGGTTGTGGTATATGATATAAATCTAGATTTTGGCATGCGGTTTAAATCTAGGTTTTCGTATACGATATCAATTTAGATTTTGATATACGGTATAAATGTAGGTTTTCGTATTAGGTATAAATCAAGGTTTTGGTATGTAGTATAAATATAAGTTTTGGTATACGATATAAATATAGGTTTTGGTACTAGATATAAATCTAGGTTTTGGTAAACGATATAAATCAAGATTTTATTATGCAATATAAATGTAGGCTTTGGTATACGATATAGATCTACGTATTGGTATATGGTATGCGATTTAAATCTAGGTTTTGGTATACGTATAATTCTAGGCTTTGGTAGACGGTATAAATATAAGTTTTGGTATAGGATATAAATCTAGGTTTTGATATAAGATATAAATCTATGTTTTGGTATGCCGAATAAATCTAGGTTTTGGTTTACGATATAAATCTAGGTTTTGGTATATTATATAAATCTAGGTATTTGTATACTGTATGCATCTAGGTTTTGCTATACGATATAAATCTAGGTACTGGAATACGATATAAATATAGGTTTTGGTATGCGATATAAATCTAGGTTTTGTCATACGGCATAAATCTAGGTTTTGGTATTCTGGATAAATCTAGGTTTTAGTATGCAATATAATCTAGGCTTTGGTATACGGTATAAATTTAGGTTTTGGTATATGATATAGATCTAAGTTTTGGTATGCAATATAAATATTGGTTTTTGGTATACGATATCAATCTAGGTTTTGGTATATGATATCAATCTAGGTTTTGGCATGCGATATAAATCTAGGTTTTGTCTTACGGTATAAATTTAGGTCTTGGTATATGATACAAATCTAGCTTTTGGTATGCAATATAAATATTGGCTTTGGTATACCATACAAATCTGGATTTTGCTATAAGATATAAATCTAGGTTTTGGTATACGATATAAATCTAGGTTTTGTCTTACGTATAAATTTATGTTTTGGTATATGATATAAATCTAGGTTTTGGTATGCAATATAAATATTGGCTTTGGTATGCGATACAAATCTGGATTTTGCTATCAGATATAAATCTAGGTTTTGGTATACGATATAAATCTAGGTTTTGGTATGAGATATAAATCTAGGTTTTGAGTATACGATATCAATCTAGATATTGGTATGCTGTATAAATCTAGGTTTTGCTATGCGGTATAAACCTAACTATTGGTATGTGGTATGAATCTAGGTTTTGGTACGCGAGATAGATCTAGGTTTTGTAATACTTTATGAATCTAGGTTGTGGTATATGATATAAATCTAGATTTTGGTATGTGGTTTAAATCTAGGTTTTCGTATACGATATCAATTTAGATTTTGATATACGGTATAAATGTAGGTTTTCGTATCAAGGTTTTGGAATGTAATATAAATATAAGTTTTGGTATTCGATATAAATATAGGTTTTGGTACTAGATATAAATCTAGGTTTTGGTAAAGGACATAAATCAAGATTTTAGTATGCAATATAAATGTTGACTTTGGTATACGATATAGATCTAGGTATTGGTATATGGAATGCGATTTAAATCTAGGTTTTGGTATACGAATTAATCTAGGCTTTGGTAGACGGTATAAATATAAGTTTTGGTATGCGATATAAATCTCGGTTTTGGTATACGGTATAAATCTAGGATTTGGTATTCGAGATAAATCTAGGTTTTGCAATACTGTATAAATTTAAGTTGTGGTATACGGTATAAATTTAGGTTTTGGTATGCGATATAAATATAGGTTTTGGTATACGATATAAATCTAGGTTTTGGTATGTGATATAAATCTAGGTTTTGGCATGTGATATAAGGTATAAGATATATAGGTTTTTGCATACGAGATATATCTAGGTTTCGGTATACGATATAAATCTAGGTTTTGGTATGCGATATAAATCTAGGTTTTGGTATACGGTATAAATCTAGGTATTGGTATACGATATAAATCCATGTTTTGGCATACATTATCAATCTAGGTTTTGGTATACGGTATAGATCTAGGTTTTGGTATATGATATAAATCTAGGTTTTGATATACGATATAAATCTAGCTTTTGATAGGAGATATAAAGCTAGGTTTTGGTATACGATAAAAATCTAGGTTTTGGTATACGATATAAATCTAGGTATTGGTATGCGATTTTAATCTAGGTTTTGATTGACGATATAAATCTAGGTTTTGGAATACGATATAAATCGAGATTTTGGTATATGATCTAAATCTAGGTATTAGTATACTGTATCAATCTAGGTTTTGGTATACGGTTTAAATCTAGGTTTTGGTATCGGAGATAAATCTTGGTTTTGCTATGCTACATAAATCTAGGTAATGGTTTGCCATTTAAATCTAGGTTTTGATTTACGATATAAATCTAGGCTTTGGAATACGATATAAATCTAGGTTTTGGAATATTAGATAAATCTTGGTTTTGCTATGCGACATAAATCTAGGCTTTGGTATGCGATATAAATCTAGGCTTTGGTATATAATATAAATGTAGGTTTTGGCATGCGATATAAATCTAGGTCTTGGTATATGATATAAATCTAGGTTTTGGTATGAAATATAAATATTGTATTTGGAATAGGATACAAATCTGGATTTTGGTATAAGATATAAATCTAGGTTTTGGTATACGATATAAAGCTAGGTTTTGGTACGCGATATAAATCTAGGTTTTGAGTATACGATATGAATCTAGATATTGGTATGCTGTATAAATCTAGGTTTTGTTATAAGGTATAAATCTAAGTTTTGGTATACGGTATGAATCTAGGTTTTGGAATGCTGTATGAATCTAGGTTGTGGTATATTATATAAATCAAGGTTTTGGTATGCGATTTAAATCTAGGTTTTGGTATACGATATAAATTTAGGTTTTGATATGCGGTATAAATGTAGGTTTTCGTATTAGGTATAAATCAAGGTTTTGGTATGCAATATAAATATAAGTTTTGGTATACGTTATCAATACAGGTTTTGGTATAAGATATAAATCTATGTTTTGGTATGCGGAATAAATCTAGGTTTTGGTTTACGATATAAATATAGGTTTTGGTATATTATATAAATCTAGGTATTGGTATACTGTATTCATCTAGGTTTTGCTATGCGATATAAATCTAGGTACTGGAATACGATATAAATATAGGTTTTGGTATGCGATATAAATCTAGGTTTTATCATACGGCATAAATCTAGGTTTTGGTATAATGGATAAATCTAGGTTTTGGTATGCAATATAACCTAGGCTTTGGTATACGGTATAAATTTAGGTTTTGGTATATGATATAAATCTAAGTTTTGGCATTCAATATAAATATTGGTTTTGGTATACGATATAAATCTAGTTTTTCGTATATGATATCAATCTAGGTTTTGGCATGCGATATAAATCTAGGTTTTGTCTTACGGTATAAATTTAGGTTTTGGTATATGATATAACTCTAGGTTTTGGTATGCAATATAAATATTGGCTTTGGTATGCGATACAAATCTGGATTTTGCTATAAGATATAAATCTAGGTTTTGGTATACGATATAAATCTAGGTTTTGTCTTACGTATAAATTTACGTTTTGGTATATGATATAAATCTAGGTTTTGGTATGCAATATAAATATTGGCTTTGGTATGCGATACAAATCTGGATTTTGCTATCAGATATAAATCTAGGTTTTGGTATACGATATAAATCTAGGTTTTGGTATGAGATATAAATCTAGGTTTTGAGTATACGATATCAAACTAGATATTGGTATGCTGTATAAATCTAGGTTTTGCTATGCGGTATAAACCTAAGTATTGGTATACGTATGAATCTAGGTTTTTGGTACGCGAGATAGATCAAGGTTTTGTAATACTGTATGAATCTAGGTTGTGGTATATGATATAAATCTAGATTTTCGTATGTGGTTTAAATCTAGGTTTTCGTATACGATATCAATTTAGATTTTTATATACGGTATAAATGTAGGTTTTGTTACTAGATATAAATCTAGGTTTTGGTAAACGATATAAATCAAAATTTTAGTATGCAATATAAATGTAGGCTTTCGTATACGATATAGATCTAGGTATTGGTATATGGTATGCGATTTAAATCTAGGTTTTAGTATACGGTATAATTCTAGGCTTTGGTAGACAGTATCAATATAAATTTTGGTATGCAATATAAATCTCGGTTTTGGTATAAGGTATAAATCTAGGATTTGGTATTCGAGATAAATCTAGGTTTTGCAATACTGTATAAATTTAAGTTGTGGTATACGGTATAAATTTAGGTTTTGGTATACGATATAAATATAGGTTTTGGTATATGATATAAATCTAGGTTTTGGTATGTGATATAAATCTAGGTTTTGGCATGAGGTATAAGATATATAGGTTTTTGCATACAAGATATATCTAGGTTTTGGTATACGATATAAATCTAGGTTTTGGTATACGATATAAATCTAGGTTTTGGCATACGATATAAATCTAGGTTTTGGTATTCGATATAAATCTAGGTTTTGGTATATGGTATAAATCTAGGTATTGGTATACGATATAGATCCATGTTTTGGCATACGTATAAATCTAGATTGTGGTATGCGATATAAATCGAGGTTTTTGTATATGATATAAATCTAGGTTGTGATATACGATATAAATCGAGGTTTTATTATACGAGAGAAATCTTGGTTTTGCTATGCTACATAAATCTAGGTTTTGGCATGCGATATAAATCTAGGCTTTGGTATATAATATAAGTCTAGGTTCTGGCATGCGATATAAATCTAGATATTGGTATATGATATAAATCTAGGTATTGATATACTCTATAAATCTAGGTTTTGCAATACTATTTAAATCTAGGTATTGGAATACGATATAAATATAGCTTTTGGTATGCGATATAAATCTAGATTTTGCCATACGGCATAAATCTAGGTGTTGGTATACTGGATAAATCTAGTTTTAGTATGCGATATAATCTAGGCTTTGGTATACGGTATAAATTTAGGTTTTGGTATATGATATAAATCTAAGTTTTGGTATGCAATATAAATATTGGTTTTGGTATACGATATAAATCTTTGTTTTGGTATGTGATAGCAATCTAGGTTTTGGCATGCGATATAAATCTAGGTTTTGTCATATGGTATAAATTTAGATTTTGGTATAAGATATAAATCTAGGTTTTGGTATGCAATATAAATATTGTCTTTGGTATAGGATACAAATCTGGATTTTAGTATCAGATATAAATCTAGGTTTTGGTACGCGATATAAATCTAGGCTTTGAGTATACGATATGAATCTAGATATTGGTATGCTGTATAAATCTAGGTTTTCCTATACGGTATAAATCTAAGTATTGGCATACGTATGAATCTAGGTTTTGGTATACTGTATGAATCTAGGTTGTGGTATATTATATAAATCTAGGTTTTGGTATGCGATTTAAATCTAGGTTTTGGTATACGATATAAATTTAGGTTTTGATATGCGGTATAAATGTAGGTTTTCCTATTAGATATAAATCAAGGTTTTGGTATGCGATATAAATATAAGTTTTGGTATATGATATAAATATAGGTTTTGGTACTCGATAGATTTATATCTAGGTTTTGGTAAACGATATAAATCAAGATTCTTGTATGCAATATAAATCTAGGCTTTTGTATACGATATAGAGTATGCGATTTAAATCTAGGTTTTGGTCTACGATATAATTCTAGGTTTTGATATACGGAATATCAAAGCCTAGGTTTATATTGCATTCAAAAATCTTGATTTTTATCGTTTACCAAAACCTAGATTTATATCAAGTACTAAAACCTATATTTACATCGTATACCAAAACTAATATTTATATCGCATACCAAAACTTAGTTTTATATCATACACCACAACCTAGATGCATACAGTATAACAAAACCTACATTTATCTCGCATACCAATATCTAGATTCATATCGTATACTCAAAACCTAGATTTATATCGCATACCAAAACGTAGATTTATATTTTATCCCAAAACCGAGATTTATATCGTATACTAAAGCCAATATTTATATCCCATAGCAAAACCTTTATTTATATCGTATATCAAAGCTTATATTTAGATCGCATCGCAAAACCTAAATTTATATAGCATAGCAAAACATAGATTTATCTCGTAAACCACAACCTAGATTTATACCGTATACGAAAACCTAGATTTATATCGCATACCAAAGCGTAGATTTATATCGTATACCAAAACATAGATTTATATTTTATACCAAAACCCAGATTCATATCGTATACCAAAGCCAATATTTATATGGCATACCAAAACTTATATTTATACTGCATACGAAAGCCTAGATTTATATCGCATACAAAAACCTAGATTTATATCGATAACCAAAACCTAGATTTATATTGTATGCAAAAACGTAGATTTATATCGATAACCAAAACCTAGATTTATCTCGTATACAAAAACCTAGATTTAATATCACATATCAAAACCTAGATTTATATCGCATACCAAAACCTAGATTTATGTTGCATAGCAAAACCTAGATTTATCTCAAAAAACCACAACCTAGATTTATACCGTATGACAAAACATAGATTTATATCGCATACGAAATCCTAGATTTACACAGTATACCAAAACCTAGATTTATATTGCATACCAAAACCTAGATTTCGATCGAATGCAAAAACCTAGAATTATACCGTATTGCAAAACCTATATTTATACCGTATTCCAAAACCTATATTTATCCCGTATACCAAAACCTACATTTATATCGTATAACAAAACCTAGCTTTATGTAGTAGAGCAAAATCTAGATTTATCTCGTAAACCACAACCTAGATTTATACCGTATGGGAACACCTAGATTTATACAGTATACTAATACCTAGATTTATATCACATACCAAAACCTAGATTTATATTGTATACTAAAGCCTAGATTTACACCGTATATCAAAAGCTATATTTATATCGTATACCAAAACCTAGATTTATCTCGCATACCAAAACCTATATTTATATCGCATAGCAAAACCTTGATTTATATCGTATATCAAAGCTTATATTTAGATCGCATAGCAAAACCTAAATTTATAGAGCATAGCAAAACATAGATTTATCTCGTAAAATCACAACCAAGATTTATACCGTATGCGAAACCTAGATTTATACAATATACCAATACCTAAATTTATATCGAATACCAAAACCTAGATTAATATCGAATACCAAAACGTAGATTTATATCGTATACCAAAACATAGATTTATATCTTATACCAAAACCCAGATTTATAACGTATACTAAAGCCGATATTTATATGGCATACCAAAACCTATTTTTATACCGTATGCCAAAACCTAGGTTTATACCGTATACAGAAGCCTAGATTTATACCGTATGCCAAAACCTACATTTATATCGTATACCAAAACCTATTTTTATCCCGTATGCCAAAACCTACATTTATATCGAATACCAAAACCTAGCTTGATGTAGTAGAGCAAAATCTAGATTTATCTCGTAAACAACAACCTAGATTTATACCGTATACGAACACCTAGATTTATACAGTATACCAATACCTAGATTTATATCTTATACCAAAACCTAGATTTATATCGTATACCAAAGCCTAGATTTATATCTCACACCAAAACCTAGATTTTTTTAGCATAGCAAAAATATAAATCTGGTTTGTGGTTTACGAGTTACGTAAACCACAAACCAGATTTATACCGTATGCGAAAATCTACAGTATTACTAATACCTAGCTTTATTTGGTTTTCCCAAACCTAGATTTGTATCGTATGCCAAAACCTAGATTTATACCACATACCAAAACCTCGATTTATACCCCATACCAAAACCTAGATTTATATCGAATACCAAAACCTAGATTTATATTGTATACCAAAACCTAGATTTATACGGCATACGAAACCCTAGATTTACACAGTATTATATCGTATTCCAAAACTAAGATTTATATCACATACCAAAAACTAGATTTATATTGTATACCAAAACTTTGATTTATATCGCATACCAAAACCTCGATTTATACCACATACTAAAACCTCGATTTATACCGCATACCAAAACCTAGAGTTATACCGCATACCAAAACCTAGATTTATAACGTATACCAATAACATACCAAAACGTAGATTTTATCGTGTTTCAAAACATAGATTTATATCTTATTCCAAAACCGAGATTTATATCGTATACCAAAGCCAATATTTATATGGCATACCAAAACTTAGATTTATATTGCATACCAAAACCTAGATTGATATCGCATACGAAAGCCTTAATTTATATCGTATATCAAAACTTATATTTTGGGTTAGGGTTAAGGTTAGGATAGGGTTAGGGTTAGAAGAATATGGGTAAAATGTAGACATACGGTATAAATCTGGGTTGTGGTTTACGAGAAAAATCTAGGTTTTTGCTATGATACAAAAATCTAGGTTTTGGTATACGATATAAATCTCGGTTTTAGTATACGATATGAATCTAGGTTTTGGTATAAGATATAAATCTAGGCTTTGCTATACAATATAAATCTAGGTTTTGGTGTGTGATATAAATTTTAGTTTTGGAATACGATATAAATCTGGGTATTGGTATACTGTGTAAGTCTAGGTTTTCGTATGGCGTATAAATCAAGGTTATGGTATGTGGTATAAATCTAGGTTTTGGTATTCGATATAAATCTAGTCATTGGTATACGTATAAATCTAGGTTTTCGTATGCGGTATTAATCTAGGTTTTGGTATGTGGTATAAATCTAGGTTTTGGTATACTATATAAATCAAAGTTTTGGCATACGATATAAATCTAGGTTTTGGTAAACGATATAAATCTAGGTATTGGTATACTGTAGATTTTCGTATACTGTATAAATCTGGATTGTGGTTTACGAAATAAATCTAGGTTTTGCTATGGTGCAAAAACCTAGGTTTTGGTGTGCGATATAAATCTAGGCTTTGCTATACTATATAAATCTAGGTTTTGGAATACGATATAAATCTAGGTTTTGGTATAAGATATAAATCTAGATTTTGGTATGGTGTTTAAATCTAGGTTTTTATATACTATATAAATCTAGGTTTTGGTATAAGATATAAATGTAGGTATTGTATAAATCTAGGTGTTCGCTAACGGTATAAATCTAGGTTGTGGTTTACGAGATAAATCTAAATTTTCCTCTACTACATCAAGCTAGGTTTTGGTCTACGATATAAATGTAGGTTTTGCTATACGGTATAAATATAGGTTTTGGTATACGGTATAATTCTAGGTTTTTGTATTCAATATAAATCTAGGTTTTGGTATGCAATTTAAATCTAGGTTTTGGTATACTGTGTAAATCTAGGATTTCGTATGCGGTATAAATCTAGGTTTTGTCATACGATATAAATCTAGGTTGTGGTTTACGCGATAACTCTATGCCACATAAATCTATGCCACGATAAATCTATGCCACATAAATCTAGGTTTTGGTATCCGATATTAATCTAGGTTTTGATATGCGATATTAAATCTAGGTTTTTGTATACGATATAAATCTTGGTTTTGGTATACAATATAAATCCAGGTTTTGGTATGCGATCTAAATATAAGTTTTGATATACGATATAAATCTATGTTTTGGTTATCGATATAAATCTAGGTTTTTGCATACGAAATAAATCTTGGTTTTGGTATACGATATAAATCTAGGTTTTAGTATGCGATCTAAATATAAGTTTTGATATGCGATATAAATCTAGGTTTTGGTATGCGATATAAATCTAAATGGTATAAATCTAGGTATTGGTAATGCGATATAAATCTAGGCTTTGGTATGCAGTATAAATATAGGTTTTGGTATGCCATATAAATATTGGCTTTGGTATACGATATAGATCTGGGTTTTGCTATAAGATATAAATCTATATTTTGGTATACGATATAAATCTACATTTTGGTGTGCGATATTAATCTAGGTTTTGGTATTCGATATAAATTTAGGTATTAGTATATTGTATAAATCTAGGTTTTTGTATACCATATAAATCTAGGTTTTGGTTATCGATATAAATCTAGGTTTTTGTATACGATATAAATCTTGATTTTGGCATACCATATAAATCTAGGTTTTGGTATGCTATCTAAATATAAGTTTTGATATACGATATAAATCTAGGTTTTGATATGCGAAATAAATCTAAATGGTATAAATCTAGGTATTGGTATGCCATATAAATATTGGCTTTGGTATACGATATAAATCTGGTGTTTGGTATCAGATATAAATCTATGTTTTGGCATACGATATAAATCTACGCTTTGGTATGCGATATTAATTTAGACTGGTATACGATATAAATCTAGGTTTTGGTAGACGATATAAATCTAATTTTTGGTATACTATATAAATTAGGTTTTGCTATGCGATCTCAATATAAGCTTTGATATACGATATAAATCAAGGTTTTGCTATGGGATATAAATCTAGTTATTGCTAAACCGTATAAATCTAGGTTTTGGTATGCAATATAAATCTAGGTTTTGGTATGCGAGATAAATCTAGGTTGTGGTATACGGTACAAATCTAGTTTTCGGTATACGATATCAATCTAGGTTTTGGAATACGATATAAATATAGCTTTTGATATACGGTGTAAATCTAGGTTTTGGTATACGATATAAATCTGGGTTTTGGAATACAGTATAAATATAGGTTTTGGCATAAGGTATAAATCTAGGTTTTTGTATGCGAAATAAATCTAGGTTTTGGTATGCCATATAAATATTGGCTTTAGTATACGATATAAATCTTGGTTTTGGAATGCGATATCAATCTATGTTTTGAAATACGATATAAATCTACGTTTTGGTATGCGATATAAATCTAGGTTTTGAGTATACGATATGAATCTAGATATTGGTATGCGAGATAAATGTAGATTTTGTTATACTGTATGGTTGTGGTATATGAACTAGGTTTTGGTATGCGATATAAATATTAGTTTTGGTATGCGATGTAAATATAGGTTTTGGTATACGATATAAATCTAGGTTTTGGTATGTGATATAAATCTAGGTTTTGGCATGTGATATAAGGTATAAGATATATAGGTTTTTGCATACGAGATATATCTAGGTTTCGGTATACGATATAAATCTAGGTTTTGGTATGCGATATAAATCTAGATTTTGGTATTCGATATAAATCTAGGTTTTGGTATACGGTATAAATCTCGGTATTGGTATACGATATCAATCCATGTTTTGGCATACGCTATAAATCTAGGTTTTGGTATACGGTATAGATCTAGGTTTTGGTATATGATATAAATCTAGCTTTTGGTAGGAGATATAAATCTAGCTTTTGGTAGGAGATATAAAGCTAGGTTTTGGTATACGATATAAATCTAGGTTTTGGAATACGATATAAATCGAGATTTTGGTATATGATCTAAATCTAGGTATTAGTATACTGTATCAATCTAGGTTTTGGTATACAGTTTAAATCTAGGTTTTGGTATTCGAGATAAATCTTAGTTTTGCTATGCTACATAAATCTAGGTTTTCGTATGCGATATAAATCTAGGTTTTGGTATGCGATATAAATCTAGGCTTTGGTATATAATATAAATCTAGGTTTTGGCATACGATATAAATCTAGGTCTTGGTATATGATATTAATCTAGGTTTTGGTATGCAATATAAATATTGTCTTTGGTATAGGATACAAATCTGGATTTTGGTATAAGATATAAATCTAGGTTTTGGTATACGATATAAAGCTAGGTTTTGGTACACGATATGAATCTAGGTTTTGACTATACGATATGAATCTAGATATTGGTATGCTGTATAAATCTAGGTTTTGTTATAAGGTATAAATCTAAGTATTGGTATACGGTATGAATCTAGGTTTTGGAATGCTGTATGAATCTAGGTTGTGGTATATTATATAAATCAAGGTTTTGGTATGCGATTTAAATCTAGGTTTTGGCATACGATATAAATCTAGGTTTTGATATGCGGTATAAATGTAGGTTTTCGCATCAGGTATAAATCAAGGTTTTGGTATGCGATATAAATATAGGTTTTGGTATACGATATAAATCTAGGTTTTGGTATAAGATATAAATCTATGTTTTGGTATGCGGAATAAATCTAGGTTTTGGTTTACGATATAAATCTAGGTTTTGGTATATTATATAAATCTAGGTATTGGTATACTGTATGCATCTAGGTTTTGCTATGCGATATAAATCTAGGTACTGGAATACGATATAAATATAGATTTTGGTATGCGATATAAATTTAGGTTTTGTCATACGGCATAAATCTAGGTTTTGGTATACTGGATACATCTAGGTTTTGGTATGCAATATAATCTAGGCTTTGGTATACGGTATAAATTTAGGTTTTGGTATATGATATCAATCTAGGTTTTGGCATGCGATATAAATCTAGGTTTTGTCTTACGGTATAAATTTAGGTTTTGGTATATGATACAAATCTAGGTTTTAGTATGCAATATAAATATTGGTTTTGGTATACGATACAAATCTGGATTTTGCTATAATATATAAATCTAGGTTTTGGTATACGATATAAATCTAGGTTTTGTCTTACGGTATAAATTTACGTTTTGGTATATGATATAAATCTAGGTTTTGGTAAGCAATATAAATATTGACTTTGGTATGCGATACAAATCTGGATTTTGCTATCAGATATAAATCTAGGTTTTGGTATACGATATAAATCTAGGTTTTGGTATGAGATATAAATCTAGGTTTTGAGTATACGATATCAATCTAGATATTGGTATGCTGTATAAATCTAGGTTTTGCTATGCGGTATAAACCTAACTATTGGTATGTGGTATGAATCTAGGTTTTGGTACGCGAGATAGATCTAGGTTTTGTAATACTGTATGAATGTAGGTTGTGGAAGAAGATGGGAGGTGGGAGAGAGTAACCCTCCTGTCCACCCCCTCTTAAGACATCTCTTAGAAATATTATACCTCAGAGTGTAGAACATGAAATCGTCTTTTCCAAACACCAAATGTTCTCTCTATAGCTGACCTTGTTGAAGCGCGACTGCTGTTATGCCTTCGTTGGTGTCTTTCTACAGGATTGATGTATGGAGTCATAAGAAATGGACGACAGGCATAACCACTGTCTCCTAGAAGTAGGCCATCTACTAAACCCCTGCGAGTTCGATCAATATATGAACACAACTCTGATGTTTTGAATATGTGAGTCATGAATGCATCCCGGCCAATCCGCAACTATGTTAGTGAACTTTCCTGAAAAAGTGTTAAATGCAAACTTCATAACAGGAAGCGGTTACAAAAATATCTTAAACGAATTACCCAGTTTTCGATTTGATTTCTTGATTATACCACAACCCCTTTGAACACGAATGTCTGGGCTTAAACAGACCTCTCGCCAGTATGCGATTTCTTGCTTCCGAAAATTGTATTCAGGACTTTGAGATTTCAAGTTTCTTTTAGTTCGGGACTACGGGATTTCAAGTTTTTTATGCCCCCGCCGCTAGGCGAAGTGAGAATTAAGTGCTACCCTTGTCCATCCGTACGTCCCGAAATTGGTTTCCGGTCTCTAACTTAAGCTTGCCTGAACCAAATGTTTTGAAACTTATACACGATGCTTACTACCACAAAACACAGACCAAGTTCGATTAATAGCCAGATTCCATGTACGGCTTTAGAGTTAGGCCAGCGGGGACAGCCGTGTCTTCAAACACATTCTTCTTTTATTGTTATTTAGTTCGGGATTTTGGGATCAGAGCCCCTCCTACCTCCTCCCCTCATAACTGAAATGTTAATCACTTTGAACACGGATTAACTTTGATAGGTGACAATAAAGACCAAAATCCTACTTTAACAAAAAAATAACTGCACGCGGGCACCTGCTAGCCCCCCCCCCCCCCCCCCCCCCCCACCCCCCCTCCTCCCCTTACCTTTTTGAGCAGCCTACCAAACCCAGGCCAAACTGGTACAGTTTTTCATTGATCAGTTTTTGGAAGTTGTTGTCATGGCAACACACTTCCTATGTTGTCATCCGATTTAATAGACAATACAGCAAAATCGAAGGCGGATTCAGAAAGGAAACAAGGTGTAAATGACAAAATATAATCCATCTAGTACAATAGCTGTTCATGCATATCATCAATTATTGTTATAGTTTGGAAGAAATATTTGTACTAACTAATTAATTTCAATCTTTAAATAAACGGGAAACGACATTTATTTGCAAATAGGATCTCACTGCGAGCAATCATTTTTTTAACTGTCTGCAGCATTTATACGACCGAGTAGGGGCGGTGTCGTGTGTATCCAGTTCTTAAAACTGACCGCGATCTCCATTTCGCGTATTCACAATTGAACCGGAGGGCGATCTACCATTGATGCATCCTATAGAGGTCAAACAGGAATGCATAGAGAAAACTTTCAAAGAAAGTGAAATATTAAAATTATTACAAAATCTGGATGTAAACAAATCATGTGGCCCAGATGGTCTTCACCCTAAAATGCTAAAGGAGCTTAGTGCAACAATATCAAAGCCTATAACAATTACATTTAATTCGTCTATGTGCCAAGGTTTGGTTCCTAAACTGTGGAAAGAAGGGAACATCACTGCACTATTCAAAAAAGGAGACGAAGACAGAACCAGGAAATTATAGACCAGTCAGTCTGACTAGCGTAATCTGCAAAACCATGGAAAAACTAGTAAGGGAAACTATAGTAAATCACATGTCAGCTAATAAGCAGTTTGGCTTCATCTCTGGGAGATCAACAACCCTACAACTCCTAAAAGTTATGGATGAGTGGACCAAAATTCTTGAAAAAGGTGGGAAAATTGACTCAGTATATATGGATTTTATGAAAGCTTTTGACAAAGTACCACATAGAAGATTTCTGCATAAGATGCATAGGTATAAAATAAGTGAGAAAGTAATTAAGTGGGTCGAAAGTTTTCTTAGCAACAGAATACAAAAAAGTAATTGTAAATGGCACTGAGTCCAAATGCCATCATGTCACAAGCGGGATACCACAAGGTAGTGTCCTGGGCCCTATACTCTTCGCTATATGCCAGAAATGGTAGTCATCCACCTACCTGTTTGCTGATGATACAAAAATTGTCAGAGAAATCCGAGAGGAAAATGATGAGAAAATGCTTCAAGCAGATTTAGATAGTTTACAAAGTTGGTCAGATACATGGCTATTAAAATTCCACCCTAACAAATGCAGTGATGTCAGTTGTCAGTAAAAACGTGGACCAAGGAACAAAACACTATCATCTATATAATAACGATGGCAACAGAATTGAGTTAGAGCAATCTGACGGAGAAAAAGACATAGGAGTATTTGTAGATGAAAATTTGTCCTTATACAAAATCAGGTGAACAAAGCAAACAGCATCATGGGACTAATCAGAAGAACTTATACATATTTAGATGAACAAAGCTTCAAATATTTATTCCAAGCTTTGGTTAGACCTCATATTGAATACGCGGAAGCAGTTTGGTCTCCATTTAAAGTGGGGGATATTGAAAAAATAGAAAACGTACAAAGAAGAGCCACCAAACAAGTACCTACTTTAAAAAAGATGGAATATAACGAAAGACTAAAGAAACTCAAGATGCCCACTCTGAAGTATAGAAGAATGCGAGGAGATATGATTGAAGTATTTAAAATAATAAATGATATTTATGATCCTCTAACAACAGTGGATATGTTTGAGCTAAACACAATTTCAAACACAAGGGGACATAGCAAGAAGATGAAGATAAAAACAAGTAGGCTGAATGTGAGAAAATATACCTTCGTCGTTAGAATTGTCGAAATATGGAATAGCCTCCCAGAATCAGTTATATGGGCAAAAACAGTTAAACAATTTGAAATCGGCCTAGATGAGCACTGGAAGCACCAAGAGTGCAAATATGACTTTACGGCAAATATAAACATAAGATCAAATTTCGGAAATGACGTAAAGTCGCGCATCAATGATGTGGATTTAGAGGCGGACATAGTGGCAACAAGCCAGCGTCCACTGTAGTTCCTATGGTATCCTATGGTATTAATAGTTTTAGCTTACAACAATCCTAAATTATTGTTTAATTTCGCATGTTTACTATCTAAGGTTTCAACATGTGATCAAAATGTGACGTCATGTCCGGTACAGTCACGGAAACCACCGATCGATAAAAGTAGCCAGGTGTGTGAAAATAGAGAAAAATTACCTGTACGTTTATCTCGGTTATTACGATGAATCTTTAAATCGGCTTTTTTGCATTTGTTTGAGAATGATGCCAATTATGTGAAACTATTTTCGGGAAAAATGGATTCATAGGCTGTAATGGCACTCTAAGATCTGTATCCTCAAGCCTCCATAAATTCACAAGATTTATTCAAGGAAACAATATTGCCTGAGCAAATCTTGATATGATCAGGAATCTACAACACTTGCATATGAATATACACTCTCATACCAAAATCAAGTCAATATCTCAAATCATAGTGAAATGAAGTGTTGACAACTAAATATTTGGCCAAATTTCAAAGTCCAAGGGCCATAACTCGGTCAAGACCGGAATGAAACGTAAACTTGATCTGTAACTTATCACTATACACCCACATACCAAATATGAAGTCAATATCTCAAAGCATAGCGAAAAAAAATGTTTTATTTCGGAATTACGGAATGACAGAAATGGGTAACACTATGTGTCCCGGCCACTTAGTGGAGGGGACATAACGAGTTCGGACCAAATCCAGAAGAAAACATTGTATTGACCGGCTCGCTAACAAAGACAAATAGGGAAAATTTAATCGCAAATTATAATATTATCTAATATTTTATTAAATATTAGCCACACTCAGTTATTTTTGTGATGAGCAAATTTCACAACAATATCCCATAAGGGGTAATGAGAGAAGTTTGAAACACAAAGCTTGTGATGGAGAGAATGGACAGGTCCAATGCAGTATACCCTATACTGTTAAACTGGGGTATAATTGGAATAGTCAATGCAAAAAAAAACCATACACGTTTGACAGCAACATGAATTTCAATTGAACTTGATCTTTAGATTACAATCTGAAGATTAATTTTATCTTGAATAAAGACCTTTTTCTAAATTTCATTTTATTAATCACCTTTGTAATAAGATATGTTTTGAGATGATTTTTACATGATCACCTATTAAGGCCCAAAATTTACCATCAAAGAGAAAACACATAGACACTATTCTTGATGATCCAAGACCTGCTAAATATCGGAATATGAAGGGATACAATGATCATGTCAGATATACAATGGTAAATTACTGTTCTTCAACATCTATGGACATATCATTGAGATATATATACCCAAAGGCCAACATCCAACATGCAGTTCTAGCTCATACTTATCTCGAGAAGTCATTTGCCGAGAATTGGATTGATAATGCACTGACAGTAAATGTTCACAGTATTCTTTTTGGAGCTCAAATTGTTATTGTTACGGTTTCACCTCTTAATCCGAATGGCTATATGAGAACGAGAGGTTCAACTGTAACATTCATTTTCATGGATATTTTTGAATTTGGACGATTCATGGATGAATACATGGATGATATGGCAAACAATTAAAATATAGACAAAGTTAAATACATACACAATTACCTTATAGTCGAAATAACTGCCAACCGGCAGTACATATTTTCTCTGGAGGCCAATTCGTGAAGTAAACTGATATCACATGAACAAATGAGTTATCAAGTGCACTTAAGTTCAGGAAGACAAATACTGTTATTGTATATTTACATTACACTATTACAACTAGAATATGATCAAGAGATTGTATATATGCGCTGTACTCACCTCATGAAATCATACTATCTGAACACTAGTTGTGTCGTATACATGCATTAATATATTGTTCACTTTCATTATTAGAAAAATTCCAAGTATAGTTAGCATACACATAACTCAAGAGTTCAAATTACATTGAGTCACCCAGATAAATAATTAAACTAATGATTATGCTAAATTCTAACATGACTTCTTCCTTTCGCTTTGTAGACAAAAATGTGATTTATTGATGGTATAATCTTATTCGCACATGCGTCGGTGAATGTGACTGACTTTTCCATTGGCAGTATAAATTGTATGCGACATTTTCCGCAAGCGTAAATATAAAGTCCCGTCTTCCAATCAAAGTATACTACCGTATTTGTACTTTTAGACATATCAGAATCGAAATAATTCATGGAAGTCAGAATGTGTTTTGAACTTCAAACATGGGTTGGCGGATATCAGTAAATTTTATCCCTCGTCTCTGGCTCGGGATAAAATACTAATATCCGCCACCCCATGTTAAAACTCCCAACACATTCTGGCTTCCATGATTTATTTCTTAAATAAATTGCATTCAAATTATGTGTTTAATTTTGTTTTAGGTAAAAGACACTGAATGCAAGAAAATAGACAGCCGGAGAGCAGACTCGATAATGGCGTCTTTTCAAATGATTTGTCACATACCGGAATCGGACACGTTTTAGAAAACATCGACCAAGTGTTGAAAATTCACTCGTTTTTATCGTTGTGAGTGTCAAATATAACCGAGAAAGCGAGAAAAACATAGACAATTGTTTCTTTCATATAAATTTGAGGCCCGGTGCTTGAACTTCTTGTAACAAAGGAGTATTGCAGAAATTAAAACGACACGGAAATGGCGGAAATTGTTTAAAAAAACACGAAAAATTAAAGATTAAAATATTTGCCGAAAGGGTGATGAAAAATCATATATATAGCTCCATAGATTTCTATATTGGTATGTCAAAGAATCTTTTTCTGTAATTAAACATACAATAGAACTTTTTTCTGTCAGATGGATCGTGTCACATTTTGGTTGGATTCAAAGGGAGGTAACTAGAATCATCACATACTCAGGAATTTTTAACGTTCTATTTATAGAACGAGTGTAAACACATGTTTTCTTAATAAAACAAATATTATTTTGTATTAAAAATGTTGAAATTAGTCAGAATAATTTTCTATTATATCTACAGCTATTAAATTGACCAAATATAATTTAACAGATGAGTCCAAATTTGTGATAACTGGAAAAGATTTTATGGTACAATTACATTAGTAATTACTGTAAAAGTAATCCTCTTAAGTTGACTTTTCGGTCGAAATACATGTAAATTTGTTGTTCCATGAAGGTATGACAAAACAAGAATCAACTGTAATGGTCTACTATATCAATCGAATGAACTTGAAAAAAAGAAGAAAAAAAAAGTCATATTTTCATATGCAATAGTAAATCTTGGAATATTCAAAATTACTTTCAACTGTTTTTTAACATATAAGGCTATTCAAACACGTCCACTGGTTTTATTGGTGGATTCACCATACAAATCATGCATAGCACCTCCTAGCGACCCACCACGAGCATGTTGATGTCAATGTACTTGATACAAGTGATACTTTTTTCAATGTAAATGACGTTATAAAAGACGAATGAAAATGACGATAATGAAAAAAATATAAAATATTATCACATGCATAGTACATCCTCGTAATAACTCTTGAGCAGAACTCGTGTTAGCCAATATTTACTATTTTATAGATGTTTCTTAAAAAAAAGGGTGAGGGGGTGTAATGTTTTTAACCTTTTTTTTTTAAACAAAAGCAGATCATACTGTACTAAGATCCATTATTTAATTACTTTTTACAAAATAAAATTCACAAAAACTTCAACTAATTTTTTTTATTAAAAATAATAAAACATGTGAATAATAGGAGAACACCGGCTGAGGCTCTAATTTAAAATTATAATTGAATATGCTGATGCCATTACCATAGAAAATTTGCATACACAAATGTATCAGAATTTAAAATTAACCTTATTCTTTCTAGAAGATCCTTTCCCTTAAATTAAATGGTCTTTCTAATGTTTGATTGTTTACATTTGTATTAAGAATAAACAATGAATTCCAATGAAACTAGAATAGGATACCTCAACCTCATGATCATTAATTAGCGAATTATTATTTAAAAAAAAAATTCCATGGCCCCCTCTCCCATAAAAATCAAATGATTGCCCCCCTGAAGTATGATGTAACATTACCATGACCATAATAATGTGTAGACAGATGAAACGGTGAAATGATAATGATATACATGTACCAGAATAGAGAACTGAGGGAGAATGCAAGCCGAAATGTATTAAATAGGAAGATTTTGTTTTCATGGACATTTTTTTTAAGGCCGCATGATTTTAATTTTCAGCACAAAAAAAAATTATCTATCAAATAATTTTTTTGAAAAGATTGATAAAAAATAGAGGGATTTGGGAAGCATGAATATTTAGATGAAAAACTGTATGACAACCACAGAGTTTTGCTCCTGGCTTTCAACATACACCTGAGGAACACAATACCCAAAAGCCAGATTGGGTAAAACGCAAATACAAGTATGACAACAGAAAATGTGAAACTGCAATTAAAAATTAGTGTTTGTTTTGAGAAAAATCATATGTCTACCCCCCCCCCCCCTTTTCAATTACAGATTACAAAAACCAAGTACCCCATAAACATTGTAGATCAACAGAAGGGCAGACAAGAGTGGAGCAGTTCCTAGACCTCATAGGGAGGGTACTAAACTGGTCTAAGTCAGTCACAGGTTTCTGAGGCAGCTTTGAAAAGGCAATTTGTTTCCGAAGACATGATATGACTGTTTGGTTATCCGGTTTAATTTCTTTTTCCTGTTTGAACACAGTCACTTTTGGTGCTGTGAAAGTCTTCAGATTCCGTATTTTTCTATTACCATTTTAAGTGGGTACCTGGTACCGTCCCTTACTAAAAGGCCTGCACCCGTTGACAGTTTGACTTTGGTGGCATATTTCAGAAAAAAGGGGGGGTGCATATAACCAAGTTCGGGTTGTAGTTGTGAATCCACGCGATTGACAGAATGGGATAAATGCATCGAATTTCTAGACAATTTGCATTGTACATCAAAGCAGTGTGTTTTACCTCACATACCTACCGTTATTCCATTGTTTACATGTGTAAATATTCACTGTACGCGCAAAATGGGAGGAGCAAATTGTTCAACCTGGACTTTGTTTGGATGACGCTGGAATATGGATTATTTTTCTTAAACTGTTACGATTGATGTAAATTCCCTTTTACCCAATGATGTAAATTCCCTTTTACCCAATGAAGTGTAGATATTATTCTGTCCAAGGAACCAGTTTTTTTATTTTTTCCTACACTAGAACTTTATTCTGTCAGATGCAAAAAGTGAAAACATACGCGACAAGAAAAAATTACGATTTTCCGAGGTAAAGAAAAAAAACGTTATTTTTACATTCATCGCAGACCGATTTTTATACGACTGAAAATCATGACCATTAATAAATATAAATGTGATTTTTAATCATATTTCAATAATGTTCATTGAGTTAATAGAAGAAAAACGTAGTTTTCCAAGTACGTATAATTGTTTGTGTTTGTGGAGCGCCATCTAGCGGAAAATATTTACGATTATCTCCCTTGGATTTTTAAATATTCCACGGGCGGTAAAGTAATTAAATTGCGAGTCTGCTCTCCGACTGTAGAGAGGGTTAGACAACAACAAAGCAAATGCAGTGATTGGTTTTATCATCGAAAATGGCGCTTGACAGCTTCAAGGCTTGGTGATATAGCAAAAATGACACAGGAGAAAGAAGGATAAATTGTAATAGTTCGTAGAAATGTGACCACAAAAGCAATGCTACATGGAAAACAATTTGAATAGAAAGCCATTATGAAATTTGAACAACAGAAGAGTGTGAAATGTCTCCCTGCAGGTTTCTTCATAAGACCTGATTATCCATTTTTAGGAGCTTCTCCAGATGGAGTTATAGATGATGAATATCTCATTGAAGTAAAATGTCCATACAGTGGCAGGAATGAGAATGTATTACCAGGTAAACAGTTCCCCTTCTTACACAGAAACAGTCATGGTGAAGTTTCACTGAAGCAAACTTCCAATTATTATTCTCAAATTCAAGGACAACTATTTATAGCAAAAAGAAAATACTGTTATTGTATTGTTCACACTTTTGTTGATTCATAAATTGTATGTTATTCTTATATTTGAATTTGATATCTAACTTTTAAATGCAATATCTAATTAATATTCACCGTTTGATAGTTTACTTCACAATTAATTTTTTTACAGAATAAAGCCTGTCCGTGAGGGTGAGAGACGATCCAGGCCTAAGTTGGGGCTATCCCCAGAGCTTAAGGCTGAAGACCTTCCCGTTCGGACCAGACGTCCCAATGTCCTGGTACAGGTACCTGAGCCTATACCAGTGGATGCTATGACCCCTGAGCTACCATGGGATTTGCAGAATGCCGCGGTTGTTACCCCTGTAACAAGACCGGCTGTTTCATGGCCTACACCAGCTATTCATTTAGCATGTGGAGAAACAATGGCTTCTATAGGTCAGGGTGTGGAAGGCGAAGCACCTTGTGTCGCTTTGGTGGAGGTGGGAGCTGAGCAGCTGTTGGGAGCCCAAAGGGATGAACCAACAACGAAAAGGGTCAAAGTCAGGGAGGTACAAAATGTTGGTCAATCGAATATAGGTCACCACCTCGCCATCGTTAGTGCATACAACACACATTTTCATTTAGATAAAATGAGCCGTATGATTTTCGGAGATAATAGTTTGACTATCACATCCGTCGTAACGGAACAATTGGAACGTCCACCATTCATTCCGGTCAATCTGGAAGGAGGCGTTTTGATATATTGTGACCCGGAACCTTACCCCATCAACATGCCCATTGATACAAAGTGGAAAGTGGCTGTAGGGATGCACCCGAAAAAAGTTGCCAAATGTACAGAGGCGCAGGTCAAAATTTTTTTTGACATAATTAAGAATTATAGAGTTTCGGCCATTGGGGAGGTAGCATTGGATACAAGTTTGAGGGATGGTACAATAAAAGCGCAGGAAGATTTTTTGCAAGAAGTATTGAAACAGGTAAAACCTAAAACACCATTAATACTTCACATCAGGTCAAGCAGACCTGATCGATATTAAAAGTGGCTTTATCTCCGGGCTCTGGAAATGTTGAAACAACACTGCCATCCAACACAGAACATAATTTACATTTGTTTTACTGGCGACGACTCCGTCCGAGCGGAATGGTCAAACCAATTTCCAAATGGGTTTTTCAGTTTCTCTTCAATACTAAAAAGATTTGACGAAGAACAGTTGAAGGTTGTAAAAAAACATCCCAGTTACTCGCCTGTTGGTAGAGATTGATCCACCATACATGCCACCATCTGATATCCATACTGACAGTCCAATATACATTGGAGAGATCATCGAAACATTATCCAAATTGCGCTCCAGTACAACACAAGAAATGGGGAGAATCACAACTCTAAATGACGTTGATGGGAAATTAAAGTATAGTAATTTAATATGATTGAATAGGACTATGGGGTAGCAAAATGGACAATGTTAATTTTAAGCACCGTGCAAACGGTACATATCTTGATTGTATAAGGACAATGTTCACCGTAGTGAATATATATATATAATTTGGCTTCCGAGAATTATAACGATCACAAACACAGAGGAGTTGAGAGATGCGCGACTACGAGAACTTAGATTGTATTTGAAAAATCAACAATATCCGGAGGAAATAGTTGAACATGGTATACAGAAAGCGTTGGAAAAAGGACCGATACATACGGAACTGCGGGAACAAGTACATGTAACCTCAAATCAAAATAATATAATTCCGTTTGTAACTACTTACAATCCAAGGGATTACAATATTTTCCATTTTATGAAACAAATTGAATTTAACTTAAACAGTAGCGAACGTATGAAAAATGTATTGCAAAAAAAGAAGATTATAAACAGCAAAAGGCAGCCGAAAAATCTGAAAGGCTTCTTGTCATCATCAAAATTTGATTTTCATGAATCATCACCATCTGTTAAGAAATGTACCGACAAGAGATGTATGACATGTCCTAGTTTAATAGAAGAAACCTCGTTTACATTTAAGAATGGACGGACTTTTACAGTTATGCAAGATATATCATGCAAAACTAAGAATCTTGTATACGCAATTATTTGCTCTAATTGTGGAGAATTCTATGTAGGTGAAACCAAAACTGAATTGCGGACTCGAATGACTGTTCACAGACAACAAACAAGGCACCAGGACCTGACTATAATAAGAGCTAATGAACATTTCCATGATTGTTCTGGAGGACATTTCAAAATATTCCCGCTGTATAAAGTTAATACAGAGGGTGATTTTTTAAGAAGAAGAAAAGAAACTTTATTAATTAATATTCTTAAACCTTCGTTAAATGATAAATGACTTTAAAGATTTTCGTTAATCTTACAATGACTTTAAAGATTTTTATTAATCTTATAACAACTTTAAAGATGTTCATTAATTTTATAGGTAATATATTTTACCGCGAATACGTAACATCACAGTCTCCCTTTATATTGTTAACGTCACACTATTGTTAACTCATATATATACACTTATAAACATTGTACCTGAAGATCTGCAACAGCAGTGAAAACGTTAGTACAAGAATGTTGTGAAAAATCCGTTTTGTTCTTTTTTTAATAATTTCTTTTATATGTACCAGCATACGGATTTCATTTGACTTTTTAATATTTTATTCACGTGTGTGTTGGACGAAGAATAAACGGATTTAAAGTGTAAAATGGAGACTACATCAATGCAGCATATATCAAGTAAGTTGACATTGATTCATGAAGATCTACAAGAGCTAATTAACATTACTCGATTGCGCCACGACATTAATGTATCTCAAATAGTGGACACACTTAAACGAGAGCTTAAAATATCATTTAACATTGTAGAAGAACAACCATTCCCCAATTCTCAAGACCAAATCCGCACGGATTCTTTGCAGAATATATTTAATATCAGAAAACCAATTTTGTCATTGTGGAAACGTAAATTAAACGAAAGGAAGCCAATTTTCTGGAATTATTTAAGATTTCAAAACACTTCAGTTTTTTATGAAACATGGCTTGATAATGATATTCCAGTATTACCAAATAAGCTTAGACCGAAATTCATTTTTGGTGAGCATGAAGATGACAGCAAAATTCGCCGAGAAAATGCAGTAAGAAACTTTGAAGTGGAAATCAAATTGTTGAAAAACAAAGCCATTAGATATGAATTAAAATTTAAACAAATAGACAATGAAATGTTTGAAGCATTTACATCCAAATTCAACCCCAACATTTTGGAATCAATGCAAGATTTATGGAAAAATGAATGCCAAAAAGAAGAATTAAAATCTGTTGAAATCTGGAAACGTAAACAGTCTTGGCTTGAAAGATATGAAGAGGTATATGATAGCAGAAACATATTTAGAAAAGAAGAAAACACACTGGTTGAATACAATAATCGCGGATATAATTATAATCAAAATACAAGGAGAAGGAAAAATAAAGCAAAAATAAATGAAAATTACATAGAACCAGAAAATCACAGCGCATCTAACAGATTTACGCGTCGCCAAAATAATTCACAGTTGCAATCGCAAAATAAAAATTACAGGCGACAAGATGGGTTTAATCAAATTAACCGAGAATTAAAGTCGAAAAATAAATATTCGGTCAACCAGACACGTACGAGACAGCAGAACGTGGTTCATCGAAACGGAACAACATACATTGGAAAAAATTTCCCGAATCATTTTTTAGAGCAGCTCGTGAGCGACAAGGCGGGTGGGACACCACAGAACAACATACAGAATGCGAATCAAGAACCCCCCCGACGGATTCAAACAACAAGCAATCCCAAGACGGAAGAAACGTTGGTGAAAGATATTTAAATGAAACTAGAAATATTCACCTTAAAATAATAAATCTCTCAAAGCGGAATTTAACGGAAAGCGAAATAAAATTATTAAAAAATGGATTAAAATTTACACCTACTCCAAATGAAGATAAAACATTGCTTAGAGCGAATATTGACGTTTTTTGCAGACGATTGAGAATTAACTATATATTTAATGGAAATGAAGAAGATGAAGATGATGATATAGGAGGACCGTTAGTTAGAAACAAATCCGACTGGATCCCTAAACCTACAAAGGATAAATACTTAGAGGAATCAATTAATACATTAAAAAGTAATTCACTTGAAACAAATAAACATGCTAAGGATAATTTATGCCGCAACGAACGACAAGCTTTATTTAGATTAAAATCAGTTCGTGATAAAAGAGGCAGATAAAGGTAATGCTGTTGTAATTTTAGATCGAGAATATTACAGAGACAAAATTTTGGACATGTTGAAAGATGGAATGTATTATGAAGAAACGAATAAAAAGGCAGATCAGAAGACATATAAAATGATAACTAAATTGTTACATGAACATGAAGGTGAATTACATAAAGAAGAAATTGATTATATTACAAATTTTACATTTACAGAAAGCTATTTTTATGGATTGCCAAAAGTGCATAAAAGTGAAGTAATCTCAAACGCAATACTGGAACAACACACAGAATGTATCAAAATTTTAAATCCGGATGATTTAAAATTTCGTCCTATTGTTGGCGAACCCAATTGCGTCACTCAACGATTAAGCCATTTTATAGACATTATACTTAAACCACTATGTTGTGAAGTACCTAGTTTTATAAGGGACGATCTAGAATTTTTAAATCATTTGCCGACGACCGTAAATCCAAATTCTGAACTCATCAGTTTTGATGTTGCAAGTCTTTATACAAATATTCCGCACGATTTGGGAATTTCTGCAATAACATTTTGGTTGGAAAATAAACGAAACATTGTACAAGATCGCTTTTCTAAAGAATTTATTCTTGAAACCGTGAAAATTATTCTTGAAAGAAATGTTTTTTATTTTGACGGTAAGTTTTACCGACAGAAAAGAGGAACCGCAATGGGAACTAAAATGGCGCCAACTTACGCTACTCTTGTTTTTGGATACCTTGAACATATTTTATACGAACAACTTTTGAATAGCTACGGACAAGAATTTGCATCGTATGTACGACAAAACTGGAAGCGTTTTCTTGACGATTGTTTTATTATATGGAACTCTGACATTCCCGTTGAAGTTTTTCATACCGAACTTAATTCTTTAAATGACCAAATTCGATTCACCATAAACAGAAGCAAAATAGAAATGCCGTTTTTAGACGTTTTAATTCGTATATCAACAAATAACAACATAATAACGGACATTTTCTCGAAAGATACTGACACCCATATGTATCTTAATTTCAGATCCAGTCACCCGAAACATATTAAAATAAACATTCCGTTTAATTTGGCTTCGAGAATTATAACGATCACAAACACAGAGGAGTTGAGAGATACGCGACTACGAGAACTTAGATTGTATTTGAAAAATCAACAATATCCGGAGGAAATAGTTGAACATGGTATACAGAAAGCGTTGGAAAAAGGACCGATACATACGGAACTGCGGGAACAAGTACATGTAACCTCAAATCAAAATAATATAATTCCGTTTGTAACTACTTACAATCCAAGGGATTACAATATTTTCCATTTTATGAAACAAATTGAATTTAACTTAAACAGTAGCGAACGTATGAAAAATGTATTGCAAAAAAAGAAGATTATAAACAGCAAAAGGCAGCCGAAAAATCTGAAAGGCTTCTTGTCATCATCAAAATTTGATTTTCATGAATCATCACCATCTGTTAAGAAATGTACCGACCAGAGATGTATGACATGACCTAGTTTAATAGAAGGAACCTCGTTTACATTTAAGAATGGACGGACTTTTACAGTTATGCAAGATATATCATGCAAAACTAAGAATCTTGTATACGCAATTATTTGCTCTAATTGTGGAGAATTCTATGTAGGTGAAACCAAAACTGAATTGCGGACTCGAATGACTGTTCACAGACAACAAACAAGGCACCAGGACCTGACTATAATAAGAGCTAATGAACATTTCCATGATTGTTCTGGAGGACATTACAAAATATTCCCGCTGTATAAAGTTAATACAGAGGGTGATTTTTTAAGAAGAAGAAAAGAAACTTTATTAATTAATATTCTTAAACCTTCGTTAAATGATAAATGACTTTAAAGATTTTCGTTAATCTTACAATGACTTTAAAGATTTTTATTAATCTTATAACAACTTTAAAGATGTTCATTAATTTTATAGGTAATATATTTTACCGCGAATACGTAACATCACAGTTTCCCTTTATATTGTTAACGTCACACTATTGTTAACTCATATATATACACTTATAAACATTGTACCTGAAGATCTGCAACAGCAGTGAAAACGTTAGTACAAGAATGTTGTGAAAAATCCGTTTTGTTCTTTTTTTAATAATTTCTTTTATATGTACCAGCATACGGATTTCATTTGACTTTTTAATATTTTATTCACGTGTGTGTTGGACGAAGAATAAACGGATTTAAAGTGTAAAATGGAGACTACATCAATGCAGCATATATCAAGTAAGTTGACATTGATTCATGAAGATCTACAAGAGCTAATTAACATTACTCGATTGCGCCACGACATTAATGTATCTCAAATAGTGGACACACTTAAACGAGAGCTTAAAATATCATTTAACATTGTAGAAGAACAACCATTCCCCAATTCTCAAGACCAAATCCGCACGGATTCTTTGCAGAATATATTTAATATCAGAAAACCAATTTTGTCATTGTGGAAACGTAAATTAAACGAAAGGAAGCCAATTTTCTGGAATTATTTAAGATTTCAAAACACTTCAGTTTTTTATGAAACATGGCTTGATAATGATATTCCAGTATTACCAAATAAGCTTAGACCGAAATTCATTTTTGGTGAGCATGAAGATGACAGCAAAATTCGCCGAGAAAATGCAGTAAGAAACTTTGAAGTGGAAATCAAATTGTTGAAAAACAAAGCCATTAGATATGAATTAAAATTTAAACAAATAGACAATGAAATGTTTGAAGCATTTACATCCAAATTCAACCCCAACATTTTGGAATCAATGCAAGATTTATGGAAAAATGAATGCCAAAAAGAAGAATTAAAATCTGTTGAAATCTGGAAACGTACAGTCCTGGCTTGAAAGATATGAAGAGTTATATGATAGCAGAAACATATTTAGAAAAGAAGAAAATACACTGGCTGAATACAATAATCGCGGATATAATTATAATCAAAATACAAGGAGAAGGAAAAACAAAGCAAAAATTAATGAAAATTACATAGAACCAGAAAATCACAGCGCATCTAACAGATTTACGCGTCGCAAAATAAAAAAGGCGACAAGATGGGTTTAATCAAATTTACCGAGAATTAAAGTCGAAAAATAAATATTCGGTCAACCAGACACGTACGAGACAGCAGAACGTGGTTCATCGAAACGGAACAACATACATTGGAAAAAACTTCCCGAATCATTTTTTAGAGCAGCTCGTGAGCGACAAGGCGGGTGGGACACCACAGAACATACAGAATGCGAATCAAGAACCCCCCCCCCCCCCCCCCCCGACGGATTAAAACAACAAGCAATCCCAAGACGGAAGAAACGTTGGTGAAAGAAATTTAAATGAAACTAGAAATATTCACCTTAAAATAATAAATCTCTCAAAGCGGAATTTAATGGAAAGCGAAATAAAATTATTAAAAAATGGATTAAAATTTACACCTACTCCAAATGAAGATAAAACATTGCTTAGAGCGAATATTGACGTTTTTTGCAGACGATTGAGAATTAACTATATATTTAATGGAAATGAAGAAGATGAAGATGATGATATAGGAGGACCGTTAGTTAGAAACAAATCCGACTGGATCCCTAAACCTACAAAGGATAAATACTTAGAGGAATCAATTAATACATTAAAAAGTAATTCATTTGAAACAAATAAACATGCTAAGGATAATTTATGCAGCAACGAACGACAAGCTTTATTTAGATTAAAATCAGATAAATCGATCGTGATAAAAGAGGCAGATAAAGGTAATGCTGTTGTAATTTTAGATCGAGATCGAGACAAAATTTTGGACATGTTGAAAGATGGAATGTATTATGAAGAAACGAATAAAAAGGCAGATCAGAAGACATATAAAATGATAACTAAATTGTTACATGAACATGAAGGTGAATTACATAAAGAAGAAATTGATTATATTACAAATTTTACATTTACAGAAAGCTATTTTTATGGATTGCCAAAAGTGCATAAAAGTGAAGTAATCTCAAACGCAATACTGGAACAACACACAGAATGTATCAAAATTTTAAATCCGGATGATTTAAAATTTCGTCCTATTGATGGCGAACCCAATTGCGTCACTCAACGATTAAGCCATTTTATAGACATTATACTTAAACCACTATGTTGTGAAGTACCTAGTTTTATATGGGACGATCTAGAATTTTTAAATCATTTGCCGACGACCGTAAATCCAAATTCTGAACTCATCAGTTTTGATGTTGCAAGTCTTTATACAAATATTCCGCACGATTTGGGAATTTCTGCAATAACATTTTGGTTGGAAAATAAACGAAACATTGTACAGGATCGCTTTTCTAAAGAATTTATTCTTGAAACCGTGAAAATTATTCTTGAAAGAAATGTTTTTTATTTTGACGGTAAGTTTTACCGACAGAAAAGAGGAACCGCAATGGGAACTAAAATGGCGCCAACTTACGCTACTCTTGTTTTTGGATACCTTGAACATATTTTATACGAACAACTTTTGAATAGCTACGGACAAGAATTTGCATCGTATGTACGACAAAACTGGAAGCGTTTTCTTGACGATTGTTTTATTATATGGAACTCTGACATTCCCGTTGAAAATTTTCATACCGAACTTAATTCTTTAAATGACCACATTCGATTCACCAAAAACAGAAGCAAAATAGAAATGCCGTTTTTAGACGTTTTAATTCGTATATCAACAAATAACAACATAATAACGGACATTTTCTCGAAAGATACTGACACCCATATCTATCTTAATTTCAGATCCAGTCACCCGAAACATATTAAAATAAACATTCCGTTTAATTTGGCTTCGAGAATTATAACGATCACAAACACAGGGGAGTTGAGAGATACGCGACTACGAGAACTTAGATTGTATTTGAAAAATCAACAATATCCGGAGGAAATAGTTGAACATGGTATACAGAAAGCGTTGGAAAAAGGACCGATACATACGGAACTGCGGGAACAAGTACATGTAACCTCAAATCAAAATAATATAATTCCGTTTGTAACTACTTACAATCCAAGGGATTACAATATTTTCCATTTTATGAAACAAATTGAATTTAACTTAAACAGTAGCGAACGTATGAAAAATTTATTGCAAAAAAAGAATATTATAAACAGCAAAAGGCAGCCGAAAAATCTGAAAGCCTTCTTGTCATCATCAAAATTTGATTTTCATGAATCATCACCATCTGTTAAGAAATGTACCGACCAGAGATGTATGACATGACCTAGTTTAATAGAAGGAACCTCGTTTACATTTAAGAATGGACGGACTTTTACAGTTATGCAAGATATATCATGCAAAACTAAGCATCTTGTATACGCAATTATTTGCTCTAATTGTGGAGAATTCTATGTAGGTGAAACCAAAACTGAATTGCGGACTCGAATGACTGTTCACAGACAACAAACAAGGCACCAGGACCTGACTATAATAAGAGCTAATGAACATTTCCATGATTGTTCTGGAGGACATTTCAAAATATTCCCGCTGTATAAAGTTAATACAGAGGGTGATTTTTTAAGAAGAAGAAAAGAAACTTTATTAATTAATATTCTTAAACCTTCGTTAAATGATAAATGACTTTAAAGATTTTCGTTAATCTTACAATGACTTTAAAGATTTTTATTAATCTTATAACAACTTTAAAGATGTTCATTAATTTTATAGGTAATATATTTTACCGCGAATACGTAACATCACAGTCTCCCTTTATATTGTTAACGTCACACTATTGTTAACGTCATATATATACACTTATAAACATTGTACCTGAAGATCTGCAACAGCAGTGAAAACGTTAGTACAAGAATGTTGTGAAAAATCCGTTTTGTTCTTTTTTTAATAATTTCTTTTATATATATATATATATATATATATATATATATATATATATATATATATATATATATATATATATTAATAGAATTAAGTAAAAATACATGTAAGGAGAATCACTCTTGGTATAAGTATGATTTACAGCTAGTGTGACATATGTGAATAAACAACAACTGTGCTATTATGGATTGTGTGATGAAAAGGGTTTGAGTAAGCGGTTGTGTATATCGATGGACAAATTGATATTGACTAATATTTCACATATCGCACCATGTTAAAATTGTTTCAGATATTTATTGGTAGAAATGGTAACGTATGTTAAATTGTTCGAAGTTAAAATGAACTGAAGTTTGACATAGGACAAGATGTTAAACACAGCATAGGAGTAAATATATTTGACGTAGGACATTATGTTAAATATGATTGAAGGACATTAGAATTCATGTTAAATAATTGGTGAAGTATATTTGACCAAATATATTTTGTGAAATACGACTGGAATAGACAATGCACAAGTGGACTAGAATATTTGAACATGTTTCTTTTGCATACCAAGAGGTGAGGTGGTGACCAAAAATCGTTTTTACATTGGAAGACCGTATATGTAGTTTTCGTTCATATGTTACAGAGTTGCAAGGAATACAACTTTCAATAGTATAAGAGCTATATCTTTGTTCGAAGTATGAAATATTATTGGAATCTCGTTCAGTAGAGGTAACCTTAATATTTTTGTTTTGGTAGATATATTGTATACAAGGGAGTATACAGCAATTATTAATGGAAAATATATGTTCTGAACAGATGAACATAACTAGGTCGAAACTCATGAATGTTGGTGTACATAAATTTGTGACGATATATATAGTGTAGAGGAAATGTGATTTACGGAGTAGATACATTGGTTGCTTACAGTAAGCTTTAGGACTCCCGGATATGTAAATACTGTCGCCCCGTTATTACGAGATTTAATTTAAACTTATTTTATTGTCTAAATAATGACAAAAGGATCAGACACAAGTTTTTCAACTTAGTATTGTCTTCTCCATATACATACAATATACAATATACAATATGATAAGCATTATTATTACATTATTTCTCTAAAATTTTCGCATGAAGACATATTACGAGATATTGTCTCGATAAAGAGTGAACAGTTATATTCTAAGTGTCGGAATTGGGGATCATTTGTCAATCATTCGATATAACCCCTTATCTTTCACAAGGGGGGAGGGTGTGGTAAGATTAGGTTAAGGTATTAGGACATCCCAGATCAAGATACCAGGAATGCAGGTAGTAGGACGTACCAGATCAAGATACTAGGAGTGCTGGTATTAGGAGGTACCAGTTGGGTTTCCGGACATGCGCAGTCCTGTGATGAAGATGAACTGAAATGGAAACATTGTAGTCAGATAAGGTCGAATCATCAGCCGTCCACCCAATTCCTGTCCCCTTTTAAATGTGGGAAACCAATCTGTAGGTCTTGAGTATCCCTCGGCTTACCACACGCATACCTAATGGTAGTTGTTGCTCCGGAAACTCGCTGACCATCTGAAACAAAAATTATTTAGGTTTTTTTCGGGCCGAGGATGTTAGGGGGCATTTTGGCATGATCAACGAATTACCGTATATTATATGACTTATCGCCCTTTGGCTATATCTCTATGATGATACATGTATACTTTACGGGATTATTTTCCGATATTTGTGTTTGCGTTCACACTCGCTCTCTCTGTAAATAATTTGCTCGAAGAAAAACGTAAAACTGATGCTGAGTTTATCTTTTTATTGTTCCCCCACAAAGTTACGTGAGCACTTCCCTACATAAAACTTAAACCAGAAACCAGTTTTGTGTTAACAAATTCACCTATAGAATGACTTTCCGGTACGACGTGTCGAATAACGAATGTCAAAAAACTTTTCAAGCAGAAAAAATATTTTTGATAGTCGATGTCAAGTTTCAAGTTTCAAGTTTTTATTAATAAGATAAATCAATCAAGCAGATAAGATAAGATAAGATATTTTTGGAATATTTTTAAGATATGTTTTAGAGTGTGTTTTAGGAAGTACATAACTATTTTACTTTGTATGCTTTTCAAATTAACTTGTGCTTTATTTTGGTGCTTGGCTATTTATGCATGAAATTTTTTTAAATGTTTTTAGAATATTTTTGGAATACGTTTTAAAAGTACATGAATATTTTACATGTGTTTTGAGTTAATTTGCTTATTTGCTTAATTATAGACTGCTTAAAATTTGCATGAATGTACTTGTATGTGTAATGGGTGCTATAAATGTCCGCATCTATTTTGTGTTTTGACTTCTGGTCCTATGACAATAAGTGCACAGAGAGGCACTGTCTGTAGAGGTCCAGAAGTCAAAACACAGAAATGTATGCATAAATATTATCCGGATATGTATTAATTTTGTATTGCATGACATGTTTTATTGTGCTGTATTTAATTTATGTAATTTATTATGCATGTCGGTTTGAAAAGCTCTTGAGAGCTTATGTTGTATTGTTATAAAATGTACCGACTTTAAATAAAACTTTTTGATTTGATTTGAAGATAAGTTTTATTTATAGTCGGCATATTTAAATAACAATACAACACAAGCCCTAGTGGACTTATGGCCGGCATTGATGTCTTCCCCACATTAACATGATATTAAATCACTAAACATAGACATTTATGAAAACATTACATTTTTAAATGACAAAATATCATATTAAAGACAAATAAACTTATCTCATACTCATACAATCTTTGATATAGTCACATACATTATTTATCTGGTTCCGAGGTCTGCTATATGGGCTAATTAACCCCTTGGACCCTTCTTGATTGGTTGGTTTCTTCCTCCGGTTGGTAGACATCTGGTGAGAATTTCATCTCCAGATTTGTCCAGTGGTTGTTTAATTGGCTTTTGAAAGTGTTGACTGTTTTTGTTTCTATTACTTGTTTTTGGTAAGCTATTCCACATATCCACTATTCTTTGTGAGAAGCTGTATTTTCTGATATTTGTTCTGCAGTTCTTTTTATATATCTTCTGGTTGTGACCCCTAATTGCAGTTCGACTTACAGGAAAAATGTGCTCATGTAGTACTTTATCGATGTTATTAAGGATTTTGAAAGTTTCAACCATGTCGGCTCTCAGTCTTCTGTATTGAAGTGATGGCAATCCAATATATTTCAGGCGTTCTGTGTAGCTCAGATGTTCCGAACAGGTACAAAAGTGTCACCGTGTCATTTGCATGTACATATAAAGTGAGTAAATGATGTCAAACTCCGAGTGAACAAGTTTCAACATAAACTGAAAAAATATTCTTCTTTATATGTATCTGCCATCATAAGATTATCAAGAGTTTAACTAGTCGTTTCAACCGTTTACAAACGTGTCACCGTAGTTCTATGTCATTTGATTGCAAGTGTTGGATGCGGATATAACGTGAGTGGGTGTTGTTTAACTCCAAATGAGCAATATGTAAACTGAAATATATCCATTTTACACTGTAGTTGCAATCTTAAGGTTATCACTAGTTTAATCAGTCATTCTGAACTCGTACAAAAGTGTCATCATGTCATTTGACCGTTGCATGTCAACACAAAGTGAGTAGATGATGCTAAACTCTTGAGTGAGCAAGTTTCAACATCAACTGAAAACGTCTCTTAGTCAGTGGTGACATTGGCTATCCTGTTTAGGCCCTTTGCATTTATTGCTCCGAAAACTTTAAATTATTTTGCTTTTCAATCTTTCAATTTTGAGCGTCCCTGATGAAGGTTATTCCAGAAACGCGTCATGCGCACTAAATAACATGAACATATAAAGTAAGTGGGTGTTGTTAGACACCCAAGTGGACAATATTCTAGCAATTTCATGACGAGAATAAGTTAAATATATATCGATGAGAAGATGATTATGACCGCGTTGTACTATATCAACACGCTTAGTTGGATTTGTATAGTGCTAGCTCACAAAAGGATTCAGTTGGGAGGTTGACATGTCACTCCACTCGGATACATTGATTATCTCGATACCGAGGCAACCAATCTTTTCTTTGTTCTTATACCATTATGGTGCGTGCTTAGCGGAGAAGGATGATAACCTTTAGACCACCAACGTGGTAGGGTGTATATAAACATTTCACATTTTTTTTACGATTCGTCATACTCAATCTTTAGTTTTCTGTTTCCTGATTTGTAAATCATTGTTTTTCCGTTTGTCTTTTGCCATTGTATTATATGTCCTTCTTCGATATTCGGCTTTCCCATTACCCCATTGGCGTGTTCAAACATTTCATGTCACATAATGTTGTATGGATTACAACGGAACTAGAATGGAATCTACAACTTTTCGATGGATAGACAATGACAACACAAGTAGAACACCTTGTACCATTATAATGGAGCACAAATATTTATTTTATGGTTAACATGCATGCATAGAATTAGGAAACAATGGTATTATATTTGAAGTGTTGCTGTCGTAAATTGAGTTACCAAACCTTTTCGATTAGATATCAAGCACTTTATAAAATGTTCAATGCTGTATTATGTAATCATAATAGAAAATATCAACTAACATTTTATTTATCTTAAATAACAATTTTAATAAGAAATTTTGATATTTAATGTGTGTCATTACAAACGAATATTCTGACACAGTTTCCAACAAGGTAAAACGTAAATTTACTCTGACGCGTAAATGCAATTGACCAATGAAATTACTTGTTACATAGCAAATTGCATTATAATTCTAAAATTAATTTGTTTTTTCAAGCTTTTGAATATGAGTGTACCAGATGGAGTCCAGAAACGTGTGTGGCATACTAAATTCGATATCTACGTTTTTACTTAAACACGAATTTGTTGGTAGTTTATGTGATTTCATAGTATCTGTAGTTGTGTGGTGAAGTCCGGGACGTTTTCCGCTTTAAAACGATGATCGATTCGTCTTGACACACATTTGTTTTGTAGGGAGTTCATGTTAATTGTATTTATTTACGCATACTGATGTCCAACCCAATTTCCATATCATTTCGTGTCACGTGTCACGTGTGGAGCGAGAACTGCTAACCCTTCCGGAGCACATGAGTGCACCCCGGGTTTTTGCGGGGTTCGTGTTCCTCGATCTTTAGTTTTATGCGTTGTGGATCGTTGTTTGTCCTTTTGTTATTTTTCTTTTGGCCATTGTATTATCTGTCCTTCGATTTACAGATTCTGAGTAACCCTTTGGTATCTGCAAACTCTTCTCATATACTCATATTTTTTATTGCTTATACGATGGTAACTACATATGAAGGGTTTGGAATCACATGCACTTTAAATTACCAGAGGCTTGCGTTGTTGCCCGGGATAAATGAAACATGCCATTCGCCTATAGGGTTTTTTGGGGGAGGGGGGTATAAATAAGTACCCCGTGAATGTCATGCTACTTGTAAAATTATTATCGTCATGAATATAGCTGAAACACCTGATCATCTGACGTTAAACAACATGCAATCATTTGATTTGCTCTTTATCCGGTTTATCCCCGACTGTTCTGTTTCGATTTGCGGCTTCTGATTACCCTTTTGGCATCTTCGAAAATGAAATTAACTTTGACGAAACCACGATTCGCTTTAATTCAGTTGTAAAACAAAGGATTTGTATTTCAAAAATTAAAAAAAAATCGTCGTATTAAACTGGTTCGCAATGAAGTTTAATGACTGGTACAGAACTGGTGCAATGCTGTAGAAAGATTTCAGATTAATAGAGAAGTTCGTGTATGTAGCATGTGATGCTAACTGGGGCGATTGAATTATTTAGTGCGTTGACCACCAGGTGGGTTGCTTACATTTATTAATATTAAATAACAATTTATCAATATTTATGCAAAAACAATGTACTGTTTTTTGTATATGAAAATCATTGTAATATTAATATATGATTGACTTAATGTCACAACGATTTGCACTAAGCTACCTTAAATTCATCTATATTCATGTCAGTAATATATCATTTCAGAGCTTGTGGTTCCTATCAAGATTTCCTTGATATAGGGTTGCTACAAATAGGGAAGCTACTGAACAAAGGGTTCCTAGTGATACAGTTTATATCGTCACCATGACTTGATTAACCGTTATAGATATCTGTGTAAAACTGACCACAGATATGTTCATTTTGTCGCAATTCATGCCTTTTCACAGTGTTTGTAACGAGCAACACAATGGGTGCCGTTAGTAAAGGACACATGAAATACTTACCCTTCCGGACCACCTACGTTCACTCCCTGACCTTGTTCTATTGCTTGATCGTAAATTGTGTGCATAGTTTCCTATAGGTCATTTGTTTGTATATCTGCCCCTTTATGTGTAGCCATTGCATTTTCTATCCTTCGATTTACAGCTTCTGACTGCCACTGTGATATCTTTACACTTTTCTTAATTATTCTGTTGTGTAGGTATACTGTACAAAGATTTAATAGTTGTATTTTCTTGCCTTTTTAGGTTTGGTTTAGGTACCCTAAAAACGCTTAACGCCACTTTCAACAACATTTCAGTTATAATGTGGCGGTCTGCTTTATTGGTGAAGAAATCTATGATCCTGTTGCCAGACACTGACAAACTTTATCACATAATGCTGTAAACCTCGCCCTGATCGAGATTCGAACGCACAGCATAAGTGGTGATAGACACAGATTGCATAGGTAGTTGTAATACAACTACCATGCGATCACGTCCTCGACGGCTCCTGGTGTTTTTAGTGGTATATCTTATCGCGAATTGCACTTGGAAAAATGCAAAATATAATTATGATTATATATATTTTGTCGGGATGACAGAAACATGAGACATATCTTTGGTTTTCACTAGGTATTACGGTTTCCGTAATCAATATACAAAAATGACGGCCTATCGAAAGTCACGGACAACATATATTAGATATTATGATTATATTGATTACACCTCATAATGAGCGGGATTCGTACTCGCAGTCTTATTGGTAAATGTATGCAGGTAGTGTTTGCATAGGTAAACATAAATTCCGCTACCATACGATCACCAACACCATCCTTTGATTCCTTCAATACTTGAGTAGAACCAGTAACTCGGTTTTAAAATCATCAGACAACATTAAAAAATATTACAGTTTAATAGACTATTTGCACATTTCCGATTTGGTTCCAAAAACTTATATATTTTTGACGTTTTTTTAAAGTAGATATTTCCCATACAGAGAGAAATTGTTCCCGTTGCCCTCCAACGGAAAGGACAAATAATTTGAGCATGATTTTCTTAAAAGTTGTAGATATTTGTACCTTGATAAAGTTCAGGGAATAATTTTATTGAAAATAAAATATTCACAAGTTGTTACATTTAAATTATATACAGAAAACGAGAAGATATATGGTAATGTTGCAATATACATTTTTGTCCGCATTGAAGGGAAGTAACTCTAGCAAAAACGTGCAATTTTAGAAGCAATTCGGAAATGTGCAAACATTATATTGTGACAGTAGATTGTATCATAAAAATAAGGAAGATACGTGTATACATGTAATGGACAATTCTACAAAATATCGACCAAACAATATGCTATAAAACCTGTATTAAAAAGTCACCCTTTTCTTGTCCTGTAATAGAAACTTTCGTATGAATTGAACCTGTTTTAAGAGATCACCTGTCTTACAAGGCCATTTTTTTTGTCCCAACAGTGACCTCTTAATACACGTTTTACTGTATTTAACAATACGAATTATTATTTTTTGTAGATATTTCTTTGTCTATATCTTCAACCCGCGTCTTTCGTGTCCGTTTCCGTGACGTATTACGTTTTAGTTTTTCTTCTTCCAGTGCAAATTGTACATGTTGATAATACATAATAAAATTATTGACCAAAATGGGCACCGAAAATCCTATCATCAATAAACCAGACATTGCTGTCAATGAACCAATCACATAACCCCATTCAGTCACGGGGTACATGTCGCCATATCCAACGGTCGTCATGGTGATAAGCGCCCACCAGAAACTATGTGGAATACTAGTAAACGTGTTTCGGTCATCTGCATAGTAAATTAAAGACGAAAAAATAAGCATTCCAACACAAAGAAACGCTACCATTAAAAACAGTTCTTGGAGACTCGCTTTCAATGTATAAATTAAAATCCACAATCCCGGAACATGTCGCACCAATCGAAATATTCGTAGTATCCTAGTAATTTTCAAAATGGTGATGATTTTTGCTGAAGAACTGTTTACAAGTGTTGGGTCAATTGTTACCATGATAAGATGTATATAATCGGGCAAGAGTGCGAATAGGTCAATGAGTCCCATAATTGACCTCGTGTATCTTAATCTTTTATGGATTAATGTAATTCTCAAAATGTATTCTAATGTAAAAAATACCATACAACACAGATCAATGATGTTCAACACCGGATGCACAACTTGTATTCTTCGTTCCACGGTCGACGTTATTGTAGAATTTAATGTGACGTTAAACGATGATTTTACTTCATAAAGTATATCTGTCTCCTTAAAACTTGGAAGGCTTTCAGCAAGGAATGAAAGAATTGATACTGCTACAACACAGAGAGATACAATCCCGTACACCTACAAAATTAAAGAAAAATATATTGATAACGCGATCGTGGATCACACACTAAAGGATATAGAGCCGTATACATGTATAAAAAGAAGAACAAATGGTATATATCAGAATTGACAGTGAAGCTATTGTTGTAAAGTCGATGGTAAGTCACGAACGTTGGAAAGAATATAACTTCTCTATTGAAAGTATCGCCTAACGAGACCTTTTAGACACCAATGCGAGAAGTGAAATCCTGACAGTAGCAAAAATAAAAATAGCTGAAATAATATAGACTTCTTAACAGGAAGTAGTGCATGAACCCTTACAGCGGAAAGCACAGAAATGTCTTTACATTGAAAATGCGCATGCTCGAACACATTCATGATGAATCGATATATATCCTATGTTTCCAGTTTCACTGGATTGTCCAATTTGTGATTGCCCCTTATGTATTGTAATCTGGGAAATTTGGTTAAATGTCTGCAAGATAAGTTTCGATGATTAACATCTATTTACCTTTGCAGAAGTGGATGTTTCTGGGTGGTTAAGTATAAGGGAAGTATGTCTTCGAAATCTGTGCCATTTTGTCACATTTCTTGTGTCATGTGACTCTTCCGGGAAGTCAAAGCTCCCATAACGATCTTTTTCTAACCGATTCAGTGCTTTTAATGTTGAATTGAACGCATTGTAGTGAGAGTAACAACACCGTTCTATAATAGTATCCGGAATTCCCCAAAATTCAAGTTCCACTTTTGCTGCAGGACCACACACGTAGCTTGGCATATGGAGCTCTCCTGTACGAAAGTATCTCAGGATAGCCTGTAATTACACAAAAATGTACAAAATGATTAACCGATCGTTGGTTAATGTGAAGTGGTTAATAATTTAGCTGTTTTCATAACTGGATCAAGATGGAAAAAAAATAGATATTGTTGATGAAAAGGTAGTACCGGGGGTGACCCTATAGGAGGTAAGTAAGATTGCCACATAAAAAGGGGGAGGGTCGAACAAAGCTAAGGGCATCAATGATCACACCTAACAGGCTACTTTTCATTAGGGGTTGCTGTAATGTGGAAGGAGTGGGACATTTTCGGAACAAGAAACTCCCTTAGTTTGTCCCGTTCTAGGGGAAAGTTGTTTAGTTGCTTCTGTTTCTACGGTTTTTCTATTGGATAAATTGACATCAAGTTTATACATGTACAAAGATAAGTTTATCTCAAACATTTGAGTGGGTTTTCATAAATTCCTGTGGTTGATTATAACTATGTATTTATACATTGTATCAAAATATTAGTAAAATTAGCCTCTGGCAAATGCGTCGACGTTTTTATTGCAAAATTATATAATAATAGGCATATAATAAAAATCATTGATAATTTTTACCTCTAAAGGAAAATTATGATCACACACGTTTTATTGACAATATAATCGTGACTGATTATATTCTTGTAAAAATACATGACTTTTTTAATTTCTATTTTAGGAATAGATATAGTGCAACACCCATGTTCAATGTGTATGGTTCCGGTGCTGGTAAACGGATTCAAATATATATCATTAAAATATATATTTATTGTTTCAGAGGCCACATCATGAAGTATATGCTTTGCATTAAGTCCCATTAAGACTGCTATTTTGTAGCTAGCAGTACAAAAACGCAAAAAATCGTGTTGGACTTTGATTCTAAAATTATACGTTTTACAGTTGTTATTTTTCTGGTAGGCGGGAAAAACGGTCCCATTTATGCAAAGTTCAGTGAATGTTGCATAAATATATATCCGTCCAAAATTGTAGTAATTGGTGAGTTTTGATTTTGTATAATGTTCATATATCTACAGGTTATGAGTAAATTAGACTCCAAGTCGTTGTCTTTCCCATTTATCTTGCTAGAATGTGTACCATTTTTTGCCCGTCATAAGGGAAATGGGAAATAACTCGTATTAAAAAGGTATAAAAATATATAATTTTAGAATGAAATCTGGAATGTGGGTCTTTTGTAGGGGAATGTGGGACTATTGTACGGGAATGTGGGTCTATTGTACGGGAATGTGGGTCTATTGTACGGAAATGTGGGTCTATTGTAGCATAAATAAGGGTAATAACAAAATTACCGAACACCGAACAATCTTACAAAGGGAAAGTCAAAACTCATAATTATGTAAACAGACAAAATCAGTCAACAACCGGTTTTTGTTTGTTTTGGTTTTTTTTGTTTGCTTTTTGTTTTTGATTTTTGCAATTATTTATTCTTTCTGTACGAGCAAAATGTACATATATACTGCAGCAAAATATTGGCCCAACTAATACTAGCTACTTACTTTAAACATATCGGGGTCCCTGTCAAAGAAGTAATCTCCCTGTTGTGGTCTGTGATACCTACTTAAGAAGGAAGGGTCCGCTAAACAACTTTCTGGCTGCTTAAGTAGCGTTGATCTAAAAGTTTCAAATTGTACTCCTCCTATATTAAAGATGACAGTTTCAGAAGATATTCCGACGTTAATTGAAATTTTTCCTTTTTCGTTGTCAATTTTGGCACCTGGCAGTAGCGCCATTAGCGGGCTGTGTTTGACATCTTTCTTTTTCTTTCCCATCTTGGCTCTAATATATTGTTCATGGAATGATAGGGATCGTGATGCGACTGAAAAACATATCTTTTTTTAAATTGACAAAATGTAAGAATTTACTATCATAAGAAACGTAATCATACTATAATTTCGACTTGAAATTATTCATACATTACTAGGCTACATAACTTTAAATACAGACTTGATTATCTGATAATGTATACTAAAATAGTTAAAAAGACATAATTAACTCATTAAAATGTGCTTAGGAAGATGACATTGTGTACACGTATAGTCAAGCGAGATGTACAACCATTAGCTACAGGTATTATATATATATACAAGTTATTTGTGTCTAGCTGGTTAAATCTAAAACAGGTTCACCTTAAGAAACGTTTGTATTAAAATAAAAAATTAAAGTTCAAGTTTCTTGTTAAATTCTCATTGAATGAAAAGAAGGTTAAGAGAAGATGTAGATAAAATGTACGTCCTGTTCACACATGAACGTGTATATTGAAACAGTGACGGGAACAGCCAAGGTACATTTATATTGAAACCGTCAAGAAAATAAACAGGCAATGAAGGTGTGCCTAATGCTAGCAATGCCTCTGAACTGGCCATTATTGATTACCCCTTCTCTAACGTTTATTGAAAACAGTCCAGGGATGTATAAAATGAAACAGTCAAGGGTTATGGTGTTTAATGCCAGGTGCAATAAATATTTCAGTTATATAGTGGCGGTCAGTTTTATTGGTGGAGGAAACCGGAGTACCCGGAGAAAACCACAGACCTGACGTAAGTAACTGATAAACTTTATCACATAATGTTGTATCGACTAAATCTCGCCATGAGCAGGATTCGAACTCACAATTTTATAGGTGATAGGCGATAGGCACTGACTGCACCGTCAGTTGTATATACAACCACCATACGTACACTACCACGATTGTTCCTATAATTAAATAGAATCTGAACGATAAGTAAATACACAAAAGACAACATATAGATAATATAAACATCTGTTTATCTGTATACAAACTCAGCCTACCTCTGTGGTTTAATGTCTACCTGCTGGCCTCCAGGGACAAAGGTCATTGATTGGGTCAACTGTCGAGTCATACAAACAACATTAAATAAATCGTGTATCCTATATATATATTTACTTCAAAGCTAGACCTTTATTTCGGGGCGTTTAGTCGTTGCGTCCAGAAATACATCTTAAAATTGTATGCATACTTAGCTATTTAGGTAGAGACAAACAGAACAAAATAGAAGACGAGTACGAAAGTTGCAGCAAAAATAAATAAACGTTAGAAATAGTGGAAAAAACAGGGTTCTGGAACAATGGCACGTGACCGGATGTATGAGGTAATCATAGTGACGTCCTACAGAACGAGACATGCCGGGAAGTGAATTTCATATTTTGAGGCCCTTCCGAGAGGGTGGGGCAAAGGTCATCAAGTGCAATTTTTTTTAAAGTTTTAGAAATGTAGTCATGTAGTATATCAAATGAAAGGTCTTGACGAGTAGGTTTCGGATTTCATATTTTGGGGCCCTTCCAACATGCATAACTGCCAGTTTTGTCACAGTTCCTATGCATGGCCTCATGATTTGACAAGACACATCAGAAGGAAGCATGACCCCGAACAGAAAGGCATGCATTCCTACATTTAAATTGTGGTGCGTAATTACAAAGTAAAAATGAACATATTAAACAATTGTGATATGATCATGAATTTATGAAAAACACCCTAATATTCGTATTTACCATGTAATAATTGATTGGTTCTTGTTGTGTTCCGAGTAGACCGTTTATAGGTGAATTTCATTTGTTTATGTTCAATAGTCAGAACAATAATATTTTTCAAAATTTTACCAAGTTGAACAATTTCCGGTTTATCTTGAAATTTGAAAAAAAATAAACATAAACTCACTGGTCTTGTCAATCCACTTGTAAATAAGTTTAATAAATTTTCTCTTATGGATGAATAGGCTTGAATGCACAGTGTGGGTGTAGGGACAAGTTCAAGTTTAATATGAGATATTTAAATGTATGTTACCGTACCATAACGTTATAACATTCGTCATGATAAAAATAGATGTAAATATAATGTAAAACTATGCAATTATGTCATATCTGTAATGGCTTTCAAATATGGTTAATGGTTGTTTAAATCTTGCATGTCATTAGAGCTGATATTTAGGCTTTTATAACCAACGGCAGATTCATAGGCTTAGCAGAAAGAGTCATCGATCAGTAAAGTTAATTATACAGATTCTGATTACCCCTTTGGTATCATCAAACTCTTCTTCCTAACCCCATGCAGAGTACCTTAATGTACCTAAAACTTATAACAAGTCATTCAACTATAATTATGAAATTGTTAAAGCACAAGGTTTATTCTCATTTAGAAAACGGCAAAATACCAATAATAACAAAAAATACAAAGATGCCCAGATTTAACATATATCGGCAACTGCAGATTATTGTTGATTCATTTTCATTTGATTGTTTTCCTCAATTTAAATTCCCGACAAAAAAATGGCTATATAGTAATGTTTTCCCCGGGAAATCTGCTATATACCAAGTTTTTCTCCTTCACCAACGCTCATATCTAGCTTTCCCTGTTATTAGTTTCTACAAAGTACATGGTTAAAATAGTTTGCGGGGTTTTTTTCATCTCGCATATTTCTAAAAATGTAATACTTAAAGATTATTACATGGCATTTTCCATATTGGCCCTGGTATTAGCCCGAGACTCCCATATCAAGCCCGACAGCGAAGCTAGAGGGCTGATATGGGTCGAGGGCTAATATCAGGGCCAATATGGAAAATGCAATGCAATGATCTATTTATCACATATTTTCAAGCTGAAGAAATGAGAATATATGTCCAACATAACTTTAATATGAACATTTTCAAAGTGAATATTACATTTTAAAATTCAACATATTTATATCACAGATATATCATATTAATCAAAATTTTGACAAAAATCCAACAAATTTAACAAATTAACATGTAACCAGTTTACTTCTCTGAGCCATAAATATTTATTGTCACGTTACCAATGGATGCATATGGCAAAATTGAAAATTTAGAGCTGTTTCCACTGTTAATTTTGACATTTTTTCTCCAATATTAGATTCAAAATTTTCAATTGTTTGAACAACATTATCTAAGTCTATATTGTTAAATATGTAATCATCATTAGGAAACTCTGACTGGTCTTCATATATGTCAATATGAGGAGTAGAATTATTTACAGATCTACTAGTATTAGTTTCCTGTGGTATTAACCCCCTGCTTCCTGTGCCAATATCAGTTAAAATATTTGACATTTGTTGCTGCTGATTAAATGAAGCTGAGCTGTACCCATTTACAGAAGCGACATTCTTATGACCTGTCAGCTGCATGACAGTAGTAGCCTCCACATTGGAGTGAAGTAGTGAGGTTACTGTAGTTTTACGCCCACTATGGTTCACCTTTCTTCCAGACAAACCACCTTTCATTGACATTGTTTTGGCCAAATCTCCTAGTGTATTTTTTCCTAATGCCTGTTTAATAAACCAAGTTTGCTTTACAGTTTCATTATTAGCATCTGGTTGTATTCCTCTGTTGATACCAAGATAAAAACGACACTCTGGGGTAAGAGTATCCGCTGGGCGTGTTCGGATGTATTCTTTGAAGGCACTTACTGGACAGCGTGGATTTCCTATAAGAAAAAAGAGAATGATTGAAATTAAAATACATGTTAAGTCATTTCATTTTATCTTGTATATATAAAATCAGTAATTTCTGCATTTTAAGTATGTTTTAGGGCCACGTTATAACTGAAATATTGTTGAAAGTGGGTTAATCACTGAACCATACAAACCATTGTTTGTGTGTGGGAGGGGGGAGGGGGGGGGGTATTATTTGGTCGTTCATTTTACTCGGTTAATAAAAATGCATGAGTAAAATTTTATCTTATTTATTTATATTCTGTCTTGTTTATTTTTTTTGGGGGGGGGGGGGGGGGGGGTTTGTTTGAACATTAATGATTATACTTATATAGCAATTGAATACCTGGTGCTGCAAACATTTTGCGTGCAAATGGCCTACTGTCTCCTTGTCCTGTCCTGGTTTTTGTGAGTCTTTCATTGTACTCGAGATATTGTTCACCAGTTGTAGTCGTCATCATTTTTACATCCCCAATTAGCATGTCAACATGTTCCTTTCTGCCCCTCATACCAAAGTGTAAAGTTTTGTTCAACCACACTGTGTTTAGTAGTGCCTCTGGGTTGCCTAAAATCGAGAAAAAAATATTTGTAAAATTAAAAATGAAAGTTCCACTTCATTTGTTTACATTCTATATATAGAAGCACTATTTATATTATAACCATGTTTTCAAAGACCTGAAGAAAAAAAAAATATGTGAAAATATATGAAACAAATATGCATGTGTAACAGTCACTTTTTTCAATAAGAACTTTATACAACACTGGTTAATCCACATGCAATTAGCTCTTTAGTTGAAAAGATTGTGTATATTTATTTTAAGATGAAATACTTTTGGCTAAATATTTTTAGAAACTTACCAGTTCCAAGAAGCTTCCTCTGAAACAGCAGGTCAATATCATCGGAAGAGAAAGGGTCTGCCTTGCGTCTTTTGTTCCCATGATTCCTTTTGGCAGTCAATACCTCTCTGCAGTGATGGAATTCTTTATCTTGAATATTTGTGCCATTTTTCTCCATTAAATATCGGCTGACTGACCATTGTATTGCCTTTAAACTGTCGGGTTCATATTCTTCATTTTTCTTTGATCTTACAGACAAATAAAAGCTGGCTAGGTACTGATCAAGCTCCGCCGCCGGTATGTCCTCAACTGCCCTCAGCTCATTTTCATGTCACTTTTTGTTTTCATTTTTGTGTTATTGTTTTTCATTTCATCAATAAATTTACTCGTGTCATAACTGGAAACATGCAGAAATCTGACATCGTCTGCTGCGTCGCCGGATGCCATCTTTTGTTTACCTATTTTGACAGTTCACCGGAAGTTGAATTTCGGGGGCACAATACGGGTTTTTGAGGGCAAATAGGGATATTTGCTCCGAGGGCAAATAACAAGCACTGACTTCCGGCTATTATTGGACATGCAAAAACGAACATATTGCAACAAAATATGTGATAAACATGTATATTCCTTGAAATGTTTTATATTTATTAATCTAGACGGTTTTAAATAAGTGTGTAATAGCGCATTTGATATGATATGTGATAGTTGTGCGCATTTGACATGTTTTACGCATAAACTAAAAGATCAATATCCCTAAAGTTTAATGGAACCTTTCCAATTTTGGCTAAGTTAATTAGCTATAAGCGTAGCTATTGAAGATTATTCCAGATACGTTAAAAGTTTGAAGATATCAAAGTGGTAATCATAAGCCGTAAATCGAAGGACAGAAAACATCAAGACAAAAGGAAGAAGGACAGAAGGACAAACAATGATCTACAAATCATTACACAGCATAATAAAGATCGAGTAACACGAACCCCACTTAAAACCAGGATACTCCGTAAGGGTAAGAAGTTCCTGCTCCACATGTGGCATCTGTCATGTTACTCTTGTTACAAACCCGGTGACAAGTCATGAATGAAAAAACGACTGGATTGTGATTTCTACAAACGGAGTATATTCGTAGTCATTGGTGACACATATATTCCGTAACGGTCAACCAAGTCATGGATATCTACTGCGTTATCTTGTTTTATTTGATTCAAATCTGTAATTAGCACAAACGTGGGATGGGAAAATATATTTAGGTTAAAATGTCAATAATATTCACAAGTGATTAATAATTTCTTGTTTAAGTATTGAAATTTTAGTACCACTTCTTGAATGTTTATAAAAAAAATAATGCAAAATAACCCACGAAAGCCACTCACTTATGAAAAAAAATCAGCCTAAAGTGAGTCTTTAATAGCCAATAATTAACATGAGCGGGAATGCGGGATTACTTAGTTTCAATTAGAAAGAAAAGATATAGATGTAAATGAAAGGACAGACTCGCGCCCCAGCTTCAGTGATCAAAATGTCAGTCAAGTCCAGTAAAGGTATTGTCGGTGAAAGAGGACAGAAACATTTACTTAAATGGCAATCGTTTCCTCGTGGGAGTGTCGTCCATATCAGATTTTATATTTCAGTTCGTAGACACACTAAACGTACTTTTAGTTCGTACACACACTAAACGTACTTTTAGTTCGTACACACACTAAACGTACTTTTAGTTCGTACACACACTAAACGTACTTTTAGTTCGTACACACACTAAACGTACTTTTAGTTCGTACACACACTAAACGTACTTTTAGTTCGTACACACACTAAACGTACTTTTAGTTCGTACACACACTAAACGTACTTTTAGTTAGTACACACACTAAACGTACTTTTAGTTCGTACACACACTAAACGTACTTTTAGTTCGTACACACACTAAACGCACTTTTAGTTCGTACACACACTAAACGTACTTTTAGTTCGTACACACACTAAACGTACTTTTAGTTCGTACACACACTAAACGTACTTTTAGTTAGTACACACACTAAACGTACTTTTAGTTCGTACACACACTAAACGTACTTTTAGTTCGTACACACACTAAACGTACTTTTAGTTCGTACACACACTAAACGTACTTTTAGTTCGTACATACACTAAAACGTACTTATAGTTCGTACACACACTAAACGTACTTTTAGTTCGTACACACACTAAGACGTACTTTTAGAACTAAAAAGGGGCAGTCGTGGTCGTGATCGTATGGTAGATGGATTTATAACTACTTGTGCAATCAGTGCCTATAGCCAAGTTGTGCGTTCGAACCCTGTTCATGGCGAGATGTACTCGATACAGCATTATGTGATAAAGTTTGTCCGTGACTTGCGACAGGTTGGACGTTTTCTCCCGTTTTATCTACCAATAAACCTGATCGTCACCATATAACTGAAATGTTGTTGAAAGTGGCGTTATGCACAATAAATTTAAACCTTTTAATATAAAATAGTTTTGTGAAAGCCTTACCTGCTTCTCTCTAGAGAAAAATGTGTACGTGAATGTCAGGTATCAAATATATAAATAATTACGTCTAAGATTGTCTAGTTCGTTTAACACATTTGTAAGCAAAACAGCAAACGTTTTACTTTATTATAATTAATGTTCTTGTACAAAAATGTATCTATAGCTCCTTGGGACAAAAATAAGCTACCTGTGTGATAATCTGACACGTTTGTTGATAATCTATTCAATCACAACCGAATTATTGTATATTACTGCATGTTAAAAATATTGTGTCATCAAAATAGCTTTGAATTTTCTCATGGGATTCACAACAAAAATCACTTTTACGGGGGGTGCTATGCTTTATCCCCCCGAGCCAAAATGTTTATCTCACTCAGAACGAAAATTATCTCGTTTTTATACAACAAATCGGCAATATTTCTTAAAATTTTACCAAGCTACCTTGTTGAAAACTGCAGTGTCAGATTCTTCGTTTTTTTTTGCATCTTTTGAAGAAAGATATTTTTTTTTTATAAAATCTTGCAACATAATTAAAAACAATAGCATAGCCCCCACTTCTTAAAATTAAATAGTCGGCTTAAAGCGCAGTTTCTTCGCTTCGGAGTACAATCCCCCATAAAGAGGCGTTGGCTTGTTGTTGGCAACGTTCGGTATTAGAGCGAGACGCCAATGCATACCTTGTGTTGGCGATAAAAAGCAAGTCTCATTGCACGTAAAGGACAACTTGTATCAATCCCCAGAGAACTACAGTGCATAATGAGTTTTCGTTATATTCTTAAACGGGGGCAGATGAGGTGGGGATGGGAAAAGGGGCGGGGGAATGATGGGGGAAGGGTGTGGGAGGGGTTTTTGCTGTTATAGTCGAACATATCCATTATATCATCTGTGTTCCCGTGGAAATTTACACATCATTAAAATGACCAGTCACAGTACTACTTATTGACTGATGCGGTTTATATTTCGTAAGCCTATTCTCGTCATAATTTTAACTGCATTTCTGCTAGAGCAATCAATAGTTCACATTGTTTGCACATTTTATTTAGAAAAATAATTAATGGATTAATGGAAGCCATAATCTGTTGGAAGTTTTAACATGGGTTGGCATGATATTAGCATTTTATCTCGAACGGTACCGTGAGATACACTTTACCAATAATCTACTAGCCCGTGTTGTAATTAATTGTTCCGGATGTGGACAAGGTCACCCACAATGTATGTGACGCTGTTGCATTCTTCAGCACACCAAGGAAGTTTCATCTCGTAACAAATTAAATTCGGGTGCATAAATAAAAAGAACAATACATTTATTGGTAGGACAAACTATTTTCATGTCTGATTTTACAAAAATGTGTACATTACAGGAAATGATATAGTGTGCATTAAAATGCATCTTAAATTGACGTATTTTTTTTTATAAAATACCACTGTCGTAACAATTCCAAAATGAAATATCAAAATCGTAGAAAGAGGCAACATCGATATCCCTAACACACAAATACATGACCACTAACACACAAATACATGACCACTAACACACAAATACATGACCTCTAACACACAAATACATGACCACTAACACACAAATAGTCTTTCATTTCATAATCAATTATACCACAAAAATCAATCAATTAAACGTTCAAAATAATTGTTTATTAATTATGAATTTGTACATCTATACATGTCATTGAAATTCATTACAATGGACATGTTAGATATTCAAATGTTGGAAATGAAAACAATATTATACATTGTAGTATGAAATATGTCCTACTGGTGCTGCAGGCGCTGCAAAAATAATTTTCAACATATGTGTTCTACACAATGCATGCGAGGTAAATGCCATTTTCCTTTTAATTTGTTTTCGTGATAAACAGATAGTGTATTTCACCGAGCATGACAAAATGTAATTTTAGAATTCCGAACATCATTGTCCTATTAAATCATAAGACTTATCCTCCTCAGTAATGACCGCCTCCTCATAATGAGCACCTGTAACAACAAATGTTAAATATTTCGAAATTCGATGTGTTTACCGGTTGACTAAAACGTTATCACGATTTGATTAGCGATGTCGTAGTATCTGTGTAAAAGATAGCCACTGGTACGTTTCGTTATATTGTAATTACGTTCCTCAATTCTCGCTCATGAATTTTCACACGATTTGTAAGAACTAGTAACACGATAGATGTTACTAGTTGTAGTGTTTAGCATAGCAATATTTCAATTATATCGTAGTGGTCAGTTTTATTGGTGGAGGAAACCGATGTACTCGAAAAAATAACCACCGACATTTCGCAAGTCACTGACAAACTTGATCACATAATGTTGTATCGATCTTACCAGTTGATGGTACGGATGTGGTGTTTAACGCCACTTTCAACAATATTTCAGTTATATCTTGGCGATCAGTTTTATTGGTGGAAGAATCCGAAGTCATTGACAAACTTTATCACATAATGGTGTATCGGTCATATTAGTTGAACAGGATCTGATTATATACCTGATTTCACCTCCGTTGTTAGTTGGTTTGTTTGATAACGTTTATGTACCTACTATGGTATTTAGATTAAACGATTAATACAAGCAAACAACAGTATTAATAACTGGAATATCGACATCTACATATACAGCATATGTTTTCCAAACACAAAGCTTTGTATTCAATGTTGTGAAAAATCCCAAAATATCAAATTTAGCAAGCATTGTCATCCGAAGTGAATTTTGTATAAAAACATATAAACGTAGAGATCAAATTTATGTCGCACAACATTGAGTCGAAACATTGGAAAGCCAAATAATGTAAAAAAAAATATTAACAGCAAGAAAAGGAAATGCCGGAACCTTTGAGCCGTAATGAAAGCGGGAGGTGTGGCCCTTTAAAATCAGATTCAACCCACCATTTCTTTAGAAATGCCTGTACCAAGTAAGGTCATTACGGTTTTCACAGTTTTCCGGTTGTTAACTGATTTGTCTGTTTATATACTTATGAGTTTTGACTTTCCCTTTGTAAGATTGTTCGGAGTTCGGTAATTTTGTTATTACCCTTGTTTACTAAACATGATAGTCCAAAATTCGGTTAATGTTTTGTGTTATCTTTGTTTGCTAGTGGAGACAATGCCAGTTAAATGACAACCCACACATATAAAAGGGCAAACAACATTACTATGAAGTTGTTCATGTAAATGTATTGCCGTAAGAGTATGGCCTCCTGGTTTTTATTATTTTTTTTGTATTCTCAAACACATGCTGTATACACTTTCTGTAAAATTCTAAATGCGATTTCCTTTACATACATATACATGATTAATTAATCTCCTGACTTGATAAATACACTTCAATATAAAATAGCGGGGTTATGGTACTTAACAATACTTAATCCACGCCATCGCTTGTGTTTGTTACAATGAGATATCATCAATTACGAGTTCCTATTTGTTGAGTATGTTTAACTATTAAAGTGGAAGAATATTTCATTGTTCATTGTTGAAAACAAGGAAGACTTTCTAATATATTTGAGACTGAAATAACTTATTTTTCACATGCACGGGTAAGTTGATAAAAAAACCATGTTAATATTCACATATGAAATTGTAAAGATGAAACTGAATTGTTAACTCCAAATTTAAATATGATTTTAACATATATATATATATATGGTTTTTCAGACGTTGTATATATATATATATATATATATATTTAGATTGATTAAAATAAATATATTCTTGCTCTGACGGCGCATTGTTGCTATATTATAATAAAGATGAAACTGAGTTTTTAGCTCCAAAATTGAAAATAATTTAACTTTAAAGCTCTATTATAAAACACAAAAGTTAATGTTATTATACCGATTTAGATTGATTTATATTTTGTAGTTCTATGACATTGCATTGTTGCTGGATTATAATATCCCAGCAGTATTTGTGGGCAGAAATTCCCTTTATTTTATTTTACAAAATCAAGATTGGCCTGGTGTAGTATGTTATCATTCAATCATGTTTGGCTTTAAATTGTTTACAGTTCAATTTGGAAATGTGCCTATATTGTGGTATTTTGTGAGTTTTTTTGTTGGGGTTTTGTGTTTTTGGTGTTTTGGTTTGTTTCAATTTGGGTGTTGTTTTTTTTTTTGTTTTTTTTTTTTTTGTTTTTTTTAAGCTTATATTTACTTTTTGTTTTTGTGTCGGAAAATTTGAATAATGTTTTGTTCTTCTAAATGCCAGATCAGTAACTGGACATGAATGTAATTATTTCAATTGAACCCAGGGTGACGAGTGGAGAGTATCTAGGCGTGATCAGCAGTGTGCTACCAACGATTTTAATATGAAAAATAATGAATAAAATAAAAATAAATATAAATAAATAAATAAAAAACCAGTCAACGATCAATCGTTGGATCGATACGGTATAACGATACTATACAAGTAAAATAAATTATAAACGTCTAAGATGGTTTGTACAACAATACCAAGTACACAAAACAAAGTGATAAAGAATTAAACACTTTGTTGAATGACACAATGTTTTTCTCAACGAAAGACTTTTTCAATGTCTAATGTCGAACCAATATGGCGACTGTACAAGTTCAAAAAAGTTTTTGATGGTCAATGTGCGGTACAAAAAACCCAGATGTTATGTGTGTCATTAATAATTAATAAAACTAATATATATACACAATAGGGCTACACATTTAAATAAATATCAAATTAACAATGAAAGCTAAAAATGAGACATTATTGGATAATGTATCAAATAGCACAGTCAAAAATATATATTAGAAATTAGAAAAATCGACAATGTAGATTTGTAGATTTAAATTAAGTGAATAAACCCACTGACAAAAATGTAGGCTAACTTGATATGACAGTTACTAGTTAGATCAATTTAATTTTGGGCGACTTCAATTAGGAGATAACTGTATGGTATTTGAAAATTTCGCGGAATTAATTGGAGATTTGATGGTCGCAAATTGAGTTTACTGGCGACGGTAGATCGGGGTTTAAACCCCGGTCGGGTCAACCAAATGGCCATAAAATTCTTATTTGTTGCTTCTCCAGTAAACATACAGCAATAAGGAGTAAGAACAAAGACTAATTGGTTCAGATTCAGAAAAAAATGTGTCCAACTGGAACGACATATATACCCGTGGACTGTTTCGTCAGTTGAGCACTATAAGAACGACATATAGACCCATGGACTGTTTAGTCAGCTTAACACTATACAACGACATATATACCCGTGGTCTGTTTAGTCAGCTTAGCACTATAGAACGACATATATACCCGCTGACTGTTTAGTCAGCTTAGCACTATAGAACGATATATATACCCGTGGAATGTTTAGTCAGCTTAGCACTATAGAACGACATATATACCCGCGGACTGTTTAGTCAGCATAGCACTATACAACGACATATATACCCGTGGACTGTTTAGTCAGCTTAGCACTATAGAACGACATATATACCCGCGGACTGTTTAGTCAGCTTAGCACTATAGAACGACATATATACCCGCGGACTGTTTAGTCAGCTTAGCACTATAGAACGACATATATACCTGCGGACTGTTTAGTCAGCTTAGCACTATAGAACGATATATATACCCGTGGAATGTTTAGTCAGCCAAACACTATAGAACGACATATATACCCGTGGAATGTTTAGTCAGCTTAGCACTATAGAACGACATATATACCCGTGGAATGTTTAGTCAGCCAAACACTATAGAACGATATATATACCCGTGGAATGTTTAGTCAGCTTAGCACTATAGAACGACATATATACCCGCGGACTGTTTAGTCAGCATAGCACTATACAACGACATATATACCCGTGGACTGTTTAGTCAGCCTAGCACTATAGAACGACATATATACCCGCGGACTGTTTAATCAGCTTAGCTCTATAGAACGACATATATACCCGCGGAATGTTTAGTCAGCATAGCACTATAGAACGACATATATACCCGTGGACTGTTTAGTCAGCGTAGCACTATAGAACGACATATATACCCGCGGACTGTTTAATCAGCTTAGCTCTATAGAACGACATATATACCCGCGGACTGTTTAGTCAGCTTAACACTATAGAACGACATATATACCCGCGGACTGTTTAATCAGCTTAGCACTATAGAACGACATATATACCCGCGGACTGTTTAGTCAGCTTAGCACTATAGAACGACATATATACCCGCGGACTGTTTAGTCAGCTTAACACTATAGAACGACATATATACCCGCGGACTGTTTAGTCAGCTTAGCACTATAGAACGACATATATACCCGTGGACTGTTTAGTCAGCTTAGCACTATATAACGACATATATACCCGCAGACTGTTTAGTCAGCTTAGCATTATAGAACGACATATATACCCGTGGACTGTTTGTCAGCTTAGCTCTATAGAACGACATATATACCCGCGGACTGTTTAGTCAGCTTAGCACTATATAACGACATATATACCCGCGGACTGTTTAGTCAGCTTAGCACTATAGAACGACATATATACCCGCGGACTGTTTAGTCAGCTTAGCACTATAGAACGACATATATACCCGCAGACTGTTTAGTCAGCCTAGCACTATAGAAGACATATATACCCGTGGACTGTTTAGTCAGCTTAGCACTATAGAACGACATATATACCCGCAGACTGTTTAGTCAGCCTAGCACTATAGAACGACATATATACCCGCGGACTGTTTAGTCAGCTTAACACTATAGAACGACATATATACCCGCGGACTGTTTAGTCAGCTTAACACTATAGAACGACATATATACCAGTGGACTGTTTAGTCAGCTTAACACTATAGAACGACATATATACCCGCGGACTGCTTAGTCAGCCAAACACTATAGAACGACATACATACCCGCGGAATGTTTAGTCAGCTTAACACTATAGAACGACATATATACCCGTGGACTGTTTAGTCAGCTTAACACTATAGAACGACATATATACCCGCTGACTGTTTAGTCAGCTTAACACTATAGAACGACATATATACCCGTGGACTGTTTAGTCAGCTTAACACTATAGAACGACATATATACCCGCAGACTGTTTAGTCAGCCAAACACTATAGAACGACATATATACCCGTGGACTGTTTAGTCAGCTTAACACTATAGAACGACATATATACCCGTGGACTGTTTAGTCAGCTTAGCACTATAGAACGACATATATACCCGCGGACTGTTTAGTCAGCTTAGCACTATAGAACGACATATATACCCGCGGACTGTTTAGTCAGCCAAACACTATAGAACGACATATATACCCGCGGACTGTTTAGTCAGCTTAACACTATAGAACGACATATATACCCGTGGACTGTTTAGTCAGCTTAGCACTATAGAACGACATATATACCCGCGGACTGTTTAGTCAGCTTAGCACTATAGAACGACATATATACCCGCGGACTGTTTAGTCAGCCAAACACTATAGAACGACATATATACCCGCGGACTGTTTAGTCAGCTTAGCACTATAGCACGACATATATACCCGTGGACTGTTTAGTCAGCTTAACACTATAGAACGACATATATACCCGCGGACTGTTTAGTCGGCTTAGCACTATAGAACGACATATATACTCGCAGACTGTTTAGTCAGCTTAACACTATAGAACGACATGTATACCCGCGGACTGTTTAGTCAGCTTAACACTATAGAACGACATATATACCCGTGGACTGTTTAGTCAGCCAAGCACTATAGAAATCTAACTAATCTTGTTGGTTAAGTACAAAGCAGACAACATTTTTATTATCATCAAAATGTAACATCTTCTTCACATGATATTGTTGAAAAGCTGCTCACTTGGAAATAAGCTACGCTTACTCAGTGATTCACACATGAAAATCTTAAATAGACTGAAAGTTATATAGAAATAAAATGTCTCCCTATATTTTATTTATACATGCAAAACAGCAATGGCAAATAACTATTAAGTAAATACATTCTTTCTTTGTATTTGTAGACTTGCGACGCAACATGCTGTTTCTTATAACAGCAACAGTTGTTGTGATTTTACTTGTCGGTGTGGTATCATCATGTCCTAGTGTCTGTAGTTGTTGGGACCTTTCAAATGGACTTATTGTTGAGTGCTTAAGTAGAAGACTGGATAGTATTCCAACAGATTTACCTGATAACACTGAGATCTTGTAAGTCTGGGATTACAACACAAATATTATGTTGTATATGTTATATTTATTAGTTAGAATGTATATTTCTTCAGTAAGGGTAAGATGAAATAACTGTTTTTACCTCAAGTACGGTCTGGTGGGTGGGGTTGTGTGGTGTGACCAACTTTCTTAACAATTTGTGTGATGATCGTGTTTGTAAGGTCATCATTTTTTTACGATGGAAGAAACAATCTGCAGAATTTAAAGGTAGTCACGTTTGAAATAATTTAAAACATTTGAAAAGGCCCCTTTCTCTAAAATGCATCAAATATCAAGAAATAATGGATATGACTTTCAAACAGGTAAAATCTCAGGTAACCAGACAGTGAAGACTCCATTAACATCTATCATACTTTTTTTTTTAGGTTTAATGAAAACCCATTTCTATTCTCTTAGTATAAACCTATTCTGTTTGTTAAATAGAACAAATTGGGATCCGACACTACACTCATGTCTGTCTGAAATATTTACATTTTATTTAATTTCCTGAACATAATGAATTGGGATCGGGTACTACACTATTGTCTGTCTGACATATTTACATTTTATTTTATTTCCTAAATATAATGAATTGGGATCGGGTACTACACTATTGTCTATCTGAAATATTTACATTTTATTTTATTTCCTAAATATAATGAATTGGGATCGGGTACTACACTATTGTCTGTCTTAAATATTTACATTTTATTTTATTTCCTTAATATAATGAATTGGGATCGGGTACTACACTATTGTCTGTCTGAAATATTTACATTTTATTTTATTTCCTAAATATAATGAATTGGGATCGGGTACTACACTATTGTCTGTCTGAAATATTTACATTTTATTTTATTTCCTAAATATAATGAATTGGGATCGGGTACCACACTATTGTCTGTCTGAAATATTTACATTTTATTTTATTTCCTAAATATAATGAATTGGGATCGGGTACTACACTATTGTCTATCTGGAATATTTACATTTTATTTTATTTCCTAAATATAATGAATTGGGATCGGGTACTACACTATTGTCTGTCTGAAATATTTACATTTTATTTTATTTCTTTAATATAATGAATTGGGATCGGGTACTACACTATTGTCTGTCTGAAATATTTACATTTTATTTTATTTCCTAAGTATAATGAATTGGGATCGGGTACTACACTATTGTCTGTCTGAAATATTTACATTTTATTTTATTTCCTAAATATAATGAATTGGGATCGGGTACTACACTATTGTCTGTCTGAAATATTTACATTTTATTTTATTTCCTAAATATAATGAATTGGGATCGGATACTACACTATTGTCTGTCTGAAATATTTACATTTTATTTTATTTCCTAAATATAATGAATTGGGATCGGGTACTACACTATTGTTTGTCTGAAATATTTACATTTTATTTTATTTCCTAAATGTAATGAATTGGGATCGAGTACTACACTATTGTCTCTCTGATATATATTTACATTTTATTTTATTTCCTAAACATAATGAATTGGGATCGGGTACTACACTATTGTCTGTCTGAAATATGTACATTTTATTTTATTTCCTAAACATATTGAATTGGGATCGGGTACTACACTAATGTCTGTCAGGAATATTTACATGTTACTGAAATTAATGAATATATAAAAGTTATGAGTTAAATACGACAACAATGTTTACTGCATGTCAATATTTGATTGATATTAAGGTGAATTGCGAGAACATCCGATGCACAGGATAACCAAATATCTAATATAATTGGTCTCTTCCACATACTGATGTTAGGCCTACGATAATAAATTATATTTTACCAGTTGGTTGTAGGAGGTATCATGTCTTATTGCGTTTTGTATATGTTTGCGTTTAGTGATGTCCAACATTTTGTCCTATGATATATTTTTACGCTTTCAGTCCTGTGTTGTAATGTCCACTACGTCATTTGGTATGTTCGGTACATCTTTACTACCTGTTGTTTGTAGGAGGACTCATATCTTATTTACGTTATTTGTGTTTGTTTGCATACAGTGGTGTCTAACACATTGACTATATGAGCAGCATGGGGGGTGCCTTATAAGATGTAGGAACTTCTTTCCCTTCATGAGCGCCTGAGTTCACCTCCAGTTTTGGTGAGGTCCGTGTTGCTCATCATTTTAGTATTATGTGTTGTGTTTTTTGCTTTGTTTGTCTTCGTCCTGTTTTTTGTGTATCCAATGTTGCCAGTTTCTCTGGATTGTCAATTCTTGGTGTGGTTGGCAATTCTGTTTTCTTTAACGTTTATTTAAAAACACTGTAAGGACAGTTGAAACCAGTAAATTCATAGCAAATTGCACGGAATACATACAAGATTCTTTGTTCCTAGGTTCTAAATCACAACGACTGGGTGGTCTTGTCGTATCAATCATGGTAGATTTATTAATAGTTATTTGCTAAGCAAGGAGGAATGATGGGAATGCATTCCATCTAATTTCAATTTTTCACTGAGACATTATAATCGACTGCGTAGACGGTAAGCACCAATCAATCAATCAATCAATGTAGATGAGGAATTTAATATATAAAATGTGTTCACGCCATGATATGAATGAAATAATCCTTAATTGGCCGTTAATCAAAAATCAATCATTCCCGTACTTTCAAATAGTTTTAGTCTTTTGCAATTGTCATGTGCAACCTCTGACAAAGTCTTCAAATAGTTGAAGGCGGTCAGTATTTGGTAGAAGTAGAACAAGCTCTGACAAAAATCTTCAAATTGTTGAAGGCGGTCAGTATTTGGTAGAAGTAGAACAAGCTCTGACAAAAATCTTCAAATTGTTGAAGGTGGTCAGTATTAGGTAGAAGTAGAACAAGTTCTGACAAAAATCTTCAAATTGTTGAAGGCGGTCAGTATTTGGTAGAAGTAGAAACAGCTCTGACCAAATGGTCAAATTGTTGAAGGTGGTCAGTATTAGGTAGAAGTAGAACAAGCTCTGACAAAAATCTTCAAATTGTTGGTTGAAGGTGGTCAGTATTGGGTAGAAGTAGAACAAGCTCTGACAAATATCTTCAAATTGTTGGTTGAAGGTGGTCAGTATTGGGTAGAAGTAGAACAAGCTCTGACAAAAATCTTCAAATTGTTGGTTGAAGGTGGTCAGTATTGGGTAGAAGTAGAACAAGCTCTGACAAAAATCCGCGAATTGTTGAAGGTGTTCAGTATTAGGTAGAGGTAGAACAAGTTATGACAAAATCTTCAAATTGTTGAAGGCAGTCAGCATTTGGTAGAAGTAGAACAAGCTCTGACAAAAATCTTCAAATTATTGACACGCGGTCAGTATTTGGTAGAAGTAGAAACAGCTCTGACCAAATCGTCAAATTGTTGAAGGTGGTCAGTATTTAGTAGAAGTAGAACAAGCTCTTGACAAAAATCTTCAAATTGTTGGTTGAAGGTGGTCAGTATTAGGTAGAAGTAGAACAAGCTCTGACAAATATCTTCAAATTGTTGAAGGCGGTCAGTATTAGGTAGAAGTAGAACAAGCTCTGACAAAAATCTTCAAATTGTTGAACGCGGTCAGTATTTGGTAGAAGTAGAAACAGCTCTGACAAAATCGTGAAAATGTTGAAGGTGGTCAGTATTAGGTAGAAGTAGAACAGCTCTGACAAAAATCTTCAAATTGTTGAACGCGGTCAGTATTTGGTAGAAGTAGAACAAGCTCTGACAAAAATCTTCAAATTGTTGAACGCGGTCAGTATTTGGTAGAAGTAGAACCAGCTCTGACAAAATCGTCAAATTGTTGAAGGTGGTCAGTATTTAGTAGAAGTAGAACAAGCTCTTGACAACAATCTTCAAATTGTTGGTTGAAGGTGGTCAGTATTAGGTAGAAGTAGAACAAGCTCTGACAAATATCTTCAAATTGTTGAAGGTGGTCAGTATTAGGTAGATGTAGAACAAGTTCTGACAAAATTTTCAAATTGTTGAACGCGGTCAGCATTTGGTAGAAGTAGAAACAGCTCTGACAAAATCGTGAAAATGTTGAAGGTGGTCAGTATTAGGTAGAAGTAGAACAAGCTCTGACAAAAATCTTCAAATTGTTGAACGCGGTCAGCATTTGGTAGAAGTAGAAACAGCTCTGACAAAATCGTGAAAATGTTGAAGGTGGTCAGTATTAGGTAGAAGTAGAACAAGCTCTGACAAAAATATTCAAATTGTTGAACGCGGTCAGTATTTGGTAGAAGTAGAACAAGCTCTGACAAAAATCTTCAAATTGTTGAACGCGGTCAGTATTTGGTAGAAGTAGAACCAGCTCTGACAAAATCGTCAAAATGTTGAAGGTGGTCAGTATTTGGTAGAAGTGATACCAATGCCAAAGTGCATCACACAAGAGAAACAAATGGGATTATTTAGTTGTAATTAGTTCTTGTCGCTTTGTAGCTATTGGATTAATATTCAATGAAACTGAACAAACATGACAGTTCTATCAATATTCAAATTAAGGTAAAATCTTTGTTTGAATTACTAATTTCTTTTTGAAACCTGTGGAAAAAAATAGAGCAGAAAGTGAAGTGTCCATATTTACATACATAGTATGTATTAGCTTATCAAGATGATAAATTTTATATTTCAACGAATCAAATGCCGGTAGAAATAGAGGAATTGTGCATGGAAACTACAATCCAGACACTTTCAACAAATTGCCGAAACTTTATTATTTGTAATATGATTGTATTACTTTTTTAACAGCAGTCAAACTGTTAGCCATATTTATCAACAATTAGCTTGTTGAAAAAGAATAAGCACCTGTAGTATTATTTGCTCTATGGATTCTTGTGAAGTTTTGGTATTCAATATAAACTAGAAAAGTCATCATGTTCCTTGTTAAACATAATATTCAATGATGAGATGAATGACTTGTGATCAGCCAAATGTTCCTCTTTGTCATAGCTGGTATTTCCGTAAGTAGGATAACCAGAACATTGTGAAATCAAACGTTCTTTCATTAGAGCCCCACTCACCAACTGTTTAAGATAACGGTTTAACTATGATAGCCGTGATACCCAAATTTAAGTTTTCTCCATTTCTGTACATATGTGTTTGAGGTGACTTTCCCCATGTGTCTACTATTTGGTATTAGATATAGCAGCTGTTCTGAGGATGTGGTATGCTATCAATCAAATCAAGAATGTTTGAAGAATAAAAAGGTTTGATATTTTATTCAATATGTTACGTTGAAATACAACCACATAGAGTATCACAGTTTCAAGTATTGATGTGTATTTGATTTATTTTACAGTTGTTTGCATTCCAATATAAAATCACATCGATCAAATCAGACACGTTCAACAACATTACGAAACTTTATCTGTTGTCAATATTCTTATTTTTTGTTGTTGACATTCCATGACTTTGAATACATGTATATGTATAATTTATGATGTTTAAGAACAATTAACGCCAACTATTCAAATTCCACGACAACATAAAATAACTTTTATAATTCTAATTAAACAAGTAAAGTATAACAGGTAAAGGTTGAGGGTACGCATTAATTGAACCCACTTTGAAGTACCGTATTCTTAAATAGCTACACTAATTAGAATGGGTTGTGTATTTTATCTGAACAGGAATATAAAATACATTTTATTGAGAAATAAAACTCCAAATTACGCAATATTTTGTTATGTGTATTGCTCAAGAATGTAATAGGTAAAGATTGGGAGCATTCATTCATTGAACATGATTTGAAACACCGTATTTCTAAATAGCTAAATTAATTCAAATGGGATGTTCTTCTTAACAATAATATAAATACATTTTATTGAAACAATTAAAAATTACACAATATTTTGATATATGTATTGCTTAACACAGAACAGAAAGCTACAGACTTAATAAAGTATAAACACGAGGCATTTGTTGATTATTTATAGGCGGTTAGACCACAATGCCATATCAGTGATAGAGGACAACACTTTCAACAATCTACCAAGCTTACAAGTTCTGTGAGTATCATTTAGTATTATTTATTGAAAAGTATGTTCCTTATATGATAATATATGTCTTAGGAAATGCTTTTGTTTTATATATAACACAAGTTGCTCACAGATGTGCCCTCCGAAATCTACATATTTGTAATGGGATTCGGTACTCCAACTTAGTGGTAACTCAATTTTCGGTGTAGCGCTTTTTGTCTTTTTTCGTGCTTGACAAAATAAAATAAGTAAATTCATGACCGATTACTATCTATTTGTAACGTTTCATACCATTTTGAAGATAACCGCGTTATTAATGATATTTTCAAACGTCTTTATACATTCCCACGATGAATGGTTTGTAAAGTGTAGAAAAGTCTCATGTTTGGACAGACAAAATTCCTGAAATAGAGCGATAATTAAAATAATCCAGAAGATCCAGTATTTCAGTATCCACATTTCATTGAAACTACTACTTGAATAGACTTGGTCCTAGTATGTTTGTATTCCGTCTTTGACAGCATTCAACATGTTTTCTTGCAAAAGAATAATCACCTGTAGAAAAGAATAATCACCACTAGAAAAGTCATCATGTTCCTTGTTAAACAGAATATTCAATGATGAGACGAATGGCTTGTCATCAGCCAAATGTTCCTCTTTGTCATAACTAGTATTTCAGTAATTAAGATAACCAGAGAATTGTGCAATGGAAAGTTACTTCATTAGAGCCCATATCAACCACTGTTTATGATGCCGATTTTACTATGATAGCCGTGATACCCAAATTTAAGCTAACGTTATTATGAATTTATATGATGTTTGATGACAATTATTTTAGACAAATGTGTGTGTGTTTGTGCACCCAATTCTAGCACAATCAAAAATGAAATGAGAGTTCCTGTACATATGTGTTAGAGGAAGCTCCTTTGCACATGTGTCTACGATTTTACCATTATATATGACAGCTGTACTGATGGTGTGGTATATTACGATTTTACCGTTAGATACGGCAGCTGTATTGATGGTGTGGTATATTTAGTGTTTTGTATTTATGATAGATATGAGATATTACTTTTTTCATTAGACGATTGTTTGTTGTTGATACTATTGCATCATCAGTGCAAATAGGTTATCAAAAATAGGTCAAGTTGTTCACAACTTTTTAATTTTGACCTTTAATTTTGATATGTTCTATCCATTTCTACACATTGTTTATATATGTAAACAATGTCACATTTTTTAAATGCTCTAGAGAATTTCATGAAATAGTATGCAAGACGCAGCAACTTGGAGAGCTGTCAGTCTAAAATTTAGGATTTGTATGAAAGCTGGAATCTATAGCATTGCACGTGGATATATTTACTTAGTGATGTCGGGTGACTTGAATATTAAACTATTAAGAATTTCAACGGCCGATATTTGGAAACTTTCAGGAGTAGAACTGAGGAATATTTTAATTCAACTAGAATTCACTTTCATAGGAAAGAATCGAACTATTATAAGAACAAGATAATCTAATCTAAAGGAATTTAAATTTGAACATTGCCAGACAGGTCAGTTATAATTTATTAATTTGATATTTGTAATTGTATAATAGTATTAAGTAAATGATTTTATTATATTAAAGAATAGAAACTTAATTGATTGTTGGGTGTATCTTTCTGTTACTAGAATACTCTAGAAAAAAAAACTTGCAAGATAAATTTATTAAAAAGAGATGATTTATAGAAGTCTATATTTTCTTGAATTATTTATTTATTACAAACAACAATCAAACTGGTATTTTCGGTAGAACAATTTATGCCAGATTCAAAGAAGGAGGCGTTTGAGGCACTAAAAATCAGAATTGTTCTTTCTTTTTTTTAACAACGTAATATCTTTTATTCAAAAATAGGAATTGTTACTGCTATGCAAATAATTGATTTTTGAGGTTAAAACTACCATGTTAAAATTTGAAATCCGTAACATTATTGTTGATGAGGAGATTTTGGATGAAGATGATTTGGAATTGATTAACAATTTTGGAGTTCATACTGTAAAAATGAGAGAAATTGAAATGCAAGAAAAGATCAGATTAAAATAAATTGAAGAAAAACTCAGACTTAAAGAAATAGAAAAGGAAGAAATGCAAGAAAAAAGAAGAATTGAGGAAAACAAATGCAATTAAAAATTAAAGAACTTGAACTTGAACAATTTATGCTTTCTAAAGAAAAAGAGGAGAGAGTGCCTTTGGTGTTGCCTTCAAGTACAAAATAAATTTAATGTTGTGAAGAACATCAGATTTGTTCCACCTATTTTGGAGAAAGAAGTGGACACATAATTTGTTCATTTTGAGAAAATTGGTAAAAGTCTGGTTTCGCCCAATGCATACTGGACTTTACTTTTACAGTGTCCTGACAAGGAAAGCCCGAGAAACAACTTCAAATTATGAAGAAGTGAAAGAAGCCATATTGAAAGCATATGAATTGGTAACGGAGGCTTATCGGCAAAAGTGTAGAAGTTGAAAAAAACGGGATGATCAAACTCATGTTGACTTTGCCCGTGAAAAAGAACTTTGTTTGACAAGTGGCTCACTTCTAACGAAGTAACTACAAATTTTCATAAATTAAGGCAAAACAATTGTTATTGAAGAATTTAAACAATGCATTCATTCAGATATTAAGACATATATAGATGAACATAACGTTTCCAGCTTAGTAGAAGCCAGCAATATGGCAAATGATTAAGCACTGACGCATAAATTAATGTTTTAGAAAAATAAAAGAGGTGGAAGTGTCCCGAATTTGAATTATGTTCAGAATATTGTTCCTATTGTAAGAAAAAGGATACAATGAGAGTACATCGCAAGGTTCTATAGCATGTAATGCTTTAAAAGACCCTCTCATGCCCATTGTAATTGAAAAGTCTAATTTAAGGTTTCCAAAATCTCAGTTTGATATTATGGAGAATTATAAGCCCTTTATAACAAAGTGATTTGTATCACAGATAGGTGATAAAACCGGTCTACATCCCATTAAAATATTGCTTGATGCGGGAGTTTCCCAAACTTAAAAGGTGAAATGCAAAGGTCATAGCTGTTTTTCAGATTTACAAATTATTAGATAGTGATTTTAGTACTTTGATAGGAAATCGTAATAATTTTCAATTTTCTCAAGACGTTTGTGCGAAATCGTCAGGTAAACTTACCTGTTTAAAATCGCGGGAAATATCAATCATGGTTATTCTCCTTTAATAATCTCCTGTTATGACGTCATTCGTGTTATTTCTTCTTTTTCATGGGGACAAAGATAATCATACCATATTCTTTCTTTGTGTGCAAGACGGTTGGGCGGGTGGAAATTGGTCATCACTTCGAACATTTTACGGTCACAACCACGACTTGGTTGACCGTTATGGAATATTTGTGTCACAAATGACCACGAATATGTTCCACTTGTCGTAGACACTTCCCGGTCCTTTCCTTGTTCATGACTTATCTAAGTATACTAATTTAAAAAAATCGCTTGTACAAATATACTAAAATGAAAGAATACATACCATGGTCCTAGGATATCCTCCAGTGGGTTCATCGTGCATATATATTATTGCCGTGCCATGACGCGTTTTGGAATAAAACCGTGTAAACAAATTTCCAGTCATTTTCAATTCTCACATACATTTTGCGCCTATCCTTTCAAATGTAGACCGTATACCAAAAAAGAGGTAGGCGTTCAGATTTCAAAGCAGAGATGTACTCTTGGTTCATACAAAGGGGAGGTGGGGCGATCACATTCCCTTTTGTCTGTCAGAAAACAGTAATTCTTTGCTTTGAAAACATTATTAACCCTCCCAACGCACCTCTCGATATCGATATTGGTCTATATCGCCCCTTGCTGCAAACATATATTGCTCTCTAACACGTTGCTCGTTTGTTTTTATGCTAACTAGACCACAAAATTTATATGTATATTCGTGTAAAAAATTTGGCTATTGCCTTAGCTAGCAAGGATAACACAATGGCAAAACCCCGAATTTATTCACGCAGAAATTCTGAATAAGACCTCCTTGACTCTGATGTTTACATTGTCTGATATTTTTTTATATATACTGTTCAAAAAAATAAAGGCATAACCCACCATTTCCAGGCTATGGAACAGATTCCAACAAACTGGTTGAACGAATGACCACCAAAGGAATGGAAGACCTCGCATAGCTACTCCTGGGCAAGATCGGTACATCCGAGTCTTTCATCTACGGAATCGAACCGTTGCCGCATCAACCACTGCAGCCGAATACCTGGATTGCGAAGAACCAGCTCACAAACAGTCCGCAACCGCCTTCGACCGCATGGCATTAGACCCAGAAGGCCGCATTTCGAAATGTGTTTGAGTCTATGCCGAGAAGGTGCAGAACAATGTTGGCCGCGCGTGGTGGTCATACACTGTACTAACTTTAAGTGTGCTGAACTGTGATACACCGACTTTTTTTTACTTATCCTCTGAAGTATGGACTGTTAATTCTTTTAATAATAAACATTCTGAGTCGATATCTAAAAGTGTAACTGAAATATTTTATCTAAAATACATGTATTAAAATACCTGAAATCCCCTTATGCGTTTCTTTTTTTGCAGAGTGTATATTTTTCATTTATTATCAAGTCGTCTATATATGCTGTATTTCGCTTCGTTTCGTTGCATTACAGGATATTTATTTTATTTTTGCTCATGACCCGGCCAGAATATTTATTTCTAAAAAAAAAAATCCAGATCCCTCACAGAATCAAGTGGCAATCCCCTAAGAGATACATAGGTGTCCCCAGAGCGGGACAGGCCCCCTTTTTGTGCTAGGTTATAGACGGGTAAAACATATTAAATTTAACAGAACATTTCCAATTTCGTCCTTGTCATTTTTCTTTTTACCAGGTCTTGTAATTTTTGCTTTCAATTACGCCTCGGTATCTTTTGATATTTCTAAAAGGAAATGGTTTCTGAAATGAAACGGCCCCCATTATAGAAAGGTCTGGATCCGCCTCTGAAATACATGTACATTGTCGTACAGTGTGGTCTGTCGTCAATTGTTGAATACGGTCCAACGATCTCTGTTGTAGATTTTGTACAATTTTTCTGTTCTAGTGAATCAGTGTGTCATACCTTCATGTACTTTAGGGGGCTCTACATAGCTTTTAAAACAAAGCCGGACACTCGCCATATAATGTATCATTTTTGTTCTATGAGACTTGGTTTTGTTGTCTCACGATATTTATTAGGTACTTTAGGGGACTCACATTATTTTCTATCTCGAAAGTTATTGCCTTATGATATGAACCAAATATATATAGTAGTGAGTCTCTAAAGTACACCAAGGCATCATAGGAATCATTTACTTTAGGGGACTCGCATCATTCTCTATGGTTAATGTTGTTGCCTTATGATATGAATCGTGGATATAGGGAGTGGGTCCCCTAAAGTACACTAAGGCATTATAGGAATCATTTACTTTTGGTGACTCGTATCAATTTTTTGTTATGGTCAATGGTAGTGCGTCCCTTACAATCGTAGATATATATTATGAAAATGACTTAACTTTTATTGAATTTTGCTTGTCTCGGGAAAGTGTAAAATGACACTTTATGGGGCGAGCCCCTTAAACTAAAGTAAATGAAGGTTATAATAACTTAGTGTCACGGACATGAAATCCACATCTCGCTGTTCTCTATTCAACGATTACTAACAAGTCATCAGTAATACATTTGATGTGAAAATGCATTAAAGGGAGGAAAATGTGAAGTTAATAATTCATGTACAAATAACCAGAGTTACTAGTATTTATTATTCATATTTCTTATACAATATTTTTTGAGAGAAGCCTATTTATAAATTCCCTGACGAATATTGTCTAAATGTAAGTAAACATCTAGAGTACAAAAGTTCGGCATGTATTTTTTATTAAATATTTTTTATTTCAAATTAAATGTTTTTGGTTTTTTTAATTTACATGTTTTTAATGTATTATTTTCTATGTTGAATCGATGCATGTGATGTCACTTTGATCACTTTCGTCACCAGAATATAGAGAAGCTATTTTATTCTCGTAGGCGCAGCAAACTGATAAGAATCGAAATAACCTCACAGTCTTGGCTTAGCAAGAGGAGGTAATCATGTTAAGCGTCGACAATAAACCATACATTTACCTGTGTTTACAGATAAACGGTGACACACTTGGCGTCAAAACTTTGTTTTTTCGGCATTATTTATGTATCTTTATAGAGTAAAGCAATACAATCAAATACTGAAAACCTTTGCATTTCACCCTTAATGTTAGAACATATTTGACCTTTATCGGGGAATACTTCGGCTGGTGCAAATGTGTTGTTACAGGGGGTAGACCCAGGTTTTCATAGTATTCCACTCCATCACATTAAATTAAAATCAGACTTTGTTTCGGGACACTTACTGTTGAGGATATTTCTTTGTTATTTGGTATCGATCTGGCCAGTGACAAGGTTATAATGGACCCAATAGTATCCGTGGAGCCTAGTTACGAAGTGAATGAATTAGAAAATACAGGGGTTTATCCTGCATGTGCGGTAACTTTAGCCATGAAAAAGCCTCTGGAAGAAAAGGAGACTTTATTGCAAGATGGTACCATAGAAACAAGTGATGTTGAATTAAAAGACACATTTTTTTTGCTGATGTCAACGATCACTTTTCTACATTGCGATGGCGATATGTCTCGTTATTTTATAGACAAGGAACACAAATCATGTCTAAATACAGAGGAGGACTAAAAATCCCATCTTGATACAGTCCAGAACCAAAGGTCAATGAATGATCGTCCTGTTCTTAAGCAAACCATAAGATATATCAGTAATGACCTTCTGACTAGGGAACGACTTATTAGTGCGCAGAAGGAAGAGCTCATTCTCAGTAGAGGAGGCAGTGAAAGTTCATGTTTGCTATTTCATGAAAGACGAAGTATTGATGAGAAAATGGCGACCACCAGATGCGACTGTGTAAGATGAATGGAAAGTGATCTGCCAGATAGTGGTACCGGAAGAATACCGGAAAGCAGTTATGAGCCTGGCCCATGATTCCTCAATGACTGAACACTTGGGTGTTAACAAAAACTCCAACATATTGGCCCATTTCGACTGCACGAATATAAGACGAGACGTAGCCGAGGACTGTAGATCCTGTAACACCTGCCAAGTTATGTGGAAACCGATTCAAAACATTCATGTAGCTCCACTCCGACCTGTTCCCGCTTTTGAAGAGTTTTTCAGTAGGCTTATTGTTGACTGCGTGGGGCCCTTTCTAAATAAGTTATTGTGTTATTGCTTATTCCTTGTCATCCATTACAAGCTAAATATTTTTGGCCATATGTAATTGAATCCAGACTGAGTGATGTAAATTATATTGTGAATACACCTGCGAGAAGAAAGAAAAGACAAATATGTCAGGTGACAACACAAGACTTCTCGAAAGAATATAAATTAACAGTGGATGCTAGTGATGTAGGTGTTGGTGCAGCTTTGCTCCAAGAAGGTAAAGCTGCCATAGATCTGTCGAATTGTTATTTTTCTTGAAAGTTTGACAAAGATCAGAAAAATTTATCCGCAATTGAAAAAAAATGACTTACCTTATTGTTATCTTTGAAGCATTTTGATGTACATTTCATCCATTCGATCACAATACCGTCACATCTATTAACAAAATGCAAAATAAAAATCACAGATTCACGAGATGAGGATTAATGTTACAAGAATAAAATCTGATTATAAAACATATTAAATGTAAATATAATTATATAGCTAATGTTTTGTCTAGAGTTGGATAATATGGTGATGAATGTAAATATAGATTTATTGTCAAAAGTTTGTATCCAAACCTTTTCTTCAAGAGAGATGTTATGTATATATCATAAGTATGAGTTGTTTTTTGTTCTTGATAACATTACATCATAAGTGCAAATAGGTTATTAAAAATAGGTCAAGTTGTTAACAAATTTTTAATTTTGACCCTGAATTTTGATATTTTCTAGATATTTCTGCATATTGTTTATGTATATAAACAAGGTCACATTTTTGGGAAAGTTCTAGAGAATTTGATGAAATAGTAAATAAGACGCAGCAACTTCGAGAGCTGTCAGTCTAAGATTTAGGATTTATATAATAGCTGGAATATATAGCATTGTATTTGGACATCTTTACTTAATAAAACAAAAAAGAAGCTAGCCAGATCCTTTGATTTCACGTTCCGCTATACAGATGATGTCCTTTCACTAAATATTTATGTTGATCGCATCTATCCCATTGAGCATGAAATAAAGGATACCACAGATACAGATAGGTCTGCTTCATATCTTAAACTACACCTCGAAATCGACAGTGAGGGGCGGTTAAGAACGACACTTTACGACAAAAGAGATGATTTCAATTTTCCCATTGTGAACTTTCCATTTATGTGTAGCAACATTGCAGCAGCACCTACATATGGAGTATATCTCTCTCAGACGATACGATATTCCAGAGCGTGTTGCTCCTATCAGCATTTCCTTGATAGAGGATACTGCTAACAAGGAAGCTACTGATACACGGGTTCCATTTGGTAAAGTTGAATAAGGGTAATAACAAAATTACCGAACTCTGAAGTCATCACTTCGAAAATGTTACGGTCGCCAACATGACTTGGTTGACCGTTATGGAATATCTGTTTCACAATGACCACCGGTATGTTCCAATTGTCGTAAACACTTCCCGGTCATTTCCTCATTCACAATTTATTATCGGGTTTGTAACTAGATTAATACGACGGGTGCCACTAGTGTAGCAGGATCTGCAGACCCTTCTGGAGCACCAGAGTTCACCCCGGTCTTTAGTGGGATTCGTGTTACTCAACCTTTAGTTCTATATGTATGTTTTGTATATCGTTGTTTGTCTTTTTGTGCTTTTTCTTTTCGCCATTGTGTTGTCTGTTCTTCGATATACGGATTCTGATTCCCCTTTGGTATCTTCAAACTCTTCTTAATAAAGTCACGTGACCTGAACATTGAACTACATGTATTAACAATTGCATCGGCCAATATTTGGACACTTTCAGGATTAGAACAAAAGATATTTTAATTCAACAAGAATTAATTTTCATAGAAAAGGATCGCACTAATATACAGGAAAGGACAAGAACATTTATTCTAAAAGAATTTAAATTTGGACATTTAGAAAGAGACCAGTAATATTTTTTTAATTTGATATGTGTAATTGTATGATATACACATGTTTTTTTTGAAATGACAAATGATACGACAAGTATCACGAGATTACTGACCAGATCATTTCAAGAACGCAATGGTGACCTGTTAGGACATTACATTGGCTGTAAGAAACCACAAACAAAAATGAAGAAAAATGTTAATTTAATGAATATTTAATCACAATATCACAAGGTCAGTTTTTGCAGTCAAACATGTCCATTTTAAGCATTGACCTTCACAGTTCATAAAGCACGATAAGATTGTCATTTCACTTTCAAAATGTCACATATGAATCACTTGACGACATCTATTGTTCAAAGTTCAGTACCGGGTGTAACCCCAACGTGCTTGGATGACGGCCTCAACCCTGCGTCTCATCCCGCCAGTTAGACATCGGATGTCCTGTGATAGCTGCTTCCCGATGCAATGCTGCTTCCAACTGAAGAATGTTTTGCACAGGAGGTTCCCGAGCCTGTATACGACGGCCTAACATGTCCCAAATATGCTCTATCGGGTCCAATTCCGGGCTCATGGCTGGCCAAGGAACAGAAGTCACGGCCTCGCTTTGGAGGTAGGCGGTTACTGCTCTTGAACGATGAGGCCTGGCGTTGTCATCCATATACACATGTCTTGTCGCTAATGGGTGGTTGTCAAAATGGTGACAACAACTGGTTGCAAGACGTCTCTGATGTACTGATCACCAGTTAGGTTGCCTTGTATGGTGACTAAATCCAGCTTGCAGTCATGAGAGATACACCCCTAAACCATTACGGAGCCTCCACCGTAAGGGACAGTTGGCTGAATGTTCCTTGGGGTATAGGCTGTATTTTTGTGTCTCCAAGCCCTCATCCGGCCGTCGGTTACATGAAGCAGAAACCGGCTCTCGTCTGACCAATGGATCTTGCGCCATGTCCTTAGATTCTAACCACGTCGTGCTAAACACCACGCCAAACGTGTTCGTTGATGTCGGTCTGCCAACATTGGACGTTTGATAACTCTCATTGACTGATTTCAGACAGTTTCTAACTGTTCTTGTTGACAGACGTCTATTGGGCAGCCAGTGTTGTTTGAGTACGGGACTGGTTGCGAATGGCATCCGTCTAAGCAAATGCCGCAATGTCCTGTCGTCACGATCAGATGTTACCCGCGGTCTGCCGGATCTTGGCAAGTCTTTCACATTGTTGGTTTATGTGGTTTCTCACCAGTCGGCTGACTACAGTATAGTGGTAGCCCATCTGACGTCCAATAGTTTTGACGGACATCCCTGCTGTATGTATGCCGATTATTTTCCATCTTTGTGCTTCTTTACCATGCTTACTGAGAATGAATACATTTTGTAAAACGCCGGACTTAAATACCTAAATTCGAAGCGTGAACATACTGAATTTTGATTAATGCGTGAGAGGCATGGTTCACGTGCATGACTAATCGATATTAGACATAGTGGTCACACCTGTGTAAACACATCATTTTAATGGATCATTGTTCATGATATAATCAATATAAATATTAGAATTTAAACTTAGTGTAGCTTATTATGCTTTAATATATCAGGGGGTGCTTAACATTTTTCTTTGTGTATAGTATGAAGTAAATTGTGTTGTTATATTAAAGAATATATCTTTCTGTTACCTGAATATTCTAGAAAAAATTGTTCGTAACATTAGTTATTCATGTTATCAATCAAATCATTATTCAATATGTTACGTTGAAATATAACCACATAGAGTATCAAAGTTTATAGTATTGATGTATTTATTTTATCTTTCAGTAAGTTGTATGGCAATAAAATGACATCAATCAAATCAGACATGTTCAACACCTTGACGAACCTCAAAGATTTGTAAGTATTCTTTTTTTATTATATGTTGTAACTTACAATGTACATGTATAATTTTTCTAGTTTACGCAAAAGATTCAAATTCCACAACAAAATTAAAGAACTTTTATAATTCTAATCAAACATACACAAGTACAGTGTGACAGGTAAAGATTGAATGTATTTATTAATTGAACCCGCTTTCAATCACCGTATTTGTAAATAGCTACATTAATTATAATGCGTTGTGTATTTTTCTGAACAGGAATATGAATACATTTTATTGAAGCAACTCCAAATTACGCAGTATTTTGTTATGTTTATTGCTTAAGACAGAACAGAAAGCTACAGACTTAATAAAGTATAAGCATAAGATATGTGTTGACTATTTATAGGAATTTAGGCCATAATGACATATCAGTGATAGAGGACAAAGGTTTCAACAATCTACCAAACTTACAATCTCTGTGAGTATCATTTAGTATGACTTGCACAAATGTATTGTCCTATGATGTAATAAAAAAATAAGATAAAACAAGTTGCTGACAAATGTGCCTTTCGAACTCTACAGATATGACATCGATACGAAACACCAATTTAGTGGTAACTCAATTTGCGGTGTAATGCATTTTTGGGTTTTTTTTCGTGCTTGACAAAATAAAATAAGTTAATTCACGACTGGAAACTATCAATTTGTATTTTTGCCTACCATTTTAAAGATAAATGCGTTATAAATGATATTTTAAAACGTGTGTATGCATTCCCACAAGGAATGGTTTGTAAAAGTCACATTTTGGACAAACGAAATGTTCGAAAAAGAACGAGAATTAAAATTATCCAGAAGATCTTTACAGTATTTCAGTATCCACCACATTTGATTGAAGCTACTACTTGGATAGATTTTGTCCCATTATGATTGTATTCCCTCTTTGACAGCAGTCAAAATGTTAGCCATATATATAAACAATTACTCTCTTGAAAAAGTAGAAGGACTTATAGTATTATTGTCTCTATATGGATTCTTGTGAAGTTTTGGTATTCAATATAGACTAGAAAAATAATCTGGTTCCCAGTTAAACAGAATATTCAATGATGAGATGAATGACTTGTGATCAGCCAAAAGTTTCTTTTTCTCATAACTAGTATTTTAGTAAGTAGGATTACAAGAATATTATGCAAATAAAGGTTATTTCATTAGAGCCCACATCACCCACTGTTTACGATGCCCGATTTACTATGATAGCCGTGATACCCAAATTTAAGTTTACGTTATAATCAATCGATGATGTTTGATGACACTCATTTTAGACAAATGTGTGTGTTTCTGATGAAATTATAGTTCCTGTACATATGTGTTAGAGGTAGCTCCTTTGCACATGTGTCTACGATTTTACCATTAGATATGGCAGCTGTACTGATGGTGTGGTATATTTAGTGTTTTACCATTAGATATGGCAGTTGTACTAATGGTGTAGTATATTTAGTGTTTTCCCATTATATATGACAGCTGTACTGATGGTGTGGTATATTTAGTGTTTTACCATTATATATGGCAGCTGTACTGATAGTGTGGTATATTTAGTGTTTTACCATTATATATGGCAGCTGTACTGATGGTGTGGCATATTTAGTGTTTTATCATTATATATGGCAGCTGTACTGATGGTGTAGTATATTTAAGAAATAATTCATGGCAGGCAGAGTTGTGCAAATTTACACTTGGGCTGGGCCTTTATATTTAAATTTTACCCCGAGCGAAAGCCCATGTGAGCTATTGCCATCACTTGGCGTCCGTCGTCGTCGTCCGTCGTACGTCGTAAACTTTTTCAAAAATCTTCTCCTCTGAAAGTACTAGATCAATGGACACCAAACTTGGTCTGAATCATCACTAGGGTTTTAGTTTCAAAATTGTGTCCGGTGATGCCGTGCACCAACCAACATGGCCGCTGTTACTAAAAATAAAACATATGGTAAAATTGCAGGTTTTGGGTAATAACTCAAAAACCGTTAATAATATCAAAAATCTGACATGGAATAAAAATGATCAGCACCTCAAGATCTACCTACCCTGCAATTTTGAAGTAAATCTAATTACCCATCTTGGAGTTATTGCCCTTTTTTCATCAAATTTGTAAAATTTAAATACTTTTCGTCTTATATTTCAAAAACTGTAAGAGACAAAGGTTAACTTTAAATTGCAAAAATGTGCGGCATATCAAGATCTACCCACCCTGCAATGTTGTAGTAAATCCCATCACCCATTTTGGAGTTATTACCCTTTTTTCATCAAATTTTCAAAATTTTAATACTTTTCGTCCTTTATTTCAAAAACTATAAGAGACAGATGGTAAGTTGAAACAGCAAATATGTTCAGTATGTCAAGATCTACCTACCCTGCAATTTTGATTACCCATCTTAGAGTTATTGCCCTTTTTTCATCAATTTTATTTTTATTTTAATACTTTTCGTCATATATTTCAAAAACTATTTAGAGATAGATGTTAAGTTTAGATTGCAAAAATGTGCAGCATGTCAAGATCTACCTACCCTGCAATTTTGAAGTAAATCCCATTACCCATTTTGACCGATTATGCAAATTAGAGAAAAAGGGGGAAGAAATTAGATAAAAATCTTCTCCTCAGAAACCACTGGGCCAATTGCAACCAAACTTTTGTGGAATGATCTTTGGGTGACCCCCTTCCAAAATTGTGTCCGGTGATCCCAACTTCCAACCAAGAAGGCCGCCAAGCTAAAAATAGAAAAAAGGGGGATGAGATAAAAAAAAAATCTTTGAAACTACTGAGCCAATCTCAACCAAACTTTACTGAATTGATTCTTGGGTGGTCCCCTACCAAAATTATGTCTGGCATTTCAGACCTCCGACCAAGATGGCCGCCACAGCCGAACTTAATTTAACGTAGGACCCTATGGGAAATTCCCATAGAAATCTTCTTGTCTGAAACCATTTGCTCAATAAGAACAAAATTTTGATGAAATAGTCATTAGATGGTTCTCTTCCAAAAATGTGTCCGGCGGTTCGGCCCTTCGATCAAGATGGCCCCCACAGCCGAACTTAGCTTAACATAGGACCCTATGGGAAATTCACATAAAAATCTTCCCCTCAGAAACCACTGAGCCAATTGCAACCAAACTTTTGTGGCATGATCCTTGGATGGCCCCCTTCCAAAATTGTGTCCGGTGATCCCAACTTCCAACCAAGATGGCCGCCAAGATAAAAATAGAAAAAGGGGGGATGAAATTTTAAAAAAATCTTCTCCTCTGAAACTACTGAGCCAATCTCAACCAAACTTTGCTGAAGTGATCCGTGGGTGGTTCCCTTTCAGCGCCGTCCTGTATCCAAGATGGCCGCCATTACTAAGAATAGAAATTTCTTCAAATGGCCAAACCTGCTCTATTTTAAGCCAGAAAGTGCCCAAATTTGAACTGTATAAGCATAATGATGAACTTTTTAACATATATTACGGGATTTTTATGAACTTTGAACTTTTGCCTATTTTGACCGATTATGCAAATTAGAAAAAAAGGGGGTGAAATTAAAAAAAAATCTTCTCTGAAACTACTGAGCCAATCTCAACCAAACTTTGCTGAAGTGATTCTTGGGAGATCCTCTTCCAAAATTGTGTCCGGCATTTCAGAACACCGACCAAGATGGCCGCCACAGCCTAACTTAATTTAACATAGGACCCTATGGGAAATTCACATACAAATCTTCTCCTCAGAAACCACTGGGCCAATTGCAACCAAACTTTTGTGGAATGATCCTTGGATGGCCCCTTTCCAAAATGGTGTCCGGTGATCCCGACTTCCAACCAACATGACCGCCAAGCTAAAAATAGAAAAAAGGGGGGATGAAATTAAAAAAATATTCTCCTCTTAAACTACTGAGCCAATCTCAACCAAACTTTGCTGAAATGATCCTTAGGTGTCCATCAGCGCCGTCCTGTATCCAAGATGGCCGTCATTACTAAAAGTAGAAATTTCTTCAAATGGCCAAAACTGCTCTATTTTAAGCCAGAAAGTGCCCAAATTTGAACTGTATAAGCATAATGATGAGCTATTGCCATCACTTGGCGTCCGTCGTCGTCGTACGTCGTAAGCTTTTTCAAAAATCTTCTCCTCTGAAACTACTAGACCAATTGAAACCAACCTTGGTCTGAATCATCACTAGGGTGTCTAGTTTCAAAATTGTGTCCGGTGATGCCGTGCACCAACCAACATGGCTGCTGTTGCAAAAAATAGAACACATGGTAAAATTGCATGTTTGTGGGTAATAACTCAAAAACCGTTAATAATATCAGTAAAGATGATCAGCACAGCAAGATCTACCTACCCTGCAATTTTGAAGTAAATCTGATTACCCATCTTGGAGTTATTGCCCTTTTTTCATCATTTTTTTTAAATTTTAATACGTTTCGTCTTATATTTCAAAAACTATAAGAGTTTAATTGCAAAAATGTGCAGCATGTCAAGAACTACATACCCTGCAATTTTTAAGTAAATCCCATTACCCATTTTGGAGTTATTTCCCTTTTTTCATCAAATTTTCAAAATTTTAATACTTTTCGTCCTTTATTTCAAAAAAGAGATAGATGGTAAGTTTAACTTCAAACATGTTCAGCATGTCAAGATCTACCTACCCTGCAATTTTGAAGTAAATCTGATTACCCCTCTTGGAGTTCTTCCCCTTTTTTCATCAATTTTTTTTTTTAATTTAATACTTTTCGTCTTATATTTCAAAAACTATAAGAAATAAAGGTTAAGGTTAAAATTTGCAGCATGTCAAGATCTTCCTACCCTGCAATTTTGAAGTAAATCCCATTACCCATTTTGGAGTTATTGCACTTTTTTCATCAAAATGTTCTAAATTTTAATACTATCATCTTATATCTCAAAAACTATTAGAGATATAGAGGGAAAGTTTAAACTGCAAAAATGTTCAGCATGTCAAGATCTACAAAAAATTTCCCACATATAAAAATGTGCGACAATTGTGTGAAGAGTTATTCCTCTTGAAATGCATTTTTTTGTTGACTCACTGCTTTTGGTTACTCAAATAATCAAAGGGAAGCAACTCTATTACAAAATGTGAAGTAGGAAAAGCTAAATTTTGAGAATCATTGACATATATGTTTTTTTACAGCAATTTTGATAACTTACATTAAAAGGGGAACCCCTGCCCAAATTTATTTGTAGAAGGGGTCTGCACTGACGAAGGCTACATTTTTTTATTTTTTTTACCGAAGTTATCAAGTTTTATTGACTGATGTTGTTATTATACCCAGGTGAGCTATACAGGCTCCTGGGAGCCTCTAGTCTACTTTTTCTCTTCGCCATTGTGTTGTCTGTTCTTCGATATGCGAATTATGATTGCCCCTTTGGTATCTTCAAACTATTCTTAGTAAAGTTAATTTTCATAGAAAAGGATCGCACTAATATATCGGAAAGGACAAGATCATTTATTCTAAAGTAATTTAAATGTGAACATTGACAAATAGGCCAGTAATAATTTATTAATTTGATTTGTGTAATTGTATAATAGAATTTGAACAAATGATAAGGAAATATGACATAATATGCTTAGTTGAAACAAAAACTGACGACATTGACATAGTTAAATTAGAAGGGTATGAAATTCATATGAAAAATAGAAAGATTGTAGCTAAGAATAGATCTGGTGGCATTATACTCGGTTATAGACAAGAAATTGCAAGTAAAATAAAACCATTACATACAAATTCTAAATACGTTTTTTGGTTTAAAGTTTCTTCAGACTAAGTAAATCTACATCAAGATATTATTTTTGGTATTGTCTATATACCCCCTGAAAATACTGTCTATTCTTCTCAAGATGCGTTTAGAGAAATAGAAAATGAATATAATAATTTTTCAATAAATTACAAGTATATATCTCTAATTGGAGACTTTAACGGACGAACGGCAGACGAAGACGATTTCTTCTTTTCTTCAGAAAATCACGGATATGATGCAGCGCGATATATAGAAAATGATGTACTGACGCTTGACGAACTACATATTCCGCGCAAAAGGAGTAGCTCTGACCCTATAAAAAACGGGTATGGCAAAAAACTTTTAGATTTTTGTAAGGAAAATAACTTATTTATTGTAAATGGACGAATAGGGGATGACAGAAATAAAGGTAGATTAACATGTAAAAATGCCAGCATAGTGGATTATTGTATTAGCTCTGTATGTTTGTTAAAATATTTTTCAAATTTTGCTGTACTTGACTTTAGTCATTTTTATTCAGATGTTCATTGTCCACTTGAGATATCGATGTCGTGCTCAGCTTTTGAAAATGCTTTTGAAAATAATGAAAATATTAATCTTTACACACATTCTGAAAAAATACATAAATGGGATCAGGGAAAATGTTCAGAATTTCAGAACCAAATCGATCTCAGAAAAATTGAAGAATTGAAAAAGTTATTATATGAAGTTACAAGTATGAATTTAAATATTACTGAAGCTAGCTCGTCTGTCGACAAATTGAAAATTAATTCCTTACTAGATAATTTATGTAATATATTATTAAACTCTGCGAAGTCCACATTTGGAACTTCTGAATATTCGAAAGTGAAACACGTAGGAAAAAAGAAATTGGGGAAATTAAAGAAAGATTGGTTTAACGACGATTGTCACTTTGAGAGAAGAAACTTTAGAAAACGTAAGAGAATATTCCAAAAAAGCAGAACTAATGAAAATTTCGACGACTTCAAATTAGCAGAAAAGAGATATAAAAAAGTGATGGATGAAGCTATTCTTGATCACAGAAGAAAATTATCAAGGGAAATAAATAATCTGAAATCGAGTAATTCACAGGAATTCTGGAAACTATTGAAAAAGGGTAAAACTAGAGAACAACCAAACATTCCACTTGATAAACTATTTGAATTTTTCAAAACGTTAAACGAAAAACCAGATGCAGACCCCATAAATATTCCTTTATTAGACCCGGGTAATGTAAATGAACTAAATGAAAACATAAACATGAAAATTTCAAAAGAAGAAATACTTAAATGTATTAAAAAATTAAAAAACAATAAAGCCTGTGGGGAAGATTTAGTAATAAATGAATATATCAAATCAACAACAAATACATTTATAGACATTGATGAGCAATTATTTAATATTATTTTCGAAACGGGCATTGTTCCTGATAACTGGCTTATGGGTAATATAAAACCCATCTACAAAAACAAAGGTGATAAAATGGATCCAAAAAATTATAGGCCAATCACAATACTTAGCTGTCTCGGAAAACTTTTTACCGCAGTCCTGAGTGAACGTCTTACAAAATATTCCGATGATTTTTTTATTCTAAATGAAAACCAATGTGGATTTCGGAAGGGTTACTCTACGCTTGATAACTTGTTTGCACTTTTTAACTTTTTTGAAATTCTCAAAAACAAGAAGAACAAAATGTTTTGTGCCTTTATTGATTTTGAGAAAGCATTCGGCAAAGTTTGGAGAGATGGTCTTTGGTACAAGTTACTCTTAAATAACATGAATGGTAATATGTATAATATAATTGTAAATATGTATAGTGGTACAAAATCTTGTATTTCTTATAATGATTGTAAGTCAGAATTTTTTCCATGTAACAATGGAGTACGTCAAGGGGTTAATTTATCTCCCTTTCTTTTTGCCGTGTTCATGAATGACCTTGAATCATACTTGACAAACTGCAATTTAAATGGATTACAAACGATTTCTAATGAAATTGAAACCCAACTTGGTATATATCTGAAACTTTTTGTAATTTTATATGCTGATGATACTGTACTCATGGCAGAATCATCAGCTGATCTTCAAAATCAACTAAATTCATTCCAAGATTATTGTTTTATCTGGAAGCTTAAAGTGAATACAGATAAAAGTAAAGTTATGGTTTTTTCCAGAGGTAAACTCCCAAGGAATCTCAATTTTTCATTAAATGGAGAAAAACTAGAAATAGTCAATAGTCTTAATTATTTAAGAATAGAATTATCCAGGACTGGTAACTTTAAAAGAGCAAAGCAATCTATAGCTGGCAAGGCTACTGTTGCGTTTTACGAAGTATTAAAAATGGGCAGAAAACATGGTCTTTCAGTAAAGATTCAACTTGATCTATTTGATAAGATGGTTAAGCCAATTTTACTCTATGGATGCGAGGTGTGGGGTTTCAGTAATAACGATATAATTGAAAAGGTACATTTAAAATTCTGTAAATTACTACTTCATTTAAAATCATCTACACCATCATATATGATATATGGTGAACTTGGGAGATATCCTTTGGAAATAGACATAAAAAGTAGAATTATATCATTCTGGGCTAAATTGCTATCTGGAAAAGAGTTCAAATTGTCAAAAATAATATATAATTTATGTTATTGTATGTCAATCAAAAACGTGGAACATTTTACGTGGCTAGATAATGTTAAAAAAATTCTAAATGAATGTGGATTCGCGTATATTTGGAACACACAAACTGGCTTCGACTTACAATTATTAGAAACCTACAAGATCAATTTGAACAATATTGGCATTCTTTATTAGATAATGCGTCAAAAGCTATAAATTACAGATTGTTTAAAGATTATTTTGGCATGGAAGTATACTTTGATATTTTAGATAACAAAAATGTTGTAGAGTTATGCAGATTTAGAACAGCAAATCATAAATTACCTATTGAAACTGGAAGATGGAATAACACCAATAGAAATAACAGAATTTGTACGCACTGTAATAAAAATGAACTCGGTGATGAATTTCACTATATTTTAGATTGCCCATTCTTTGAACAAGATCGAAACATCTATATACCAAAGTATTACTATAGTAGGCCAAATGTTTTAAAATATAAATTACTGTTTTCTTCCAAAAAGAAATCAGAACTGATAAAACTAAGTAAATTCATTAATCACATAAATAAAACTGTATGTACTTCGGCTTAACCTACTGAATTGTTCATCTCTGTACATTTCTTCATTACTTACGTACTTAGTATAACATGCTATTGTATATTGTATATATTGTACATATGTATTTCTCTATACCTTGTCAAATTATGATGGTTTATTGAGAATAAAAGATATGAAGTAAATTTTGTTGTTATATCAAAGAATAGAAACTTAATTGATTGTTGGTTGTATCTTTCTGTTACTATAATATTCTAGAAAAAAAACATTAGTTATTCATGTTATCAATCAAATCATGAATGGTTGATGACTTACTAAAAATTTATTAAGCTTTATTCAATATCTTACGTTGACATACAACTACATAGAATATCAAAGTTTGTAGTATTGATGTATATTTTTTATTTGACAGTAATGTGCATTCAAATATAAAATCACATCAATCAAATCAGACACGTTCAACAACATTATGAAACTTTATCGGTTGTCAATATTCTTATATTTTTTTGACATTCTATGACTTACAATACATGTATATCTATAATTTATGTTGCTTAAGAACAATTTACGCAAAATATTCAAATTCCACGACAACATAAAATAACTTTTATAATTATAATCAAACATACAAGTAAAATATAACAGGTAAAGGTTGAGGGTATGCATTAATTGAACCCACTTTGAACCACCGTATTTTAAATAGCTACATTAATTATAATGGGTTGTGTATTTTTTCTGAACAGGAATATGAATACATTTAATTGACAAAAAAAACCTCCAAATTATGCAATATTTTGTTATGTGTATTGCTGAAGACTGTAATAGGTAAAGATTGGGAGCATTCATTCATTGAAATGATTTGAAACACCGTATTTCTAAATAGCTACATTAATTGAAATGGGATATTCTTCTTAACAATAATATAAATACATTTTATTGAAACAACTCAAAATTACATAATATTTTGATATATATGTATTGCTTAATACAGAACAGAAAGCTACAAACTTAATAAAGTATAAACATGAGACATCTGTTGACTATTTATAGGAACTTGGGCCAGAATGACATATCAGTGATAGAGGACAACACCTTCAATAATCTACCAAACTTACAAAATCTGTGAGTATCAATTAGTATTATTTAGAGAAAAGTATGCTCCTTATATGACAATATATTTCTTAGGTAATGTTTTTTTTTATATATATAAAACAAGTTGTTGACAAATGTGCACTCCGAACTCTACAGATATGTCATCGATACGGAACTCCAATTTAGTCGTAAGAAGAGTTTGAAGGGCAATCAGAATGAATTTTCGGTGTAGCGTATTTTGTCTTATTTTGTGCTTGACAAAATAAAATAAGTTAATTCATAACCGATTACTATAAATTTGTAACGTTTCTTTAACCATTTTAAAGATAACCGCGTTATTAATGATATTCTTAAACGTCTTTATACATTCCCACGATGAATGGTTTGTAAAGTGTAGAAAAGTCACATGTTTGGACAGACGAAATTTCTGAAATAGAACGATAAATGATGTTTGATGACAGTTATTTTAGACAAATGTGTGTGTGCTTGTGCACCCAAATTCTAACACAATCAAACATTAAATCAGATTTCATGTACATATGTATTGGAGGTAACTCCTTTACACCTGTGTCTACGATTTTACCATTAGATATAGCAGCTGTACTTTCAAACAGTTTAATGTTCTCTGAAAACTCAAGTGTCCTCTTTGCAAGCAAACTCTATCAAATATATATCTTACTTTCATAAGGACAACATTAGAATATTTTTGCGAGATTTGGGATGGGTGTTTTGAACGAGAAATAATAAAACAGGAAAAAGTTCAAATATAATCAGCTAGAATATGTCAGGACTAACATAATGTGCAAGTAGATATTCTTTTTCCTATGAAACAAGGTGGGAATATTTGTCTTCTAGACGTAAATATCACAAGCTGACAACATTTTATAAAATACATAATAAACTATGTCCTCAATATTTGGGTAGTTTTCTACCTCCTACAGTATCTAATATCAGTGATCATAATCTCCGAAAAGATGAAAACTATGCAACACCATAAAGTAGACTCAGAATGTCTACGACATCCTTTATACCATCCACTGCTACGTCATGGAACAATTTAGATTTAAATATTATTAATAGTCTAAATATATCATGTTTAAATCTAGGATTAAGGAAAATACTATTAATTCTCCGGAATATTATGGTGAAGGGTCCAGAAAACTAAGCATATTTCATGCTAGACTACGACATCAATGCAGCTCATTGAATTCTGATTTATTTGGTATAAACATTACAAATGACTCAAAAAGGCAATGTGGTGCCCCTTTTGAAGATTCAATTGATTATATAATTGAATGTCCATTACACCAAAACGAAAGCAATTGTCTTTCTAGAAACAAAAGAGAAACCCACAAAAATATTGAAAGATTTCTCTTTAGAAACGATGAAATTGATATAAACGAAAATTATATGCTATTTAATAAATTTCGAGCAGATATTAGACAAACATAAATATCTTAAACAGTAGTCCGTCATCTTGTCTACATCAACATCAATTTTTTCCATGTTCCACTATATTGTGTTAAATATTACCTATATTTGTGTATGTAGGAAGAGGACAGTCTATATGTTGTGATAGGTTTTTGTCAAATCCCATTGCTGTTTTCTTTGCAATAAAATAATTTTAAACTCAACTGTACTGGCGGTGTGGTATATCTAGGTATTCATGTTTTCAATTAATTTATGAATGCTTGAAGACTTAGTAAAAACTTAGTATACTTTATTCAATGTGTTCCGTTGAAGTGCAACAACATAGAGTATCACAGTTTCAAATATTGATGTATATTTGTTATTTTACAGTTATTTGTATTCCAATACAATCACTTCAATCAAATCAGACACGTTCAACAACTTGCCCAACCTTAATCGGTTGTAAGTATTCCTCTTATGTTATTCCATTCTATGACTTACAATACATGTATATCTATAATTTATGTTGCTTAAGAACAATTTACGCAAAATATTATAATTCCACGACAAAGTAAAATAACTTTTATAATTCTAATCAAGCATACAAGTAAAGTGTAACGGGTAAAGATTGAGGGTATGCATTAATTGGTTGATTGATTGATTTATTTTTGGTGGTTTAACGTCACTTTCAGCAATATTTCAGCTATGACATGGCGACCAGTTTTAGTGGTGGAAGAAGCCGAAGAGAACCATCGACCATGGGAAAGCAACTGGTAAACTTTATCACCTGCGGCTGCGGCTCGAGTGCACCCTTTTTGTAATTTGCAAAGCCGGGCGCGAACCCACGCCGTATTGGTGATAGGCTTGTATGAGTTGTTATGTAATCCAACTACCTAACTCATTGAACCCGCTTTGAAACACCGTATTTGTAAATAGCTACACTAATTAGAATGGGTTGTGTATTTTTTCTGAACAGGAATATGAATAATTTTTTAAAGAAAAAAAAACCCTCCAAATTACGCAATATGTTGTTATGTGTATTGTTCAAGACTGTAATAGGTAAATATTGGGAGCATTCGTTCATTGAACCTGATTTGAAACACCGTATTTCTAAATAGCTACATTAATTCAAATGGGATGTTCTTCTTAACAATAATATAAATACATTTTATTGAAACAACTCAAAATTACACACTATTTTGATATGTGTATTGCTTAAGACAGAACAGAAAGCTACAGGCTTAATGAAGTATAAACATGAGACATTTGTTGACTATTTATAGGTGGTTAAACAACAATGCCATATCAGTGATAGAGGACAACACTTTCAACAATCTACCAAACTTACAAGAACTGTGAGTTTATTTTATCATTTAGTATTATTTATAGAAAAGTATGTTCCTTATATGAAAATATATGTCTTAGGTAATGTTTTTTTTTTGCAAAGCACGTTGCTGACAAATGTGCCCTCCGAACTCTACATATATGTCATCGATACGGAACTCCAACTTAGTGGTAGCTCAATTTTCGGTGTAGCGCTTTTTGTCTTTTTTCGTGCTTGATAAAATAAAGTAAGTTAATTCATGACCGATTACTATCCATTTGTAAAGTTTCTTACCATTTTGAAGATAACGCTTTCTTGATGATATCTTTAAACGTGGTTATGCATTCCCACGATGATTGGTCAGTAAAGTGTAGAAAAGTCCCATGTTTGGACAGACTAAATTTCTGAAATAGAACGATAATTAAAATTATCCAGAAGATCCAATATTTCAGTATCCACACTTGATTGAAACTACTACATGAATAGGCGTTGTCCCAGTATGATTGTATTTCGTCTTTGACAGCAGTCAAAATAATTTCTTGAAAAAGAATAAGCACATGTAGTATTACGTTCTCTATTTGGATTTTTGTGAAGTTTTGGTATTCAAAATAAAGGAGAAAAGTCATCATGTTCCTTGTTAAGCAGAATATTCAATGATGAGATGAACGACTTGTGATCAGCCAAATGTTCCTCTTTGTCATAGCTAGTATTTCAGTAAGTAGGATAACCAGATCATCGTGCGAAGTAAAGTTGCTTCATTAGAGACCAAATTAACCACTGTTTACGATGCCGGGTTTACTATGATAGCCATGATACCCAAATTTAAGTTAACGTTATGATCAATTTATATGATGTTTGATCACAATTACTTTGGACAAATGTGTGTGTGTTTGTGCACCCAATTCTAACACAATCAAAAATTAAATCAGAGTTCATGTGCATATGTATTAGATGTAACTGATTTGCACCTGTGTCTGCCATTTTACCATTAGAAATAGCAGCTGTACTTTCAAACAGGTTAATGTTCTCAGAAAACTTAAGTGTACTCTTTGTAAGCAAACTCTATCAAATATATATCTTACTTTTATAAGGACAACATTAGAAAATGCTTGCGAGGTTTGGGATGGGTGTTTTGAACGAGAAATATTCGAAATAGCATAAATGTATCATGTTTTAAATCTAGGATTAAAGAAATACTATTAAATCTCCGGAATGTTATGGTGAAGGGTCCAGAAAACTAGGCATACTTCATGCTAGACTACGACATCAATGCAGCTTATTGAATTCTGATTAATTTCGTATAAACATTACAAATGACTCAACATGGCAATGTGGTTACCCTTTTGAAGATTCAATTCATTATATAATGGAATGTCCATTACACCAAAACGAAAGAGATTGTCTTTCTAGAAACAAAAGAGAAACCCACAAAAATATTGAAACATTACTCTTTGGAAAAGGTGAAATTGATATAAACGAAAATTATATCCTCTTTAATAAAGTTCGAGCAGATATTAGAAAAACAAATTACTTTAAACAGTGGTCGGTCATCTTGTCTACTTCAACATCAATTTTATTTCCCATGTTCCACTATATTGTGTTAAATATTACCTATATTTGTGTATGTGCTAGATTTGTTGACATTATTATATGTGTATGATTTGTAGAGAGAGGACAGTCCATAAGTTGTGATAGCTTTTTGTTCAATCCCCTTGCTGTTTTATTTGCAATAAAATAATTTTTGACTCAACTGTGCTTGTGGTATGGTATATCTAGGTATTGGTGTTTTCAATCAAATCATGAATGCTTGAAGTCTTACTAAAACTTAGAATACTTTATTCAATGTGTTGCGTTGAAGTACAACTACATAGAGTATCACAGTTTCAAGTATTGATGTACATTTTTATTATTTTACAGTTATTTGTATTCCAATAAAATCACATCAATCAAATCATACATGTTCAACAACTTGCCGAACCTTAAACTGTTGTAAGTATTCCTCTTATCGTATTCCATTATATAACTTACAATACATGTACAACTTATCTAGTTTATGAACAATTTAGGCAGAATACTCAAATTCCACAACAAAATTAAATAACTGTTTTAATTCTATCAAACATACAAGTAAAGAGTAACAGGTAAATATTGAGGGCAGTTATCAATTTGAAACCCATATATGGAAAGAGCTACATTAATTAATATGGGTTGTTTATTTGTCCTTAAAAATAATAGATATACATTTTATTTAAACAACTCAAAATTACACAATATTTTGTTACATGTTTGAGACAGAACAGAAAGCTACATATTTAATAAAGTAATAACATAAAACATATGTTGATTATTTATAGAGATTTAGTTTACAATGACATATCAGTGCTAGAGGACAACGCTTTCAACAATTTATTCAACTTAAGCAGACTGTAAGTAGCATTTGTACAAAAATATGTCAATATATGTCAGAGAGGAAGAGTTAGAAGATACCAAATGGGTAATCAAAATCAAAGAACAGTCAACCCAATGGCGAAAGGATAAAGTAGAAAAGGACAAACAACGATCCACAAAAACATTGCACATAACACTAAAGATCGAAAAACACGAACCCCACTGAAAACCGTGTGTGAACTCATGTGCTCCAGAAGGGTAAGCAGTTCCTGCTCCACTAGTGCCACTCGTCGTATAATGATAGATACAAACCCTGTGATAAGTCATGAACGAGGAAAGGACGGAAGGTGTGTACGACAAGTAGAACATACCCGTGGACATTTGTGACACAGATATTCGGTAACGGTTAACCATGGTGGCGACCGTCAATCTTTCGAAGTGATGAATTCAGCTCAACCAATAGGAACCCTTGCTTCAGTAGCTTCATTGTTAGTAGCAACCCTCTATCAAGGAAATCCTGATAGGAACCACAAGCTCTGAAATATCGGATCAACTGAGAGATATATACCCCATATGCAGGCGCTGCTCTAATGCTGCTACATATGAATGGAAAGTTCACTATGGGAAAATTGTAATCATATTTTATTGTCGTAAAGTTCCGTTCTTAACTGCCGCTCACTGTCAATTTCGAGGTGCAGGTCAATCTATGAAGCAGAAATATTTGTATCTGTGGTATCCTTTATTTCAAGCTCAATGAGATAGATGCGATCAACAAAATCACGAAACCTACAATTATTTAGTAAAGGAAATCATCTATATAGCTGCACGTGAAATTAAAAGATCTGGCTAGCTTCTTTTCGCTTTTGCTGAGAAGCCCGTTTATGAAGTCTGCATCGTACAAATAAAGGAACAAGACGACGAGAAGAGGAGTACAGTTTGTAGCCATAGGTAGTGTTTATATATTAAACTAGTTGCTGACAAACGTGCCCTCCCAACTCTGCAAACATGTCATCGATGCGGAACTCCAAGTTAGTGGTAACTCATATTTGTGTGTAGCGATTTTTTTCTTTTTTCGTGCTTGACAAAATAAAATAAGTTAATTCATGACCGAAAACTATCAATTTGTTACATTTCTTACCATTTTGAGGATAAATGCGTTTATAATATAAATGATATTTGTAAGCGGGTTTATACATTCCGACGAGGAATGGATTTCTAAAGTGTAGTAAAGTCACATGTTTAGACAGAGGAAATTCCTGAAAACGAACGAGAATTACAATTATCTTTACAGTATTTCAGTATCCATATATGATTGAAGCTACTACGTGAATAGACTTTATCCCAGTATGATAATATTCCTTCTTTGACAGCAGTCAAAATGTGTATAGCCATATTTATAAACAAATAATTTGTTGAAAAAGAAGAAGCACCTGTAGTGTTATTTTCTCTATATGGATTCTTGTGAAATTTTGTTATTCAATATACAAAAGAAAAGTCATCATGTTCCTTGTTAAGCAGAATATTCAATGATGAGATGAATGACTTGTGATCAGCCAAATGTTCCTCTTTGCCATAACTAGTATTTTAGTAAGTAGGATTACCAGAGCATTGTGCAACGGAAAGTTGTTTCATTAGAGCCCAAATCACCCACTGCTAACGTTACCGGTTTTACTATGATAGCCGTAATACCCAAATTTAACTTTTATCCATAATCAATTGATGATGTTTGATGACAATTATCTTAGACAAATATGTGTATGTGTGTGTGTTAGTGCACCCATTTCTAACAAAATCTAATCAGATTCCATGTACATATGTGTTTGATGTAACTTTGCCCATGTGTCTACTATTTTACAATTAGATATGGCAGTGCTGTTCGGAGGTTGTGGTAACATTAGTTATTCATGTTATCAATCAAACCATGAATAGTTGAAGACTTACTAAAAGTTTATTATACTTTATTCAATATGTTACGTTGAAATATAACTACATAGAGTATCAAAGTTTCAAGTATTGATGTATATTTTTTTATTTGACAGTTATTTGTATTCCAATTAAATCACATCAATCAAATCAGATATGTTCAACAACATTACAAAGCTTTATCGGTTGTGAATATTCTTCCTATTTTATATTTTGCATTCCATGACTTACAATACATGTATATGCATAATCTTTGTTGATTAAGAACAATTTACACAAAATATTCAAATTCCACAACAAAATTAAAGAATATTGCAATACCAGTCAAACATACACGTACCATGTAACACATAAAGACTGATATTAGCCATTGCTTGAAGTCAATTTTGTTAAGCAGCCAAATAGATTACATATGGTTTCCTCTGAACAAGAATAAATACATTTTATTGAGACAAATTCAACATACAAGTTCAGTATATAGGGTAAATATCTGAAGGTATTCATTATTTGAAAAAACTTTGAAGCCCATGTTTGTAAATAGCTACAATGATTAGAATGTGTTGTGTATATTGTCTTAATAAGAATATAAATACATTATATTGAAGCAACTCAAAATAGCTACAGATTTAATAAAGTATAAATTCATGACATCTGTTGACTATTTATAGGCATTTACAGAATAATAACATATCTGAGATAGATGACAACGCTTTCAACAATTTGCCAAACTTACACTATCTGTGAGTATCAATTAGTGTGATTTGTACAGATCCATAACCACATCCTGTCAATATATGTTATAATTAATGTTTTAGAATAACACAAAGGATATATATATATATATATATATATATATATATATATATATATATATATATATATATATATATCTAAATCTATAAATATATATATACATACCTAAATCTTTTGTTTTTTAACTTTTTAACCAGTGCCTGGTCCTTAGCTAGTTGGTAAATTTCATCATAACATTTTCTCATTCTTTTCATATTGTTTATAAATTAGTGTACATATATATTTGAATAATATAAAGCATAAACTTCAAAATTATGATTTACGTCACGATAACTGATGGTCACGTGACTATTTTTCAAATCAAATTAGAGACGCTGATGAAGCTTGTCGGTCAAGCGAAATATCCGTCAACTTGATTATAATTATAGTCTTTTTGTAGACTTATAGTTATTTTTGTTATATGTTAACATTTTTTTTTTGGTGTTGTTGTGCTACATTTTAGACGTTTGCAAACAAACAAAAATGATAAATAAACGTCTAAAATGTTAGCACAACGATATCAAAAAAAGATGTTAAAATATAACAAAAATAACTATATGTCTACAAAAAGACTATAATTAAATCGACGGATATTCCGCTTGACCGACAAGCTTCATCAGCTACTGTAATCTGATTTGAAAAATTGTCACGTGACCATCAGTTATCGTGACGTAATTTACTAAAGATCATAATCTTGAACTTTATAATTTATATTATTCAAGTTTATATGTACACTAATTTACAAACAATATGAAAGCAATGAGAAATAAAGGATCTAACACCGGTAAGAGGGCAAGGTGGAAAAATCTCAGACACCCAAGGTACAGATTTCTGGTCTCCAACGAGGCTCTGCCGAGTTGGGAGACCAATAGAAATCTTTCCCGCAGGTGTCTGAGATTTTCCCGTCTTGCCCTCTTACCGGTGTTTGATTCTTTTTTTCACTAATTTCCCTATCTTGTACGTTTTCCGGTGTTTGATTTTATTTCTCATTAAACATCTTTGTTTTGTCTACATTCCATCGAGCGTTTTCCCGCAAAATTGTTTTCCGTTGGTGAAGTTAATTGTCGATTTATCGATATACATCCGTGTATTGGCAGTATTTTAATTGTATTTCATAATAAAATACAATGTATTTAATAAATATATTATATATGCTACTACAACAGCGATAAATACCTGTAAAAATTATTTGACTTTGGTCAAAGGGAGGTAATTTCTTTCTTTACGTTAGTTACTAACAAGGGAGAGCACTCTATTTTTTGCGCAAAGGAAACAAACATTGACACGGTAGAAAGGGACGAGAAAAAGTCAAACGCAGTGAAAGGTGCAATAAAGTTAAATCGTTAGAAAGCAGAATAGTATTCATAGATTAATAAAAAAAAAAAATTACGTGGTAGAATCGTGGTTTTATCGATGAGAATAAAGACGGAATCGTGGTGAAGAGCTATTTTGCGAAACCTAACATTTTTACGGGAAAAGTAGCGTGAAATTCTTATCTCACCCAAGGATTGAGACAAGGATATCTCATCCGGCTAAAAATGTGCTGTCTCATTAGTGAGAAAATGTAATGATGAAATCTACCAACTAGCTAAGGACCAGGCACTGGTTAAAATGTAAAAAAAACAAAAGATTTAGGCCTTTTTGTTTATGCCTTCCGGATGTAATGTTTGTAACTTGCAGATCCAAAAACTCTCTCTTTTTTGTCCTTGATTTTCTTTCCAACTTAGATTGTGGTCAATGATAAAGAAAATTTTGATCTGCCAAAGTCATCCAACGAGTGCCCCGGCGACACAAAGTGTTGAATCACGGGCAAGAGCGTCTTTTTCGTAAGGTCACTTCTGTGTCCATTCATTCTTTTGTTGAATGGTTGGACACTTTCTCCTACGTATTGCGATCCGCAGACGTGACAGTCAAGGAGGTAAACCACATTAGGCGTTTTACAATTGACATTGCAAAAGATCTTATACTCCTTTCATGTCGTCTTGCTATGGAACACTTGTGCGTGTTGCAATTGGAGACAGCACTTGCAACGCTTGTGACCACATGGTTTACACTGGCCGACCGTCGACGAAGGTTTAGATACCGCAGCTCTAACCAGTGTATCCTTAATGCTTTTAGGTCGCCGGAACGCTACAACGGGTGGTTCATGGAACAACTTGGCCAGCGTTTCACTTTTTCAATTTCTTTGGGATACATTTTGTCATAATAAACGGGTTGAAATAAGCTGTTGCTTTATTATGAGTGTCATAATAACACTTTTCACATTAGCCTAATAAAGCTATTAAGCCACACCCCTGTCATAATAACACTTTTTATGTTAGCCTAATAACACTATTAAGCCACATCCCTTACCGGAACTACTATTGAGGTATCAATGGGGTTTCCATTATCTTTTTTTGTCACTAAATTGAACAATATTTTTGTCTTACAAATTGCATTGCAGGATAAATACAATACTGGTGTATTGACGGTAACTATATAATTTATGTAGCTCAGCACGAAACGGATGGACAGACTCGTCTTTCCCCCGTTTCTAAGCCTCGCCACATCAATTCTATATTTACCGTTAATACACCAATATTGTATATATTAGTTTGGTAATAATATAGTATTATTACGTGATATTTTTCATATTGGCATAGTTATAGGTCCGAGGCCTGCTGTATTGGCCTGAGGCGCAGTCGAACGCCAATACAGCAGACCGAGGACCTATAACTAGGCCAATATGAAAAACATCACGTAATGATACCTTTATTAATTAACAAGTCCAATATTTCTCGGAACTTTTCCTTGCAGTTGTCGAAAGGTCTAGCGGATTCCAATGTAGCTGTTATTGGACTGACTGGAATTGGGCCAATACGGAAAATATCCATATTGGACTGGTTTTTGCCGTATTGGCCCAATGAAAGTTTTTATATTGTATTGACAGATTTGATCATATAAAAGCTAATAAATCAAAGTTAATTAATAATATGTTCTTCAAACAAATCTAAAGAGAGCTGCTGGTCTATGCTATGATATTAATATTAGATAATACACAAAGCCATCATAAGACACAATAGGGGAATACAAGTTAGCCGAATTGATGTCGTCTCCGTTGTCATAAAGTCTAGTAGATAGTTGACCATTGGTGTCACATTTAAGGTAAATTACCTATCTACCCACGTGATTATTAAAACGATATTCCATTCATATACATGTGGAGCAGACGATGTAAATAAACAAAATTAATACAGGTCACTTTTTTAGGAACTGCTACCCTTCTGGGCCTTTTTGTGGGTTTGGGTTCCCCAATCTTTAGATTTCTTTGTAGTCCATCACGGCTTATAAGACAATATTACTGTTTTCTAATATGAAGCTATATTTCGGACGCATGGAAAACAACCCTATACCATTTGTTAGTGAAAATGCGTTCGATAATCTACCACGACTGGCAACACTGTAAGCTATATTGTACGTAGCAATATAGTAATGTGAGTGATTGTTGTTTAACGCCAGTTCGGCATTTTTGCAGCTATATTATGGTGAGAACAAGTTAATTTCCAATGAGATGATGATGAGGTCCGCTTTGTTCTAGAGCAAAAGTCTGAGTTGGATTTTTATAGTGCTACCTCACTGAAGCAACAGTTCGCGGGTCGACCTGTCGCTCCACTCGGAAACATTATTCTGATTCCAAGCCAACCAGTCTTTACTCTTTCTCCTTAATGCTGCGTGCTTAGCGGAGAAGCAACAAATACCAATTTTATAGTCTTTGGTTTGACCCGACCAGGGCTCGAACCCACGATCTACCGCACTCGAGGCGTGCACGCAAACCATTACGCCACCGATGCGGTTGCTTGATAATGTGTATCGACACGAAATCTAACATATAAACTTAACTTTATGATGACACTGCTTATGTGACCTCACAGAAATAGCATACGCTTTGTCAGTTCTCTTGATGATACCTGCATCAGCGTTACACTGGTTTTGTCTAATTTATTTATGTTTTACTTCAACATAAATATTTCCTATAGCTTCACTTGAGTAATTATCATTCCTTTTTAACCCGCCAGTTTTTACTGAAGTTAACGTACCAAGCCTGGAGATTGAGCGCTCATGAATATGTTTCTTATAGGTATCGATTGTACATTTACGTTTATGTATGTGTAATCTTTACTACAAACCTGCCACGCGGATCGCTCATGCGAACATATTTAATATCAATTAGTCATAAACAGAGATATTTTTATTTCTAGTGAGTTTGATATGTATTGCGGTAGTTGCATAAACATCCCATTCTGGAGATGGCTTGGGCTGAACAAGAAATTTTCAAACTCAATAACTTGTTATGACTTGGAAGGAGAAAAACTGTCCAACTTAAAACCTAATAAGGTTACCGATTGCTTTAGTGAGTATTTAAGCATATATATTAACAATATCGACCCGTTTTCTATGAAGAAAAGTTGATCAAAGCAGAGGGGTAATCAGAAGCTGTAAATATAAGAACAGAAAACACAATGGCAAAAAGACAAAAGACAAAATGACAAACAACGATCTATTAAACATTACACAGAAAACTAAGGATCTCAGAAGCTGTAAATATAAGAACAGAAAACACAACGGTAAAAAGACAAAATGACAAACAACAATCTATAAAACCTTACACAGAAAACTAAAGATCTCAGAAGCTGTAAATATTAGAACAGAAAACACAATGGCAAAAAGACAACACAAACAACGATCTATAAAACATTACACAGAAAACTGAAGATCTCAGAAGCTGTAAATATTAGAACAGAAATCACAATGGCAAAAAGACAACACAAACAACGATCTATAAAACATTACACAGAAAACTGAAGATCTCAGAAGCTGTAAATATTAGAACAGAAAACACAAGACGTAGGATATCGAAATTGTCGGTTGTTCAATACATAATAAAACAAAACATCAGTAAAATTAAATGTTTTACTAGAAAAAAAACTAAGTGAAAAAAATGAACATAAAACAATCATAATTCTTGACACAAAAAATAAACAAAATTAATACAAACAAAAATACAAAACATGCACAAAACGAAATAAAATTCAGACCAAAATAATAAGAACAATCAACTTCAAATTTGCATACCTTCAGTTCAGTTCACTGTCAAAAAGAAAAATATTCAAATGAAACCAAATTATTTTCAAATATTAAATTTAATGTTCTTAGCTGAGCAGATAATAAAATAAATAACGATATATTTGCAATGTTATACACTTCAAGTTAAGTTCTGATTCAACAAATAACAAAATTAAGAATTCTCACTTCCGATACTCAACTGTTGACTACCGGTATACAACTTCTATAACATCCGGTTCACAACCACAGACTATAACTTTCGGTTTACGAATTCGGTTTTCAACTTCCGTTCACTATATCTGGTTTCCAACTACGGAATAACTTCCGGTTTTCAACACCCGGCTCACAATATCCGGTTTCCAACTACGGACTTACTTCCGGTTAGCAATTACGGAATAACTTCCGGTGTACAACCACGGACACACTTCCGGTTCTCAAAATAAGGACTATTAACTTCCGGTACTCAATAACTTCATTAAATATTATACCAGCACGCAACATCTACCATTTATCCAAACATTTCTCAAACCCAAATTCAACATGACAGCCAACCCCTGAAAGTATACGAAAATAATCATTATTTTACCTTTTATATCAACAGAACTTCAGTTCTTTTATAAACCTGCGGTGTGTTCGACTGGTAAATACGACTGAACGAAAATAAATAAAATGACATCCTCGTCCAGTGTTCAGTGCGGTATATCTGGTATACCTCGTGTATCCTACCTCAACTGACCAGTCACGTGATTTTGCTTGGCGGTAACTAATTACCTGTAATTAGCTCCCGATAGCTGGATTTAAATACCTACCTGTATTGATTTTTCCAACTTATCGTATTTTATCAGACTGGCTAAAATAAACGTAATTAAATGATATAAAATGAAAAGACAGTTTGTTACAATGGCAAAAAGACAAAAGACATAGTGATAAACAACGATATATTAAACATTACACAGAAAACTAAAGATCTCAGAAGCTGTAAATATCAGAACAGAAAACACAATGGCAAAAAGACAAAAGATAAAATGACAAACAACGATCTATAAAACATTACACAGAAAACTAAAGATCTCAGAAGCTGTAAATATAAGAACAGAAAACACAATGGCAAAAAGACAAAATGACAAACAACGATCTATAAAACATTACACAGAAAACTAAAGATCAAGCAACACGAACACAACTAAAAACCGGAGGTGAACTCAGGTTCTGCAACAAGGTAAGCTGGTCCTGCTCCACAGGTGACACCCATCGTGTTACTCTTGATACAAACCCAGTGATAAGTCACGTATGAGGAACGATAAATGAAAATTATCTATCCCCCATTCATAAAGCCACATTTATCTTCATTAATATATTACCCTTCCATATGTTGGCATACATACATAGATAAATATATTGGAAAGGGTGGGAAAGTTTTGCTAAGATTCATACCACGAATTTTCAAATGCATGAAGGTTCCAAATGATATCCGAAATATGTGAGGTATATAAGGTTATACAGGGAGTATTTTTTTAACAATCTGATTAAACGTATATATGTTTTTTGCTTAAATGTATTCATTAAAGGGATATTATCTACCAGCTGCGTAATTTTTTCATACCCAAAATTATTGTCGATTTCCGTACTGACCTTCATAAAATGAAGATTAACACCGAGTTATGCTGCAAAAGATACGATTTTTTGACAAAAAAGACCCCAAACTATCGTTATTGTAATTATTGTCCGGATGACAATATTCAAATCTATTCATATGATCTTCTATGTGAACACGTCTTGAGCGTGCGCACTGTTTATAAACAATAAACAACATGTCGGAAGAGAAAGGTCAACACGTGGAAGAAAGCGTACTTTGACGGATTCAGAGATAAAGAGGAATAGAAGTGAAGTATCTTCCAAATGGAACAAATGCAGGATATATGTAGGGGATCAGTTGGACTGTCGTTGGATGGAGCGAACTCAAGGAAGTGCTACGCGTTAAATCTCACGCTGAAGTGGCAAAGATTTTGCTTGATTATTGTTGATAGGTAAGCCGACCATTTTGCCTTCTTTTCTCAATCGTTTTTCATATTTTATGAATTTATGATGATGCCTATGATCATTTTCGGTAGATATTAATCAATATATGTAATTTTGCACCTGACAACAGCAAATTATTGTCAATGAGTAGCATAAAACGGCCGTATTTGCGAGGTAAACAAACACAAATTTTAAGAGGCTAGCAAAGGGGAAATGGGAGTGCACAAATTATATCAATACAGTTTATTATTTTTTCGACCAGCAAATATTGAAATGAGCCGATTTTTGATTATTATTATTATCAATTTAAATAAAAATATCGAATCAATTCATTTTTAATGCAAGAATTAAAACTGTACATGGCTTATATGAAAACCCTATAAAGTTCTTTTTATTCAAGCAAATTTATTTCTTTGATATTCTAAATATATTACATATAATTAGACTTTTAATTTTATCAAATTTCAACAACTTGGACATAAAACTTAGTTTTGGGAATCAAAAGTATATACCTTACTTTCTGTGAATTATCACTATAACGGAAAATCGGTACATGCATGTATTTTTCAAATAAAAGCTTTCTATTTAAAGAAGCTTCATTTCAATTGCACTTTTAGTTTGGATCCTGTAAGTATAATATATAAACAAGGTTTTGAAGAAATGATATGAATATCCATTGAAATTTTCAAGTTTCAGAATTTTTTTTTTTATATGACTACAAAATTTTACTGAATGTCCTAAAACGCATATTTTAGACCATGGCTAAATGAAAATCATGTTCAATTCCTTTATGCAAACAAGTTTATATCTTGGGTACTGCAAGTACATTACATAAATAAGGTTTTAAGTACTATTCAACAAGTTTGAACATATATTTTGTTATGGGAGCCAAAATTATATCTTCGTGTCTGTGAATTATCACCATAGTGGAAAATCAGTATGTATCTTTTATATAAAAAGCTTTCCATTTAAATAAGTGTCATTTCAGTAGCATTTTTAGTTTGGATCCTGTAAGTATGATACATAAACAAGGTTTTTAAAAAGTAATATGAAGATCCATAGAAATTTGAAAGTTTCAGAAACTTTTCTATATGTGACTATAAAATTTTACTGAAATGTCCTGAACTGCACATTTTAGACTATGGCTAAATGAAAATCATTTTCAATTTCCTTATGCAAACCAAGTTTATTTCTTGACTATTCTAAAAACATTACATTTGAACTGCTTTTTATCCCCTCGCCAACGACGTTGTGAAGAGATATAGTAACGCTACCGTCCGTCCGTCCCATCTTGTGAACAATCTAGAATCAACAGCCTTCAATGGATTTTGACCAAACTTGGTACATAATTAGTCCTTAAGAGAATTTGGAACCCTATTGATTTTCAGTCAAAGGTCAAGGTCACCAGGTCAAATATTTAGGCGAGGGGATATGCCACGCTTTGCCCTTGTTTAGTTTGGATCTTGAAAGTATGATAAGAAATAATATGAAGATCCATAGCAATTTGCATGTTTCACAGTGTGTGAATTTAACAGTAGACCGATGGCCCATGTCTGTGTTAAAATCATGCAGGTTTTTGTAAAATTATCTAATTTTTTTAGGCAAATTACTTCCAAAACTGGTAATTTCAGACAAATATGATTTTGTAGTGATTGATATTTGTACTTTTGATTTAGATATTCTGACCAAGGTATTTCTGGAGTAGAAGAAATGAGCAGCCATCACATTTCAACGAAACGGATGAAACTGGAGAAATCGAGTTCATTTGTGAACCCATTTGAGTATGTTCATTTTGTTAAAGATTAGACATATTCTACATTATGTTTATAGGTAACATTGTCAATATTGTTCAACACAGTCACTTGTATAACAGTTTCCTATTAATTATTGTGGCTTGCATAGTGATAATACTAGTAGCTATATTATATAGGGATCATGTTGGCTTCTGCGTCATCGTTACATTTTCATCCATCCACAAGCTGAAATGGCCAGTCCTCCTTAGCTACTTATGGGAATGAAACCAAACTTGGGCAGAATTGACGCACGTCTGGCACACCAAATTTTTGCCTGGAACTTTGATGTAATTTTGTCTCTTTATATTGGGTTGTGTAGATGTGTGCTGGATACATGTATTTAGATTATAGATTTAATATTATTTTGGAAAGCTTTTTCGTTATACAGCTGCACATCTGAACCATATAACAAAATTTGTTTCGATATTATACACATACACTGTAATAAACAATTATTTTTTATTCTTACAGTCTCTCAATAGATATTACTGAAGAGGGCAGTGATGTTGGTGATGATTCTGACGATGAAGATTTTGAACCTAGCCTCAACTTCACTCTAAGGTTTGTCATGTTAATTTCATATGTTTCAGTTGTAACTTACATACTTGAAATTTTGTCCTTATAACAGAACCATGCATGATCATATGTCATAGGAGCTTTATTATACCTCCGCTCCACCGGAAGGGGGGGGGGGGTATACTGTGTTACCTCTGTCCGTCCGTTCGTCCAAAGATGTTCATAACATTTTTCTCAGTAACTATTTGTGGCAGGAATCTGATATTTGGTCATAGGCTTCAGAAGGGTCAATCAAAAGTCGCAAACCCACTGCGTTGTTCATGGTCAAGTCGGGTAGAAGTCACATCCGATGAAGGGAAAGACATCAACAACAAATGAAGATCAGTTCTGATTTGGGTAACAGACACCCTGTAATCGTTGACCAGCTCGTGATGCCTGCCGTAGAACTTCTTGAGGGATGACAACAACCTAAAAGCTGTCTACAAATCACTCAAATCCTTCATAAAGTGGACTTATAATGATATGTTTAGTTGCTCATTCACTATACATTCGAGATATTCATCTTGAATTGAAAGTTAGGGCTCCATAGATCATAATCTCAATTCTATTGTTTTATTCTTGTGAATTACATTGTATGTATTTTTCTACTTCAGATGGCAGAGAAGTTACAACAAAAAGACAGCTAGATGGTCTGTGCAGCCTGTTAAAGCTGACAAGTCATATTTCTATGTTCCAAGACTATTAATGGTCATCATTTGTATGAGACTGCAAGATAATGAAGGAATGAATCAACGTGTGCAGATGGAAGTAGATGATCCCAGAAGATTCTCGGTCCATCTTGCTTCAATTCCACAACCTCCAACTCAGGATATTTGAAAACCAAGACGAAACAATTGACTATGTTGTCGCATAAAATAAATTTAGATTGTCACTCTTTGTTTTTACTGGTCTAACAAAAGCTCTGCACATTTAGAGTGGAAAAGTACCTAAGTCAGGATAATGGGCATTACAAATTGTCCAATGCACAATAATGATAGTGTGTTGGTCTAGTTAGTACAAACCAGGACAACCTTTTAGGAACTCACAAGAAACATCTCTGCCAAGTTTGGTTAAATTCTGTTCGGCTGTTCTCAAGAAGAAGATGAAAATGTTGTTTCCCATAGGGTTTCAGTGCAAACTTTGACCTCTGCTGGTGGCCATTTTGAATTTTCAAATGGCGCAAACAGTAACAACACATGTTAAAGACATTCATAGGAACATATACACCAGATTTCAATTCAATCCCTTCAGCAGTTCCTGAGAAGAAGTTTCTTGAAAATCGACCAATCAGAATTTACAAAGTCACATGGTGGCCATGTTTTTTGACAAATCTGCACAAAAGTAACAACTCTTGTGTAGGACCTCATAGAAAACATCTCGGCCAAGTTTGTTTTTGAATTATATAAATTCAAAACCGTTTAAAAAGTCAGATTTATATGGTCTAATTTACTAAGTTATGAAAATAAAGTTTATACAATTCCACCCATATCAATACAACTGCAACCATTTTAAAATAATAGATGACGGCTTAGTACCTTTTACATGTTAAGATATTTAGTGGCCATGTATTTGTGTCCTATGGATATTTATTTTGCCTCTTTCTACGATTTTTATATTTTATATAGGATCGGTTCCAACAATGTGGTTTTCCTTCTTTTGTTTTTAATGTTATTTTTCTTACTAAATGTTGTACTTGATTTCATTAACTGTGATACAGATACAAATGTACATGTATTTCTTCTTACAGTCGTTCCAAAGTCAGCTGATAATTATATAGCAGTATATATATGTGTGGGAACCTTCGTTGTTGCCGCTTTAGTGGCTGTCATTGTTTTTGCTACACTGAGGTAATTTGACAGCTTCGTTATCATTTTAATATTCTGCATATGTTCAACAACTAATAGGAAGAGGATATATTTTCCTTGACAATGTTAATGTATATAGCAACAAACAAATGTATTGGCTTAAATTCATCATTTTTTTTACAATGTATTATAATTATTGTGAAGATTCACGACAAATTATATTCCACTTATATCTTAGGAATTTGTTGGATAAATCGGTGAACACCATCGAATTTAATTATATTTCTCATATTACCATAACTTGGTAATTCAAGTTTATGACTTGGTAAGCAAATAACAAATGATCGACAATCTCAATGACCACAACACAAAACGTTTGAAAATAGCAAGGAGTTAATCAGAAGATAACAAAGAGTTAATCAGAAGATAACAAAGTGTTTATCAGACGATACCAAAGGGTTTATCAGATGATACCAAAGGGTTTATCAGAAGATACCAAAGGGTTTATCAGAAGATACCAAAGGGTTTATCAGATGATACCAAAGGGTTTATCAGATGATACCAAAGGTGGTAATTAGAAGATACAAAAGGGGTAATCAAAACCGAAGATGGAATACGAAGATACCAAATAGATATTCAGAAGATACAAAATGGGCAATCAGGAGATACCAAAGGCGTAATCAGCAGATACAAAAGGCGTAATCAGAAGATACCAAAGGGGTAATAAGAAGATACCAAATGGGTAATCCGAAGATACCAAAGGTGTAATCAGAAGATACCAAAGGTATAGTCAGAAGATAACAAAGAGGTAATCAGAAGATACCAGAGGAGTGATTTGAAGATACCAACGAAGTGATCTGAAGATAACAACGGAGTGATCTAAAGATACCAACGGCGTAATCAAAAAAAAACAAAGGGGGGAATTAGAAGACATCAAAGGGGAGGTCAGAGGGTACAAAAGGGGAAATTAGAAAATATCGAAGGAGCAATCAGGAGATAATCAAAAGGAAACACAAGCCGTAAATCGCAGGACAGACAATGCAATGTCCAAAAGTTTGGAGATGTCAAAGGGGAAATCGATCATGGTAAAACAAATCGAGTACATACACAATGCAATGGCCTAAAGAATAGAAACAAACAATGATCTTCAGAGCACTACACAAAAAGCTAAATATTGAACAACAGAAAAACCGGTGATGAACTCAGCCAATCCTATGTCATATGTTAAACTCTAAAACAAAGCAAAAGTACAAAAGCTTACTGTGATATACAGTGTGGCTAGATACAGACACAAACATTGTGGAAGGGATATTAGAATTAAAAAAAAACATTAGAGTTTACTTTTATTTTAGATATAGAAGAAAGAGAGCGACAGAATATGAAAATGCTACTTTCGGTAGTGGTCGTTTGAACATTGGTAAGTTTAATTTGGATCCAAATAGATTTCAGGTAGGTTGGCTTTAGTTTGTTATGCTGTATAATTGTAGACTACACAATAAAGTTGAGGATCAATACGTTTAATGTTTCCTTTGTTACATGTCTAACTGAAATTCCTGTCTTGATAGCTGGGTCATTTCTCGCTTCCAAATCTGGTGGATAATGTGTATAATGTGGTTATATGCCATTATACCCTTTCAGGGTAAAATGTCTAGAATAAATTTAAAAACAGGGTAAATATATAATGATGGTATTTGTAAGATTACTTCACCTGTACATTATTTTAAAACATCTGGAAAATAAAATTATATTCACCAAATAACATCAAAACGATACAAAAAAGACCAGATGTAACGTTCATCGACAAAAGTAGAGTACGGCTTCATCAGCTACCAGAATAGAGGCTAGGGGTCGTTTCACACTCATTTTAGGGTATGAGTTATGCGCATTCTTGAAAACCGTATAGTGACTGAAATGTAGAAGATCAATAAAAAGTGATTTTCCATTATTTGAATGTGTGCAATTGTGGATAGTAGTCGCTCGTGTTCATTTATAGCCAAAACAATTCTTTCTATAATCTGTTCCATTTTTTTATTTGTTCCTTGATCACATAATGTTGTATCGAGTACACCTTGCCTGAGAGGGATTCGAACTCACAACATTAGTGGTGATAGGCACTGATTGCAAATGTAGTACTAAATCCAACTACTATGCGATCACGACCACCAGGGCACCTGGTGACTTTAAAGAAGACGGCATTCGTTGGTTAAATGTTGAGTGAATTTAGTAACAGTTTATTCAACAATTTAATTCAAATATTAAGTTCATAACTACGTACCTAAGAAATGAAATAGATTCCTCTAAAGTTGAAAATGAAATAATTGTAAAAATGACAATTAATCTGGTTAATCTAAATAATTCTTATGATGTGCAAACTGTTCATATCTATGCAAAACATATACGGTTGATTGATTAGTAATTAAGACCACTTTAACAGCATTTCAGGTATTCCATGAATTCTGTGTTATATAGGTTATCACCGTGCTTGTAACTAGAGCAACACGGCTGGTTCCACTAGTGTAGATAGAACTGCTCACACTTCCGGAGCATATGAATTCACCCTCGAGTTTTAGAGGGGTTTGTGTTGCTTGATCTTTAGATTTTTGCATAGGGTTTGTAGATCGTTATTTTTCCAATTATCCATTTTCTTCTGGCCATTGTGTTTCCTGTCCTTCTTCGATTTATGGATTACCACTTTGGTATCTTCAAACTAGTCTTACAAATATATAAGATATACATTATACCACAGTATATTACAATATATAACACATTTATTTATGTAGGTGCTCATAACACAGAACACCATTACGATATAGTCCAGTATCATCCTTATGATACCATAGAGACATGAGGTAAGGACTTTTATCACTATTTTGTTTACTTTCCCTTTGATGTTTTTAACGAATATGTTTCATATCACGTAGGCGCTGAGATGATTCCAATTATCGCTAATCGCTAAACGTTGTCAAAGACGCTTAGTAATATCGTTGTTTTGTAATATGACGTTATAATGACGTCACATTACCAAATCCATGATAAACATACTATCATAGCGATAAAATAATTAACGATGTTTTTTAAAACTCGAGGATGTTTCTCAGTCATCTCTCATCTCATCTTTCGCTCTTCGATGAGATGACTGAGAAACGTCCTCTCGTTTTAGAAAACATCGTTAATCAGTTATTATAACATTGTGTATCATGAGCAGTATAAAAAGTCATCTCTTTCCTAGGAAGACCAAAGGAAATGGAAATGGATTTTTCGTCGAGTGAAAAGATTTGTTATAAAGTAATATTTTTTGTCGCTGCATGAGCGTGCATGTACAATCTGTTGTAGCACGGTTTCTATTTCAAAGATATTAACACTAAATTGTCAAATTGTAATAGATTTCAAAGGATACATAATTATGTCTTATTCATGTGCAAAATAGTATTTAATCAAAATATTTTACGATTGTTTATGTCATTCTGGTATATGTGTATTAAAATGTATATATCTAGTTTATCACAAACTAAACCAGGTACGCTCATAGCTAAAAGATGGGTAATAATAACTTAAAAGTTGCTAGTTGCAATGAATTATCAATTGTGAAGAAAACTATTGAACTTGATTTTTTTTTATTATACTTCGCATGAGCAACCTAATGAACTGATGCCATTATTTTCAGTTATTACCAGAAGGAATGTATATATACAAATATTTTTTTTCATTTTCAAAGATATCAACATTTAATTGTTCCTAAGCAAGTAACTACAATGTATGTGGTGAAGACTTGGCATTAGATGAATGTATCGCTTCATCTCCTGACATTACATGTATGATATATATGTTTTGTTGACTAATATTAATCTATATTTTAATTCTATCTTTTCAGGGGTCTGGACTATCGGTACAATACACCATTTTCTATTTCAAGACAGTGGTAGCAAATTGAACACTTCAAGCAAAAGAGGAAAAACACTATTATCATGTTTTGTAAGGAACACCCTTCCGTATTTAGTGATAGATTACGGGAAATATCGATATATATAAATGTTAAAAATATAAATGAAAATCAAGCAATCTTCTTTCAACATCTGGTCCAATATTTGTTTTTACCATTTTGAAGTTTTAAATACTAAGGAAAAGACTTTGCATTGTACCCGAAACAGGTATTCGATTTTGCAATAGAAACTTATTATTTAAAAAAAAAAATCTTAAATTTTTCGACTCGCTCAAAATACCCAGGATAATGTTTAATGTGAGATTTTACATAATAGTTAAGTTTTCTTTTATATATAGTTTTCAAAACCTTATTGAAAACCTAATAACACGTTTCAAAAATAATATCAATCAATATAAAGATATTGGATGTGCCTGGAATGTATTCAAAAACACCGTTAGAGAAAAAACTATAACTTTTTGTAAGTCAGAAAGCCAAAAGAGAAAAAGTGAAATTAAAGTGCTGGAACAAAAGCTAAAAAGCTTACATGTAAAAACAGATAATTTATGTGGAGATCTTGAAAACAATGTTTTAAACCAAACAATTAATGAAATAGAAAAAAGCTTTGACAATTTATACTTTGTAAAAGAAATGGGGGCTCAAATAAGATCTAGAGTTCAATGGGTAGAACAAGGTGAAAAGAATACTAAATATTTCTTGGGATTAGAAAAAACTAGACAGACACGAAAAACCATTAATTCACTTTATGATGAAAATGGTGGTATAACTAGACAACAAACAAAAATACTACAGTTGAGTAAATCTTATTATAAAAATCTATGCAAGTGTACACACCCTAATATGCTAACCTTGAAAAATTACAGGTTACAAAATAAAAGAAGAATATGGTGATATCAATTATTTACTTACAATAATAAGATTCTCCATATATAAAAGTTATTATGCTTCAAATGAAAGGAGAGAAATATGTGATATAATCAATATTCTTGTAAGAGAAATTAAATTTATACTTTTCTATTAAAAAATGACCATATTAGGAAGATACTAAAAACAGTTTTACAAGTATTATAGGCAACAAATATCAAATATTTCATAGATGTAAATAATGTAAATCTAATCCTGCAATAATACATGATACGTACATGTACACTGTTGTTTATATTTGCAGTGTACACTGTTGTATGTTGGCAAGTATCATATTCAGTAAATCATACCATATATATTGTTAGTACAAACGTAAATTGTACAAACAATGTTTATGTCACACACTGTGTGTTGTTTCTTATATGTGTATTTTGTTTTGTTACAATGTATCTTGTTTTCTGTATTTATTTCTGTGTTTCTCTGTATTTACATAAATATGAAAAAAAACCAAAAAAAGTTCTATCTACACACAGTCAGTAATGTGAAGATGAAGATCATATGGTTTGATTGGTTAATTATATTCTTGTTAAAGTTGTTAAATAGAAATTGAGAGTGATTTCAGGTATCTCTTTTTTTAAACTCAAATATTTTCTTGATATTGAAAATGAAATGTGTATATGCTTGATTTTTTAATATTTATTTGCATGCTAATGACACAAAGTTGCTATTAGAATGTAAATAAGAATTAAAATTAATGCTAAATAAATTTTCTTAACATTGTAAACAATGGAAATTAAAAATTAACGTTGATAAATATAAAGTTTCAATATTTTCTAACAAATAAAAAGTAGATATCATATTTAGTCCGCACAACGCGTTTCTGGAAAAATCATTATCAGGTATGCTGAAGATTGAAAGATTGGAAAGCAAAATAATTTAAAGTTTTAAAGGAGACCTACGAATTGATAATTTATCATTAATGATGAATAAATTAAAATTATAACACATATCATATATATGGATGAATTAGTGTTGGTGCGCATGATAACATGCATTGAAGGAACATAATCAATTATCTTATATCATTGATTTCATTTGTACATACTAAAACACTTATTACTGAATGTATGCCTTGTACATGAAAAAGGAGAGAGCTTGTACAGGCATAGCATGTTACTCAATCCCATTCATATGCAGTTGTAAATAAAATATGCTAAAAACTAAATATATTGATGCTATATTTTCAAGAAGAAAATATTGTCTTGCCAACAGATAACATTTAAGTGATCAGGCAATAAGGACATGTGCATACTTTGTTGCAAAATACAAATGTAGGCATAAGAAGAGTTTGAAGATACCAAAGGGGCAATAAATCTAGCGATACAATTATAACTAGATATGTTTGATAAGGTTATATTGTTCTCATTATTTTTGGTATGTCTCTGAAATAGCAGGGTACAAAAACTTAGATATTTTAAAAAGGATTGATTTGAGACTTTGCGAGTACATATTATATTTGAAACAATCTGCACCAAAATTAATGGTGTACGAGAAACCAGGCAGATGTTCCATTTATGTAAGCGTAATTATATGTTTTACAAGGTGTTCTTCTTTTTCTTTTGTCTTCGTTTTGTATGTTGTCCCAATGGTTGCCAGTTCTTCTGTTTTGTCCGTTCTTGAATTTCCCTTTAAATTTTCTCTAACGTTTATGGTATTGAGAATAAATGGCTATATTTGTACATTTTCTCTTTGATCTTTACATGCTACAAATCTATTATCAAGCAACTAGAGTGATATTAAGATAACATCGTTGCTTTCTAATATGACGTTATAATGACATCACGTTACCAAAGTTACCAAATCCTCGATAAACATACCATCATTCATATGTTTTCCTCGAAATGGACTTATCATCGCACCTCACATCTGCGGTCACGAAAGTGCTTTCCAGATGCATAATGTTAAAAACGAAAGGAGGAAACATAGTGCATAGGTACACACAAATATTAGAGACTTATTGATTGTTGATGCAGCTTACACCTGTATTTACAGGTATTCCACCATCATAACATATGTGAAGAGTTTGAAGAAATCAAAAGGGTAATCATAATTCGTAAATCGAAACAGGACAGACAACACAATGGTCAAATGAAAAAGTACAAACAAAACATATACATAAAATTGAAAATTTAATAACAAGAACCCCACTAAATCTGGGTGTGAACTCGTGAGATCCGGAAGGGTTAGCAGTTCCTGCTCCACTAGTGGCACCCGTCGTGTAAACCCGGTGATAAGCCATGCATGAGGAGAGGAGAGGACAGGGAAGTGCTTACAGTAAATAAAACATATCATTGGTCATTTGTGATGTTCGTGTTGGTCAATCGTTAGTTTATTCAGGTTTCATTGACTATTCGGGCCTGGGTGGCTCAATGAGTTAGGTAGTTGGAATACTTAACAACTCATACTAGCCTATCACCAATACGGCGTGGGTTCGCACCCGGTGTCATATGGTATTTTGACTCCCATGGTAAATTAACCCCGAGGTCAATTTTCATCCATGGTATATTGAACCCCTTATTGAAAACTGACCCCCCCCCCCCCCCCCCCCCTGTATGGTATTTTGACCCCACTCATTTTTAATCAAGAGATAGTCAGGGGGGTCAAAATACCATACATAGGGAGTCGATATACCATAGGTACGGGGGTCAAAATACCATGTATAGAGGGTTAAAATATCATGGGTAGGGGGTTCTGAAAAATCAGTTGGAGGTTTCTAAGGTGTTCCTCATATGTCTTCCCAAATACTATGATGTCGTCAATAAAGATACAGCATATCTTCAAGTTGTAATCAGCCAGGCAATTCTTAATGAGTCGTTGATAAGTAGCTGGTGCATTTGGTAAGACCGAATGACATCCGGTTAAACTCGAAGAAACCAAGTGGTCCTACGGAGAAAGCAGTTCGTTCCTTGTGCTGTTCCAAAATTTCAACTTGATGGTATCCCGACTTCATGTCTAACACTGAAAAGAATTTGCTGCCTGCACAACAATCCAATAGTTCTTCAATACGTGGAAGGGCATAGCTGTCTTTCTTGCTCTGTTTGTTAAGTTGTCGGTAGTCTACACACATCATGATGGTACCATTCTTCTTTCTAACGATGACAATAGCAGAAGCAAATGGTGAGTGGGATGGTCTAATCACTGCGTTATCCAATAGTTGTTTGAGATGGGATCTCACTTCGTCATACATCGATGGAGGTATCCGCCTGTATCGGTGTTTGAATCATGTCTCATCTACCATGTCGATATGGTGTCTTACTCTCTCTGTGTGTGGCCTAAGTCATGATATTCCTTACTAAAGATGTCTTTATACTGTAATATCAGATCTTTTCCTATATCAAGTTGTTCCTTATTCAGGTTACTCTTAGTTATATCCACTAACTCAAGTAACTTGATATTTTCGTCTGAGTTAGGAGTCGATTGAGTTTCTATCGTAACTGGTTGTACTTCACAAATGATGGTCTTCTGTGGTATTGTTATGGTATCTCTAGTCAGGTTGGAAAGTCTCACTGTAATAGTTCCATTTTTCTTGTAGTTGTAATTCAAAAGTGTAGTTTCAGATGATATATCCTTGTGTTCTGCCAAATCAGTGGACTGTATAATAGAAGGTGTTGACTTATATGGTATCTCATTATCTAAGTATCCCTCAGCTTCAATAGAATTGTTCGGTAAGATGGTAATTCTGTTGCAAGTTCTGATGACTGCAAGTCTGTCGTTGTTCTTGGTTAATTCCTTTTCCCTCATAGATAAACAACGAATGTAAGAAACCAGAGTGTTGTCAAGGCGGCGTTCTGTAAGTATCTTACACCATGTTCTTCCTGTAGATGGTACATTAAGTTGTCTAATATGTTGGTACCTATTAATGCTGGTATATGCTGGCTGTATCTACTGTCTGGTACAACAAGCATTACATGCTGACAGGTAGTATTTGTGTCTCCAGGCATCTTAATGTTTGCTTCAATATAACCTTTGTATGGCAGTGGTGTTCCTCCAGCGCATTCAACATCTAATATGTTGTCACGACTTTTGAGTGGAATGCTTGACGCAAGATGCTTACAGTAGTAAGACTCTGAAATGGTTGAGACGGTAGATCCACTGTCAAGTAATGCAGGTATTTCCTTGCCATTCAGCAAACTATTGGTCTCTGTCGGTGTTCCATAAAGTCCTGGAGGTGTCCTTACTCTAGTTACCTTGGGACCTGAAGTTCTTCTACATAAGCCTAATACCGGCCCCTCCGTATTGGCTTCCTGGAGTTTAAATGTCTGGTGTGATCTAATCTCACACGACAGTCAATCTGGATGTGTCCTTCTTGTCCACAACGTCAAACAATAGATCGTATTACCCTGAGCGACACACTCTTTCCGTTGGTCAGTCTCTTGCTGTTGTGGTTGATATGAATTATGTTGTGGATGATATGAATTCTGTCGAGGTTGGTATGAATTCTGTTGTGGTTGGTATGAATTCTGTTGTGATTGGTATGAATTCTGTTGTGGTTGGTATGAATTATGTCCCTGTTGAACATGTGAACTGTTGTTCCATCGCCTACCTCTATTATCTATGTATTTGTTACTTTTGTAATACTGGGGTTGCTGTTGGTGCTGTTTAAACTCGTTAACCTGGGTAGTTAACTGATGTACCATACCTTCGAGTTCTTCAATATCCTGTCTCTCTGACTCAGGTGTCTCTGATATCACCTTTAATATATTCGGTTTGGACTTCTTTGGTTGGTGGTCTTGCTCAAACTGTTTCAACGCTACTCTTAAGTTGGTTAAAATCCTTTATCATATCGTGTTTATGTCCACTGATGTCCTTAAGTTCCTGTCGTAGACCTCTCCACAACATAGCATGAAGCATAGAGTTCATATCTCGATAATCCACAAGGCCCTTCTCCAAACCTTTGCCTAAGATATCTTGTAGACGATTACTCCATGTTGTTACATCTTCATCATCTCGTTGTCTGGCACTATAGAACTCAGCAAGTAGATGTTCCTTGTTGTCAACTGTACCGTATACGCTGTCCAATACATCAAGCACTGTTTTCCCTTGCTCTTGTCTGTGGTTCGTGAATACGTTTCTTGCCTCTTTTTTCAGATAGTTCCATTTTTCTTTGATTTCATTTGTGGTCCTAATGGCAACTCCCAGTGAGCTGGTCTTCTCAGCTATCTCAGTACATACTTTTTTTTCCATTTGTGATTATATTATAGAGTGCTTTGAATTTATGATGGTATAACTTTTTTCGACTTCTCTCTATATTAAGACAATCTCCTCTCTACTAAAATTGCATTTCTCCAGCCTATTTTTGTCCTGAGAAGGGGGAAGGGGGTATTGAGTCTGCCATATTTTTTTTTTAATTTATCTGCTGCTAGGATAAAACAAGGAATTGTGGGATACATTGGTCTTGGTTAAATATTAAACTGCAGTTATTGGTTGGTTAAATTTTCACCAAATGGTTATTTAACTAAGTAGTTAAATGAAGTTGAAAAACTCATTTTTAACCCTTGCTTTACTAACCCATGGTTAAATCTTTAACCAATGATTAAATTTAACCATATGGTTAATTTAGCAACAAGTTGAACAAAAGGGCCCTGGGAAATAACATCAAAACGATAAAGATGATTAGATGTAGCGTTCATCGGCAAAGTAAAGAGCACTACTAACCAACTGCTGTATAGAGAATCTATGGTTCGTTTCACCCTCATTTTAGGGTATGAGTTATGCTCATTCTTGAAAGCCCTATGGTGACTGAAATGTAGAACATCAATAAAGTGATTTTCCATTATTTAAATTTGTGTAATTGTGGATAGTAGTCGCTCGTGTTCATTTATAACCAAAACACTTCTTACTATAATCTGTTCCATTTTTTTGTATTTGTTCCCTGATCACGTAATGTTGTATTGAGTACACCTTGCCTGAGCGGGATGCGAACTCACAACATTAGTGGTGATAGGCACTGATTGCAAATGTAGTTGTAAATCCAACTACTATATGATCACTATCACGACGGCCCCTGGTAACTTTAAAGACGACGGCCTTCGTTGGTTAAATGTCGAGTGAATTTAGTAACAGTTTATTCAACAATTTAATTCAACAAAATACCCAGGACAATGTTTAATCTCACATTTATATATAATAGTTAAGTTTTCTTTTATATAGAAATAGTTTTCAAAACCTTATTGAAAACCTTATTGAAAACCTAACAACACGTTTCAAAAATAATACCAATCGATATAAAGATATTAGATGTGCCCGTGATGTATTCAAAAACACTGTTAGAGAGAAAGCCAAAAGAGAAAAAGTGAAATTAAAGTGCTGGAACAAAAGCTAAAAGGCTTAAATGTGAAAAAAGATAATTTATGTGGAGATCTTGAAAACAATGTTTTAAACCAAACAATTAATGAAATAGAAAAACTTAAAAAACTATTTATACTTTGTAAAAGAAATGGGGGCTCAAATAAGATCTAGAGTTCAATGGGTAGAACAAGGTGAAAAGAATACTAAATATTTCTTGGGATTAGAAAAAACTAGACAGACACGAAAAACCATTAATTCACTTTATGATGAAAATGGTGGCATAACTAGACAACAAACAAAAATACTACAGTTGAGTAAATCTTAATATGAAAATCTATGCAAGTCTACACACCCTAATATTGAAGAAGTAAAAACATATATAGATAACACAAAAATTAACAACAAACTAAGAATGGAAGAAAGTTTGATCTGTGAGGGAAAATTAAAATGCGTCTAATTCGATCACCCGGTTATGATGGCATAACAGTAGAATTTTACAGACAATTTTGGGAAATCCTTAAATTTATGACCGGAAAGAACTTACTCAATCTCAAAAACTGGGTATGCTAACCTTAATATACAAAAAACATGATCCCTTATCCCTCTCAAATTATAGACCAATTACATTTTTAAATACTGACACAAAATTAATTGCTGATGTCTTAGCTCAAAGATTCAAGAAAGTTTTACCACTAATTATTTCAAATGATCAAAATGGTTACATAAAGAACAGGTACATATGTTTTAACATTAGACAAATTCAAGACATCATTGATTATTCTGAACACTTTAACATTGAAGGTGCAATTCTTTGTCTAGATTTCAGTAAAGCTTTTGATTCAGTTGAATGGGAATTTATGTTCAAATGTTTAGAAAGATTTGGATTCCAGGAGTCAATTTGAAGTTGGATTAAAACACTTTACACAAATATAACAGGATGTATCAGTAATAATGGGTGGATTTCGGAACCATATACCATAGAAAGAGGCATAAGACCAGGATCCCCTCTTAGTGCTTTGATATTTATTACCGCGGTAGAAATATTAGCTAATCGTATAAGAAATGAAAAACAGATTAGAGGTTTTGAAATTAAACTAAACGGATAAAATCACAGCATAAAAATAAGTCAACTAGCAGATGACAACTCTTTTCTAAAAATCAAAAAATGAAATCTCTATTGCTCTAAACATTATTGAAATATTTGGAAATGTATCAGGACTAAAACTTAACAGAAGTAAAACAGAAGGTATATGGCTAGGTCGACTAAAGCACTGTGTAACGAACTTGCATTATGTATTTATATATTATATATTGGATAATTTAATATGGTTATATTTTCCACTAACACCGATAGAAAAGTCAAACAGAACAATCTGTTTCAGCCAATCAAGAAGCCCGTTAGAACTCTCTCAATTTTCACGTCTATGGCGTTTGTCAAGGATGCAAATGGGATTTCTTTCAAAAACAGACTTAAAGGACATATAAATCGGCGTAAGGTAAGAAATTTTATCGTAATTTGAATGAATGAAAGTATTTAGCTAGTCAAAATGACTCCTTTACGCATGGGAAAGTCGGTACACAAATGGGAAGTGGTCATCCCAGCGTTTGTACGACTTCGGATTCTCACGCCGTTTTGTTTTGGTTCGTGTACGATACCTCAGCAGTTCGGAGGCCTACACTAACAATTGGGGTCTCTTTGGAAAGGAAAATTACTTGACTTTCGACTGGTGGAAACTGCAGAACTAGAACTTCAGAAAAAGGAAGCTAAGAAGTTGGACCTGCAGATTGAACTGTTGGAGATGGCTAAGGCGAGAAATGACACAACCACAACACTGACCCTTTCATAATGTTGGGATTAACTACGCGGCGATCAAAACCAGTGTTAAATTTAATTTAATAAAATTTCTTGATGTTTAAATTGGCTGTTCATTGATAAAAAAAGAATATAAAAGTACACATATATTTATATCTGTTTAATATGCTCATGAGAAAATCTCACGAGCAATGTGCTCTCGAATGATTCTGCCGTCTTGTCTTCCTTGGAAACCTGGAACATCCACTGGTTGTTCTTGTTGTGCATCATCTGCGTCCAGAGGCTCATTTCTCAACAAGGCAATATTATGGAGAATTGCACAAGCACCTATAATTCTGCAGACCTTTTCTGGTTTCATCCTAATCTGAAATAGAAATATTGAAGCATGCATTCTCATCCACTGTGTTAGCAATTGAGGTATACATGCAACTACATAGAAATGTCCTTTTTATAGTATTTTATAGTGGGTAATGAATTATCGACCTTTCAATTTTACCAAACAGTAGACCTAAAGTGGATGTTAACTTCTAAAAGTCCCATTTTCGTTCTAAGACAGAGGGGCGGGACGCAAGAGACTAAGGGGCCGAAAAAGTTTAATTTTAAACAAAAAGGGAGGAAAATTTCGGAAGAAGATGGGAGGTGGGAGAGTAACCCTCCTGTCCACCCCCTCTTAAGACATCTCTTAGAAATATTATACCTCAGAATGTAGAACATGAAATCGTCTTTTCCAAACACCAAATGTTCTCTCTATAGCTGAGCTTGTTGAAGCGCGGCTGCTGTTATGCCTTCGTTGGTGTCTTTCTACAGGATTGATGTATGGAGTCATAAGAAATGGACGACAGGCATAACCACTGTCTCCTAGAAGTAGGCCATCTACTAAACCCCTGCGAATTCGATCAATATATGAACACAACTCTGATGTTTTGAATATGTGAGAGTCATGAATGCATCCCGGCCAATCCGCAACTATGTTAGTGAACTTTCCTGAAAAAGTGTTAAATGCAAACTTCATAACAGGAAGCGGTTACAAAAATATCTTAAACGAATTACCCAGTTTTCGATTTGATTTCTTGATTATACCACAACCCCTTTGAACACGAATGTCTGGGCTTAAACAGACCTCTCGCCAGTATGCGATTTCTTGCTTCCGAAAATTATATTCAGGACTTTGGGATTTCAAGTTTCTTTTAGTTCGGGACTACGGGATTTCAAGTTTTTTATGACCCCGTCGCTAGGCGAATGGGGAATTAAGTGTTACCCTTGTCCGTCCGTACGTCCCGAAATTGGTTTCCGTTCTCTAACTTAAGCTTGCCTCAACCAAATGTTTTGAAACTTATACACGATGCTTACTACCACAAAACACAGACCAAGTTCGATTAACAGCCAGATTCCATGTACGGCTTTAGAGTTAGGCCAGCGGGGGCAGCCGTTTCTTCAGACACATTCTTCTTTTATTGTTATTTAGTTCGGGATTTCGGGATCAGAACCCCTCCTACCTCCCCCCCTCCTCATAACTGTAAAATGTTAATCACTTTGAACACGGATTAACTTTGATAGGTGACAATAAAGACCAAAATTCTACTTTAACAAAAACAATAACTGCACGCGGGCACCTGCTACCCCCCCCCCCCCTTACCTTTTTGACCAGCCTACCAAATCCAGGCCAAACTGGTACAGTTTTTCCTTGACCAGTTTTTGGAAGTTGTTGTCATGGCAACACACTTCCTATGTTGTCATCCGATTTAATAGACAATACAGCAAAATCGAAGGCGGATTCAGAAAGGAAACGAGGTGTAAATGACAAAATATAATCCATCTAGTACAATAGCTGTTCATGCATATCATCAATTATTGTTATAGTTTGGAACAAATATTTGTACTAACTAATTAATTTCAATCTTTAAATAAACGGGAAACGACATTTATTTGCAAAAAGGATCTCACTGCGAGCAATCATTTTTTTAACTGTCTGCAGCATTTATACAACCGAGTAGGGGCGGTGTCGTGTGTATCCAGTTCTTAAAACTGACCGCGATCTCCATTTCGCGTATTCACAATTGAACCGGAGGGCGATCTACCATTGATGCATCCTATAGAGGTCAAACAGGAATGCACAGAGAAAACTTTCAAAGAAAGTGAAATATTAAAATTATTACAAAATCTGGATGTAAACAAATCATGTGGCCCAGATGGTCTTCACCCTAAAATGCTAAAGGAGCTTAGTGCAACAATATCAAAGCCTATGACAATTATATTTAATTCGTCTATGTGCCAAGGTTTGGTTCCTAAACTGTGGAAAGAAGGGAACATCACTGCACTATTCAAAAAAGGAGACGAAGACAGAACCGGGAAATTATAGACCAGTCAGTCTGACTAGCGTAATCTGCAGAACCATGGAAAAACTAGTAAGGGAAACTATAGTAAAGCACATGTCAGCTAATAAGCAGTTTGGCTTCATCTCTGGGAGATCAACAACCCTACAACTCCTAAAAGTTATGGATGAGTGGACCAAAATTCTTGAAAAAGGTGGGAAAATTGACTTAGTATATATGGAATTTATGAAAGCTTTTGACAAAGTACCACATAGAAGATTTCTGCATAAGATGCATAGGTATAAAATAAGTGAGAAAGTAATTAAGTGGGTCGAAAGTTTTCTTAGCAACAGAATACAAAAAGTAATTGTAAATGGCACTGAGTCCAAATGCCATCATGTCACAAGCGGGATACCACAAGGTAGTGTCCTGGGCCCTATGCTCTTCGCTATATATATTAACGACATGCCAGAAATGGTAGTCATCCACCTACCTGTTTGCTGATGATACAAAAATTGTCAGAGAAATCCGAGAGGAAAATGATGTGAAAATGCTTCAAGCAGATTTAGATAGTTTACAAAGTTGGTCAGATACATGGCTATTAAAATTCCACCCTAACAAATGCAGTGATGTCAGTTGCCAATAAAAGCGTGGACCAAGGAACAAAACACTATCATCTATATAATAACGATGGCAACAGAATTGAGTTAGAGCAATTTGACGGAGAAAAAGACATAGGAGTATTTGTAGATGAAAATTTATTTATGTAGGTGCTCATAACACAGAACACCATTTCGATGTAGTCCAGTATCATCCTTATGATACCATAGAGACATGATGTAAGGACTTTTATCACTATTTTGTTTACTTTCCCTTTGATATTTATAACCAATATGCTTCATATCACGTAAGCTCCGATATGATTCCAATTATCGCCAATAGTTGTCAAACAACTCTTAGTAATATCGTTGTTTTGTAATATGACGTTATAATGACGTCACATTAACAAATCCATGATAAACATACTATCATAGCGATAAAATAATTAACGATGTTTTTTAAAACTCGAGGATGTTTCTCAGTCATCTCTCATCTCATCTTTCGCTCTTCGATGAGATGACTGAGAAACGTCCTCTCGTTTCAGAAAACATCGTTAATCAGTTATTATAACATTGTGTATCAAGAGCAGTATAATAAGTCATCTCTTTCCTAGGAAGACTAAAGGAAATGGAAATGGATTTTTCGTAGAGTGAAAAGATTTGTTATAAAGTATTATTTCTTGTCGCTGCAAGAGCGTGCATGTACAATCTGTTGTAACATGGTTTCTATTTCAAAGATATTAACACTCCATTGTCACATTGTAATAGATTTCAGAGGATATTATGTCTGATTCATGTGCAAAATAGTATTTAATCAAAATATTTTACGATTGTTTATGTCATTCTGGTATATGTGTATTAAAATGTATATATCTAGTTTATCACAAACTACACCAGGTACTCTCATAGCTAAAAGATGGGTAATAATAACTTAAAAGTTGCTAGTTGCAATGAATTATCAGTTGTCAAGAAAACTATTGAACTTGATTTTTTTTTATTATACTTCGCATGAGCAACCTAATGAACTGATGCCATTATTTTCAGTTATTACCAGAAGGAATGTATATATACAAATATTTTTTTTTTATTTTCAAAGATATCAACATTTAGTTGTTCCTAAACAAACAACTACGTGATGAAGACTTGGCAATAGATGAATATGTCACCTATTATCATATTTTGTAAGGAACACTCTTCCGTATTTAGTGATAGATTACGGGAAATATCGATATATATAATTGTTAAAAATATAAATGAAAATCAAGCAATTTTCTTTCAACATCTGGTCCAATACTTTTTTTCCACCATTTTGAAGTTTTAAATACAAAGGAAAAGACTTTGCATTGTATCCGAAACAGGTATTCGATTTTGCAATAGAAACTTATTATTTAAAAAAAAAATCAAACATTTGTTCGACTCGCTCAAAATACCCAGGACAATGTTTAATCTCACATTTATATATAATAGTTAAGTTTTCTTTTATATAGATATAGTTTTCAAAACCTTATTGAAAACCTAACAACACGTTTCAAAAATAATATCAATCGATATAAAGATATTAGATGTTCCGTGATGTATTCAAAAACACTGTTAGAGAAAAAGCCAAAAGAGAAAAAGTGAAATTAAAGTGCTGGAACAAAAGCTAAAAGGCTTAAATGTGAAAAAGATAATTTATGTGGAGATCTTGAAAACAATGTTTTAAACCAAACAATTAATGAAATAGAAAAACTTAAAAACTATTTATACTTTGTAAAAGAAATGGGGGCTCAAATAAGATCTAGAGTTCAATGGGTAGAACAAGGTGAAAAGAATACTAAATATTTCTTGGGATTAGAAAAAACTAGACAGACACGAAAAACCATTAATTCACTTTATGATGAAAATGGTGGTATAACTAGACAACAAACAAAAATACTACAGTTGAGTAAATCTTAATATGAAAATCTATGCAAGTCTACACACCCTAATATTGAAGAAGTAAAAACATATATAGATAACACAAAAATTAACAACAAACTAAGAATGGAAGAAAGTTTGATCTGTGAGGGAAAATTAAAATGCCTCTAATTCGATCACTCGGTTATGATGGCATAACAGTAGAATTTTACAGACAATTTTGGGAAATCCTTAGATTTTATTGTTGCAGTATTCAATTACAATTATGACCGGAAAGAACTTACTCAATCTCAAAAACTGGGTATGCTAACTTTAATATACAAAAAACATGATCCCTTATCCCTCTCAAATTATAGACCAATTACACTTTTAAATACTGACACAAAATTAATTTCTGATGTCTTAGCTCAAAGATTCAAGAAAGTTTTACCACTAATTATTTCAAATGATCAAAATGGTTACATAAAGAACAGGTACATATGTTTTAACATTAGACAAATTCAAGACATCATTGATTATTCTGAACACTTTAACATTGAAGGTGCAATTCTTTGTCTAGATTTCAGTAAAGCTTTTGATTCAGTTGAATGGGAATTTATGTTCAAAAGTTTAGAAAGATTTGGATTCCAGGAGTCAATTTGAAGTTGGATTAAAACACTTTACACAAATATAACAGGATGTATCAGTAATAATGGGTGGATTTCGGAACCATATACCATAGAAAGAGGCATAAGACCAGGATCCCCTCTTAGTGCTTTGATATTTATTACCGCGGTAGAAATATTAGCTAATCGTATAAGAAATGAAAAACAGATTAGAGGTTTTGAAATTAAACTAAACGGATAAAATCACAGCATAAAAATAAGTCAACTAGCAGATGACACAACTCTTTTCTAAAAATCAAAAAATGAAATCTCTATTGCTCTAAACATTATTGAAATATTTGGAAATTTATCAGGACTAAAACTTAACAGAAGTAAAACAGAAGGTATATGGCTAGGTCGACTAAAGCACTGTGTAACGAACTTGCATTATGTATTTATATATTATATATTGGATAATTTAATATGGTTATATTTTCCACTAACACCGATAGAAAAGTCAAACAGAACAATCTGTTTCAGCCAATCAAGAAGCCCGTTAGAACTCTCTCAATTTTCACGTCTATGGCGTTTGTCAAGGATGCAAATGGGATTTCTTTCAAAAACAGACTTAAAGGACATATAAATCGGCGTAAGGTAAGAAATTTTATCGTAATTTGAATGAATGAAAGTATTTAGCTAGTCAAAATGACTCCTTTACGCATGGGAAAGTCGGTACACAAATGGGAAGTGGTCATCCCAGCGTTTGTACGACTTCGGATTTTCACGCCGTTTTGTTTTGGTTCGTGTACGATACCTCAGCAGTTCGGAGGCCTACACTAACAATTGGGGTCTCTTTGGAAAGGAAAATTACTTGACTTTCGACTGGTGGAAACTGCAGAACTAGAACTTCAGAAAAAGGAAGCTAAGAAGTTGGACCTGCAGATTGAACTGTTGGAGATGGCTAAGGCGAGAAATGACACAACCACAACACTGACCCTTTCATAATGTTGGGATTAACTACGCGGCGATCAAAACCAGTGTTAAATTTAATTTAATAAAATTTCTTGATGTTTAAATTGGCTGTTCATTGATAAAAAAAGAATATAAAAGTACACATATATTTATATCTGTTTAATATGCTCATGAGAAAATCTCACGAGCAATGTGCTCTCGAATGATTCTGCCGTCTTGTCTTCCTTGGAAACCTGGAACATCCACTGGTTGTTCTTGTTGTGCATCATCTGCGTCCAGAGGCTCATTTCTCAACAAGGCAATATTATGGAGAATTGCACAAGCACCTATAATTCTGCAGACCTTTTCTGGTTTCATCCTAATCTGAAATAGAAATATTGAAGCATGCATTCTCATCCACTGTGTTAGCAATTGAGGTATACATGCAACTACATAGAAATGTCCTTTTTATAGTATTTTATAGTGGGTAATGAATTATCGACCTTTCAATTTTACCAAACAGTAGACCTAAAGTGGATGTTAACTTCTAAAAGTCCCATTTTCGTTCTAAGACAGAGGGGCGGGACGCAAGAGACTAAGGGGCCGAAAAAGTTTAATTTTAAACAAAAAGGGAGGAAAATTTCGGAAGAAGATGGGAGGTGGGAGAGTAACCCTCCTGTCCACCCCCTCTTAAGACATCTCTTAGAAATATTATACCTCAGAATGTAGAACATGAAATCGTCTTTTCCAAACACCAAATGTTCTCTCTATAGCTGAGCTTGTTGAAGCGCGGCTGCTGTTATGCCTTCGTTGGTGTCTTTCTACAGGATTGATGTATGGAGTCATAAGAAATGGACGACAGGCATAACCACTGTCTCCTAGAAGTAGGCCATCTACTAAACCCCTGCGAATTCGATCAATATATGAACACAACTCTGATGTTTTGAATATGTGAGAGTCATGAATGCATCCCGGCCAATCCGCAACTATGTTAGTGAACTTTCCTGAAAAAGTGTTAAATGCAAACTTCATAACAGGAAGCGGTTACAAAAATATCTTAAACGAATTACCCAGTTTTCGATTTGATTTCTTGATTATACCACAACCCCTTTGAACACGAATGTCTGGGCTTAAACAGACCTCTCGCCAGTATGCGATTTCTTGCTTCCGAAAATTATATTCAGGACTTTGGGATTTCAAGTTTCTTTTAGTTCGGGACTACGGGATTTCAAGTTTTTTATGACCCCGTCGCTAGGCGAATGGGGAATTAAGTGTTACCCTTGTCCGTCCGTACGTCCCGAAATTGGTTTCCGTTCTCTAACTTAAGCTTGCCTCAACCAAATGTTTTGAAACTTATACACGATGCTTACTACCACAAAACACAGACCAAGTTCGATTAACAGCCAGATTCCATGTACGGCTTTAGAGTTAGGCCAGCGGGGGCAGCCGTTTCTTCAGACACATTCTTCTTTTATTGTTATTTAGTTCGGGATTTCGGGATCAGAACCCCTCCTACCTCCCCCCCTCCTCATAACTGTAAAATGTTAATCACTTTGAACACGGATTAACTTTGATAGGTGACAATAAAGACCAAAATTCTACTTTAACAAAAACAATAACTGCACGCGGGCACCTGCTACCCCCCCCCCCCCCCCTTACCTTTTTGACCAGCCTACCAAATCCAGGCCAAACTGGTACAGTTTTTCCTTGACCAGTTTTTGGAAGTTGTTGTCATGGCAACACACTTCCTATGTTGTCATCCGATTTAATAGACAATACAGCAAAATCGAAGGCGGATTCAGAAAGGAAACGAGGTGTAAATGACAAAATATAATCCATCTAGTACAATAGCTGTTCATGCATATCATCAATTATTGTTATAGTTTGGAACAAATATTTGTACTAACTAATTAATTTCAATCTTTAAATAAACGGGAAACGACATTTATTTGCAAAAAGGATCTCACTGCGAGCAATCATTTTTTTAACTGTCTGCAGCATTTATACAACCGAGTAGGGGCGGTGTCGTGTGTATCCAGTTCTTAAAACTGACCGCGATCTCCATTTCGCGTATTCACAATTGAACCGGAGGGCGATCTACCATTGATGCATCCTATAGAGGTCAAACAGGAATGCACAGAGAAAACTTTCAAAGAAAGTGAAATATTAAAATTATTACAAAATCTGGATGTAAACAAATCATGTGGCCCAGATGGTCTTCACCCTAAAATGCTAAAGGAGCTTAGTGCAACAATATCAAAGCCTATGACAATTATATTTAATTCGTCTATGTGCCAAGGTTTGGTTCCTAAACTGTGGAAAGAAGGGAACATCACTGCACTATTCAAAAAAGGAGACGAAGACAGAACCAGGAAATTATAGACCAGTCAGTCTGACTAGCGTAATCTGCAAAACCATGGAAAAACTAGTAAGGGAAACTATAGTAAAGCACATGTCAGCTAATAAGCAGTTTGGCTTCATCTCTGGCAGATCAACAACCCTACAACTCCTAAAAGTTATGGATGAGTGGACCAAAATTCTTGAAAAAGGTGGGAAAATTGACTTAGTATATATGGAATTTATGAAAGCTTTTGACAAAGTACCACATAGAAGATTTCTGCATAAGATGCATAGGTATAAAATAAGTGAGAAAGTAATTAAGTGGGTCGAAAGTTTTCTTAGCAACAGAATACAAAAAGTAATTGTAAATGGCACTGAGTCCAAATGCCATCATGTCACAAGCGGGATACCACAAGGTAGTGTCCTGGGCCCTATGCTCTTCGCTATATATATTAACGACATGCCAGAAATGGTAGTCATCCACCTACCTGTTTGCTGATGATACAAAAATTGTCAGAGAAATCCGAGAGGAAAATGATGAGAAAATGCTTCAAGCAGATTTAGATAGTTTACAAAGTTGGTCAAATACATGGCTATTAAAATTCCACCCTAACAAATGCAGTGATGTCAGTTGCCAATAAAAGCGTGGACCAAGGAACAAAACACTATCATCTATATAATAACGATGGCAACAGAATTGAGTTAGAGCAATTTGACGGAGAAAAAGACATAGGAGTATTTGTAGATGAAAATTTATTTATGTAGGTGCTCATAACACAGAACACCATTTCGATGTAGTCCAGTATCATCCTTATGATACCATAGAGACATGATGTAAGGACTTTTATCACTATTTTGGTTACTTTCCCTTTGATATTTATAACCAATATGCTTCATATCACGTAAGCTCCGATATGATTCCAATTATCGCTAATCGTTGTCAAACAACTCTTAGTAATATCGTTGTTTTGTAATATGACGTTATAATGACGTCACATTAACAAATCCATGATAAACATACTATCATAGCGATAAAATAATTAACGATGTTTTTTAAAACTCGAGGATGTTTCTCAGTCATCTCTCATCTCATCTTTCGCCCTTCGATGAGATGACTGAGAAACGTCCTCTCGTTTCAGAAAACATCGTTAATCAGTTATTATAACATTGTGTATCAAGAGCAGTATAATAAGTCATCTCTTTCCTAGGAAGACTAAAGGAAATGGAAATGGATTTTTCGTAGAGTGAAAAGATTTGTTATAAAGTATTATTTCTTGTCGCTGCAAGAGCGTGCATGTACAATCTGTTGTAACATGGTTTCTATTTCAAAGATATTAACACTCCATTGTCACATTGTAATAGATTTCAGAGGATATTATGTCCGATTCATGTGCAAAATAGTATTTAATCAAAATATTTTACGATTGTTTATGTCATTCTGGTATATGTGTATTAAAATGTATATATCTAGTTTATCACAAACTACACCAGGTACTCTCATAGCTAAAAGATGGGTAATAATAACTTAAAAGTTGCTAGTTGCAATGAATTATCAGTTGTCAAGAAAACTATTGAACTTGATTTTTTTTTATTATACTTCGCATGAGCAACCTAATGAACTGATGCCATTATTTTCAGTTATTACCAGAAGGAATGTATATATACAAATATTTTATTTTTATTTTCAAAGATATCAACATTTAGTTGTTCCTAAACAAACAACTACGTGATGAAGACTTGGCAATAGATGAATATGTCACCTATTATCATATTTTGTAAGGAACACTCTTCCGTATTTAGTGATAGATTACGGGAAATATCGATATATATAATTGTTAAAAATATAAATGAAAATCAAGCAATTTTCTTTCAACATCTGGTCCAATACTTTTTTTCCACCATTTTGAAGTTTTAAATACAAAGGAAAAGACTTTGCATTGTATCCGAAACAGGTATTCGATTTTGCAATAGAAACTTATTATTTAAAAAAAAAATCAAACATTTGTTCGACTCGCTCAAAATACCCAGGACAATGTTTAATCTCACATTTATATATAATAGTTAAGTTTTCTTTTATATAGATATAGTTTTCAAAACCTTATTGAAAACCTAACAACACGTTTCAAAAATAATATCAATCGATATAAAGATATTAGATGTTCCGTGATGTATTCAAAAACACTGTTAGAGAAAAAGCCAAAAGAGAAAAAGTGAAATTAAAGTGCTGGAACAAAAGCTAAAAGGCTTAAATGTGAAAAAAGATAATTTATGTGGAGATCTTGAAAACAATGTTTTAAACCAAACAATTAATGAAATAGAAAAACTTAAAACTATTTATACTTTGTAAAAGAAATGGGGGCTCAAATAAGATCTAGAGTTCAATGGGTAGAACAAGGTGAAAAGAATACTAAATATTTCTTGGGATTAGAAAAAACTAGACAGACACGAAAAACCATTAATTCACTTTATGATGAAAATGGTGGTATAACTAGACAACAAACAAAAATACTACAGTTGAGTAAATCTTAATATGAAAATCTATGCAAGTCTACACACCCTAATATTGAAGAAGTAAAAACATATATAGATAACACAAAAATTAACAACAAACTAAGAATGGAAGAAAGTTTGATCTGTGAGGGAAAATTAAAATGCCTCTAATTCGATCACTCGGTTATGATGGCATAACAGTAGAATTTTACAGACAATTTTGGGAAATCCTTAAAGATTTTATTGTTGCAGTATTCAATTACAATTATGACCGGAAAGAACTTACTCAATCTCAAAAACTGGGTATGCTAACTTTAATATACAAAAAACATGATCCCTTATCCCTCTCAAATTATAGACCAATTACATTTTTAAATACTGACACAAAATTAATTGCTGATGTCTTAGCTCAAAGATTCAAGAAAGTTTTACCACTAATTATTTCAAATGATCAAAATGGTTACATAAAGAACAGGTAGATATGTTTTAACATTAGACAAATTCAAGACATCATTGATTATTCTGAACACTTTAACATTGAAGGTGCAATTCTTTGTCTAGATTTCAGTAAAGCTTTTGATTCAGTTGAATGGGAATTTATGTTCAAAAGTTTAGAAAGATTTGGATTCCAGGAGTCAATTTGAAGTTGGATTAAAACACTTTACACAAATATAAAAGGATGTATCAGTAATAATGGGTGGATTTCGGAACCATATACCATAGAAAGAGGCATAAGACCAGGATCCCCTCTTAGTGCTTTGATATTTATTACCGCGGTAGAAATATTAGTTAATCGTATAAGAAATGAAAAACAGATTAGAGGTTTTGAAATTAAACTAAACGGATAAAATCACAGCATAAAAATAAGTCAACTAGCAGATGACACAACTCTTTTCTAAAAATCAAAAAATGAAATCTCTATTGCTCTAAACATTATTGAAATATTTGGAAATTTATCAGGACTAAAACTTAACAGAAGTAAAACAGAAGGTATATGGCTAGGTCGACTAAAGCACTGTGTAACGAACTTGCATTATGTATTTATATATTATATATTGGATAATTTAATATGGTTATATTTTCCACTAACCCCAATAGAAGAGTCAAACAGACCGATAGTTTATCACGTAGTACGGTTACCCATGAGATTTAAACAAGGCGAGTTGAAAGTCAGTCGGCACATATATGTTGAGTGGAGCACACGCTTTGTGTTTAAGTAAAGTGAGGAACAGGCAGTTTGAGTATTACAATTGTCAAATACAGGACATGGATATTCATAGGCGAAGGTTCATTACACTCAGGTAAGTCTTTTTGCTTTATTTATGGTTAATTATGGTAAATTTTGCTGTCGAGATGTTATTACTTGCTGGCGGTCCAGAATATCCGGAAAATTAACATATTATGCAAATGTTTAGACAATGTAAGTAATGCGTGGGTTCAATATCTATTTTACAGGGGTTTTTATGCCTGGTTTTTGGTGTGCGTGTAGTAAAGTTTGCTGTCGGTGTGAATGGTGTCTGGGTTGAAATGGTACCGGTTTTGGTGTATATAAATTGATGTTACAACGCCCAGCATCGGTGATATTATTATCGTTAAATGCCGTCATAAATTTGGAGCTTTAGAGTCCGTGCTGAACACATTATATTTATGCAGTCATATTAGTCACGGTTCGCTGGATACAATAGTGAAGCAATATATTAATCATCTAGTGTCCTCGTCATCAATTTAGAATCTATATTTATGTGAAATTATTCCGTCCGTATTTATAAATTATCCAAGGGGAACAACCCAGTCCAATTAGTGAATTTCTACAGTACCAGGAATGCGTGCGTGCAGGATGGTATGTTTCCGGCTGTAAAATGCATATAGTTTATATATATGCATATTTGTTCAGTGTTTTGAATGAATGTCGTTTATGTTCAGTGTTGTGAATCTTGTAATATTGTGTACATTTCATTCCATATATCATTTGTTTTGTGTTTATTTTTATTATGTTTTGTTCATTAAATTTATATGTTTAATATAGTGTTATATGACATTGGCCACCTGACAATCCAAAGAACTTACTTCTTTACACACTGTAAAGAAGAAATTGAGAATATTACCTGCACAAAAGACATCGTTAAATGTTCATTTTGGTCATGCCATATCAAAATGTCAACAAAGTAATATTGAAAAACAATTACAAAAAAGAAAAGAGATAATTAATAATTGGAATACAAAAAATTTAAGCATACTAAGAAAAATTACAGTTGTGAAATCCCTATTCCTTCCAAACATAACCTATATAGCTTCAGTCTGTACAATTCCGAGAGTATATCCAAAGGTTTAAAACCATGATATATCACTTTATATGGGGAGGAAAGAAGGATAGAATAAAACGTACTGATTTATGCAGAGATTATTCGAAGGGAGGGTTAAAAATGATTGACATTGATCAATATTTAAACTCTATTCAGATATCTTGACTTAAAAGGTTAACAACATCAACTCCTATGATCAGTAGCTGGAAAATTATACCACTGAGTTATTTTGAAAAATTGGACCAGATTTTCTGATTTTTAAAACAAATATGAATAATTTTAATTGTTTGTGTGGTAAAAAATATGTTTTTCCATTCTATGCAGTTAATTAAAACATGGATCATATGTAATACAAAAAAAACTATAAAGGAACCTAAACAATATTTTCAAGTCAGGGAGCAAATAATATGGGGAATTAAGTTCAATAAATACAAAGGGAAATCACTAATGTTAGAAAATTGGATCAATAGTGGAATTATATTCATTAACGACATTATAGATGATCAAGGGAACATATCTGAAGTGGTGATTCTACAAATTCTTATCTGTAAACAAAACTGGATGTCAGAAACATCCATAGTTAATAAATCCATCCCAGCAGAATGGAAACAACTAATAAAAAATGAAAAGTCAATTATGACAAAGGTGAATGCCAGCTTTTTTAACACTCCAACATATTTAAACTCACAAAACTTAAATAACCAAACTAGTAAAAATATATACAAAAATCTACTAAATAGCCAAAATATTTCAATTCCCTTGGGATTCAGTATTTGACTGAAAAAAATGTAATATTAAATTTTATTCTGAGATTAAGAAGTCTTGACATTTGTGTTTAAAAACTTGAAAGAAAACAAATTTAAAGTTTATAAATGGAAATTAATCCATTATATTTTACCATGTAAAGAATTATTATTCAAATGGAATATAACCACTAATAATTTATGTGATAATTGTCAAATTACAGAAAATTATGAACACTTCTTGTTTGATTGCAAAAGATTGGAAACATTTTGGAGGATAATAAAAAACCTTTTTTCAAAACATAAATTAGGTGAACATATGCTAACCTTGAAAAATTTAGTTACAGGGTACAAAATAAAAGAAGAATATGATGATATCGATTATTTACTCGCAATAATAAGATTCTCCATATATAAAAGCTATTATGTTTCAAATCAAGGGAGAGAAATATGTGATATAATCAATATTCTTGTAAGAGAAATTAAATTTATACTTTTCTATTAAATTTTTTTTTACCATATTAGGAAGATACTAAAAACAGCTTTACAAGTATTATAGGCAACAAATATCAAATATTTCGTAGATGTAAATAATGTAAATATAATCCTGCAATAATACATGATACATACATGTACAGTACTAGTCTACACTGTTGTATATATTTGCAGTGTACACTGTTGTATGTTGGCAAGTATCATATTCAGTAAATCATACCATATATATTGTTAGTTTAAACATAAATTGTACAAATAATGTCTATGTCACACACTGTGCGTTGTTTCTTATGTGTATTTTGTTTTGCTACAATGTATGTTGTTTTCTGTATTTATTTCTGTGTTTCTCTGTATTTGGTTTTGTTATTTTGCTCTTTTTATTTTTCAAGTCAGACATAAATATGAAAAAAAAAAAGAAAAAAAAAGTTCTATCTACACACAGTCAGTAATGTGAAGATGAAGATCATATGGTTTGAATGGTTAATTATATCCTTGTTAAAGTTGTTAAATAGAAATTGAGTGATTTCAGGTATCTCTTTTTTTAAACTCAAATATTTTCTGGATAGAATAATGTCTTATATAATTTTTTGTGCATCTCCGTTGTATTGAATAATCCATATATAATATTGATAAACAAAAATAAAAACATTTTAGGATTTTCATATCTCCCAGCACATGGGTCAAAAACGAAAGTACATATATACAATAGAAAGTAAACAAACAAGCCTAAAATTATTAACACTTATGAAATGCCTCTCAAAATCCGTATTCATTTTCATTGATAAATTTAATTGCATTGTACTAACACGACTAACACTATTTAAGAATGACATGCTACTAATATTAACGAGGCCAGGATAAGGTACTGGTACTTATGTTTTTCCACTAACAAATATAAAGATTTCATTAAAGATATTAATTGTGAAAAAAACTAATAATAAAAAAAAACTACAAAAAATAATGAAATACACACTGTACCTTGTCTAGAACGAACTTTGTGCTTTATTAAGATTGACAAGTTTGATAGAGTAATGCAGAACATTATATAGACATCCACTTTTAATAAATATACTACCTGTTTAAAAAATTTTTTTTTTTAGAAGTTAGACAGACAGAAAGTCTCCACCTTTACCATTTTCATAATATTTAAATGATCTTCAAGACATTTGTTTAGAGAATATTAATACTACGGGAGTACAATAAATTAATTTTGATATTGAAAATGAAATGTTTATATGCTTGATTTTTTAATATTTATTTGTATGCTAATGACACAAAGTTGCTATTAGAATGTAGATAAGAATTACAATTAATGCTAAATAAATTTTCGTAATATTGTAAACGGTGGAAATTAAAAATTAATGCTAATAAATATAAAGTTTAAATATTTTCTAACAAATAAAAACGTAGATATCATATTTAATCCGCACGACGCGTTTCTGGAAAAATCATCATCGGGTACGCTGAAGATTGAAAGATTGGAAAGCAAAATAATTTAAAGTTTTAAAGGAGACCTACAGTCATTATTGTATATATGTAGATATATGTTGAGTTTAGTGTAAAATTCACCAGGTACTGTTCATAATTAAAAGATTGGAAAGCCAAATAATTTAAAAAAGTTGTTAGTTCCAATGAATTGTACGTTTATCAAGAAAACTATTGAAATTGGAAAATAAGAATTTGCTTCGCATGAATAATCCAATCAACTGATACGTTTTAAAAACGCTATTTTTAGTCCCTGCAACAACGAATGTACATACAAAAAGGGCGTTCGATTTTGTAATAAGACACTTTTCATTTTCTAAAATTCTTAAACGTCCATTAGACGGGTAGAAAGTCTCCCCCTTTACTATTTTCTTAATATTTAAATAATCTTCAAGACATTTTAGAGGACGTTAATACTAAAGAAGTACAATAAATTAATTTTGATATTGAAAATGATTTCTGTATATACTTGATTTTTTAATATTTATTTGTATGCTAATGATACAAGTTGCTATCAGAATGTTGCTAAGAATTACAATTAATGCAAATAAATGTTCTTAATATTGTGTACGTTGGAAATTAGAAATTAATGTTAGTAAATATATGTTCCTAGTACGCTTCCGTAGCCCGTAAATTCCATCGCATTATCGTTTTAAACAAACGATAACGATAAAAGAAATATACATTGCATGTCACATTTTAGATAGAAACTGACCATTTGATTCTCAGGGAGCGGAATATAGACGATAACAAAATCATGATGCAGTAATGGAACATCGTGCTAATTAACTTATGATTTATTTTTATATGAAAACAAATTGTTGTATTTCGCACGATTCCTTTGTAATTTGGTCGAAGACAGCGGTACTTTCTTAATTTGTTACTTCATTTATTAATTGTCTATATATAGGTAAAAGGTGTGCTCGATACGATAGATACATTACTCGTGATTGTTCGAGATTTTGTTTCTGCGATTTGATATTCCCAGTAAGTATAAATGAAAACTTGAATGTCCTTATATTTGCATTGCTATATGATCAATTATATTAACCTAACAACTAACAATATGTGATCCCGTGTGTCATATGCAGAGGCGTTAAGTCGAGTAATCTAGGTTATGTCGAGTAATGTCATTTTGTGCAACATCTGTATTACAACGCAAACGAACACTGCCTACCAATGCCCAAGTTAAACAAGACCAAGCAGCACTACAGGAATCCAGTAGTAGATTATCATATAAATTATCACGAATTTAAATATGAAAAGGACTTTTCAAGCACTGATTTAAAAATTGATAATTTAAAAAAAACACTTGCCTTTTTGGGAAACCGTATTAATAGCTAACGATTTTTTCATTGTTATAAATACCAGTTATTTAATTCCATATTTTAAAGATCCAACATCAGCATATTTAGAAAAGAAAAATAAGTCGACACTCACACACACATCATTTGTACAAACATCAGTCTCGTTGAACTCGACTGGAAAAGAAAGATTAATTCTGGATTTACGGCATGTATGGGTGTTCAAATGACAAGTGATATAAAGTCTGGCTTGTTACAGACACAACCATTGTGGAGGAGATATTAGAATTAAAAAAAAAACATTAGTTTCTTTTAGATATAGAAGAAAGACAGCTACAGAATATGACAATGCTACATTGATATGGAAGAAAGAAACAACAACAACAGAGAAGCACAACGAGAGAATATGGTAATGCTCCTTTCACTAACGATTATGCAAACAGTGGTAAGCTTCTTTACAGAGGACAACCCCGGTAATGAACAGGAGAGAGATCAAAAAGAAGATGAACAATCTGATACCGATGATTTAGACGTAGAATCGTGTATGGAGAAAGTGTGTTAAGAGGCCCAGCCTCAACTTACTACTAATAATAATACAGCAAATGAGCAAAGCCAAAGTCAAATTAACGAGAATGAGTATGTCTTAACATCACTGAACGAATTTGTGTTCATGTACAAAGGAAAACAACTGGTCTAAAGATTTCAAATGATCTAGTAGACATAGTAAATTCCAGCATGAAGCAGAGAATCTCTGATGACAAAAATAAAACTATGTTGAAAAAATCCTGTAGACCAGAAAATCGTGAAGCACTAGCGCCAGTGCCAGTGAATATAGCTGGTTGCAAATGCATTAGGAAACGAACACTACAAACATACATCATATTACAAAGGAATCAATGCCTAATTTGTAAAGAATTGATTCTAACTGTAACTGTACTGGACACAATGCTGTCAAAACCGAGAGCAGGTCAGGGGCTGACCCAACAAGATTTATTAAATTCAACACAACCAACTGAAAGCCCAAGGGTCCACTCTATCAACTCCCCCAGAGCACATAACATTACCAAATCAATAGCAGGATTTATTGCAAAGGACATGAGAGACCTTTTTCAATGATTTGAGCATCTTATAGCAACACTGGATCCAAGATATGTGATACCAAGCAGGGCTCATATTTGACTAACGTTATACCACAGTTTGCTGATGCTGTGAGGGACAGGGTGTGTGAAAACTGGAAGAAGGCAGATTATTTTGCAGTAACCACTGATGGGTGGACTTCCAGTAGTACACAGTATTATATAATTATAACTGCACATTTTGTTAATCAGACTTTTGACTTTGAAAACTACACATTACAAACCAGAATTCTGAGAGATTCAAATACAGGATTAAATCTGGCTCAAGTTCCTCAGACAGGCATGAATGAATGTCGACTTCAAATGAATCTTCCGGTTGATGTTACTAAAGTTAAGTTAGCAATATAGTAGTATGTGTATCAATCACAGACGGATTTCATCCCCTTATTAAGTAAAGATAAATATTATATTTTACGGTTTTTGTTTAACACTATTTGTCTTTGTAAGCAAGCCGATCCAATATATAGTATATTGACAAAGATGTTACACTGAACAGAAATAAATGAAACCAATACATTTGCTCTTAAGTCTTGTTGTTTCCGAGTTCGTCTCCAAAAATGGGAGTGGATATAGTGTGGTACCTGAATTCCAACCAGATGTGCCCATTTTGCGCTGCAAGTTGTTGAAAAAAAAAGAGGAAGGAAAAGGACCCTGCAGACTGAAACGGATCAAATTGGTGGATATGAAGGAGTTCCCGTTCGTTGCCCTGAGGAAAAAGGTCAGAAGAACTAGGTTAACTTTTAATTAATAACAAAAACACATTCTGTTATCTAGGTGTTTGATTAATTCATATATTTTCATAGGTAATATAAATTGACATACTTTGTTCAATGCTGTTAATTTGTATGTGTTTGTAGTTGTGTTTATTTCTCCCTCACCAATGTTTTTCCTTGTCGTCTTTCTTTTTTTGCTTATGTCTATATTTGTTTTCCAATCACATGGCTGTCCTAGGATTCGCCATTTGATTTATTTATTTCAGGATTTGCGTCCGGATGCGGATACATGTTAACCGGATGTTTTTTTTTAATTTTATAGTAAACAAATGACTTCGATGAGCAGACTAAGTTAAAGGGAGTAAATCGGATTATTGGTTCCAAAGTTATGGCCCTTGGAATACTGAAAATACAGATAATATGGTGGGGTATAATTAAATGTTCCACGAGAGGCCCTATTTTTTATGGTCACCATGCTGGAAGGTGACACACTAAAATACAGTGTATGGTAATGCACCCACATACCAAATACAATGTATCATTGACCTATCTTGAAAGACAAAAAAAGTTATGGTGTCAGACATTTAAAAACCAATTAAGTAGTTATTTATATTTTAAATCATTTTTTTCTCTCTTAAATTGCAGATAAAGCACCAAAACGAAAAATGGATGTAAAAGACTGGCAAGTTGAATGTCTTAAAGGAGAATATGATAAGTAAAAGAAAGAGAACTGATGGAGGAGCAGAGACTGCTGGAAAAAGAACTTCTGCAGCTTAAAATAAAGAAACTGAAACATTCCTCATTAAAATAAGTTAAGAAAGAAACAGAACATATTAACCAGTTTTCGTACACAATATCCACCTCGCCAACTCATGGAAAACGGCTCTCTTTATTCAAATTTTGTTTCTATGTAAATTAGTATTTTGAAAAATTGAGGGAGCGAGGCATTAATTTTCCCCTTCCCTAAAATGTTTTTTGGCAATAATTTTTTTTTCTAAAAAACTGAATTTTGAGCATGGAAGCAGAACAATAATATTATCAAGTTAATCATTAACCAAGAGTATAATAATGGTATACTTGTAAGCCCATTCCACTACTATGCCTCTGTGAGATACTTATTGAGATGATTTATAGACACAATCTTACAAAAAATGTTTTATTTCAGAATCATCAAACACATTACATAGAACAATCCACAAACCATTTTAAGAATTCTGTTTTGATATCTTATATTTTCTTTGATTTAGTACTTATATATTATTTGGACATTACGATGACAGAGAGCCACAGGTAAGCGATGAAAAAGAGCTACAGGTAAACGTATTTCTTAAGATAACAAATAGCTAGAGGTAAGCATATTTCTAACAAGTTCTCAGGCAAAACTTGATTGTCGATTTCTTCATTCATTCATTAGGACGAGATTGTTGAAATCCAAAGATGGTGTGTCGGGGTCCAAGACAGAGAATGGTGATAGTAATGATGATTATGATTCAGAACTGCAGAATACCATCGAGATCATCCCATTTACGGACTTTGCCACGTTACTGGATGACATGAACGAACATTTAGTGCGAAATAATGAGACGTACAGGAGATGAGCAACGAAATAGTTAATTTAACTTCTCAAGTTACTGGTCTGTGTTCTGTTGTTAGAAGTCAGTCGGAGAAGATCAGGAAGCTTTCATCACCGTCTTATTTAGACTACAATACACCTTTCCTCAATAGCCTGATAAGCCCGCCTTCCCTTAGCAGCCTGTAGTTACGACAAGCTAATCAACAAAATGCCGGTTACTACAAAACTTGATGTTACCCCATACCATTAATGTTGATTATTTCAAGAATAAAAGACTTACTGGACGATCAAAAGACCAGGGTTACAATTACTTTACATTGGGATATATACACAGTGTATACTTGTGTGAAATTAGTGCTGATATTACAGCAAAATGTTACAGAACCATGAGAAAAAAATGAGCAACCACATAAAATAAACATTACAGTGAGGAAAGACGAGAAGGTTATTTCAGATAGCAGATGTAGTTGTGTAGCAGGGTATGTTAATCGCTTAATTGGTTACACTTTTAAGTAATCAAATATATGCACTGATAATTTAATTACCAATACGAGATAATGATCATTTTCCAACTGAGCATTATTAATGGTAGCTAGCATGCTGACTAATCAGTTTTGAAATGCCATGTGTACACATTGTGATATTTAACCATGTAGGACAAAGAATTGCTTTGTTTTCCCGATATGCAATTTAGTATCATATTTTCCATTACAATACATGAAGGTGATATATTTTTCTTTTTCAGATTATCAGGTACTTGTTCACATGTTGTGGGACTTGTACATACTATTGCTCATTATCAAAATCTTAATTTGAAAGAGGTTCCTGCAGAACTTTCAGCAACTAGCCTACCACAGCAATGGGACAAGCCCCGTGGAAGGAAAATAAAAGCCCAACCTATGATTGCAATGACACTGGCATATCCAACAAAGCCATCTTCAGAAAGAAAAAGGAAGCCAATATGCACCTAGGTTCCAAAACAAGAAATTCCAAGAAGCTCATCTGAAGAGTTTCTAAAATTAAAGAATGAGTCAAGCATCTCATTGTCTTACCTTCTTCAAGAAAATACACTACCTATGCCCACAAGACTTGGAAATGTCCAGTTGGCATTTCCATGTAAGTAAACGTTTAAATAAAGTATAAATAAATTACACATATTTTTGACGACCAATCAGGACGCTCGTTTCAGCTTCATTCATTAATTGAAATCTATGGCGGTTCAGGATGGGAGAAATTCCGCATTAGATAAAAAGGATAATACTGAGTGATTTGGACATACATTCTACCGAAAGGTAGGAATTTTTTATTCAATTGATCGATTGGAAGAGACGTCGCAAGTAAATACACGAATTGCATTGCAGATAAGCCTCCCAGACAAGTAAAACTTGACCGGCCAGCCAGTTGTCCGACCTCGCCATTTTTAGCAGAAAGTACGGACTTGGGCTGTCGTAACCTTTTTATTTTTGGACGTACGGGGTTCAAATAAGGTTTTTTTCTAAAGAAAAAATATTCAGCTTTGTCTATATTACATTTATACGTATACAATTCCTGGTATTTTCTTCTACTCAGTTAAACAAGACATATCTAAATTTTGATTACGTATATAAGTAAATGAAAAAACTCATCTAGCCCCTGTGATCTGAATTGCATCTTCCACAAGAGCATCTGTTAACCATTTTCCTTCCACAAATGATCTTCCTCCTATACTGCCTGTTGTGTTTACATCAATGTTTGACGAGGTTATGACCGACACCACGTGCATTAATCAGCTGTTCACTCACGTGTTAAGTATAAGAGATGTGATTGGTTTATCTGATTATTGATAAGAGAGTGGAAAGGTGTAGTAGCTTTTGATCTATTTAAAACAAAGATAATATTGTTCCGTAATTATATTCGTATGTATTGTATCATTTCGATGGTTTTCTAGGAGTACTCCGGTTTCATCCACCTTTAAAACTGATCACCACGATATAACTGAAATATTGTTCAAAGTGGCGTTAAACACCACAACTACCTAAACTGTCTCCCACGTTCGTAGTTGCTCATTCATTTCATATTGATTTAAATATGCATAAATTTTCCAAATATTCTGACCATCTTAAACAAACAAAGGTTTCCTTTTCTGTGGCCGGGGATGTTATATCCTAGATTGGCATGGTCAGAATATTTTGGCAATTCTACAAGAGTTGTCTATCTTTGCGTATATACTGATATCTTATGCGTAAATCCGGAAACCCAGGTTTCCGTTATCAGTTTTGTAATTCTATGTTGTCTCTTTTTCGATTGTAAAACCTGTATGAAGAAGTAAATTTGGTACCAAACACACGAGTTTTTCTACTTTCAATATTTAAGAGACGAGGACAGTTCCCCACCTCGTCACAGAGCATCTTTTAACCATTTTCCTTCCAAAAATTATCTTTCTCCTATACTGCTGTTCACTCACGTGTTAAGTATACCAGATGTGATTGGTTTATCTACTGATTATTGATAACAGAGTGGAAAGGTGTATTAGCTTTTGATCTATTTAAAACTAATATAATATTGTTCCGTCATTATATTCGTATTAATTGTATCATTTTGGTGGTTTACTAGGGGTACTCCGGTTTCCTCCACCTTTAAAACTGATCACCACGATATCTTCTTCTATAGATATACAGTACTCCTTCAAGACGTTGAAGATTACGTACTGTTGTATGCGTGGGTATTTACAAAAATTTACATAATTTTCATCAAAGTGAAATAAAGTGAAATCGAAAGTGTGAATAAAACAAAAAATTTAAAACTGTACAATTGTATTTGAAATTTAACAGTTTAAGAGAACAGCGGGTATTAGCTGTTCTCTGAAAGAGTCTAGTGTGTGGAAAACATGACCATTTGTATGTATCTTTTTGTGTTGTTATATGCCTAAATGTCTGATTGTGTGATTTTCTAGTTCTGCTGTCAGTTGGGATAGCAATTAAAGCGTGTGTTATTTTATACATCATGATCAATCTGGTTTTAAGACGGCGCTCAGCTAAAGTTGGCCAACCTAGAGTGTCAATCATTGAAGTGACACAGCTAGTATTATGGTAATTGTTTTGAAAAGAGCGAGCAGCTCGTCTTTGAACCATTTCTAGTTTGTTTATGTTGTCATGTGTATAAGGGTCCTAGATACTACAGCTGTATTCAAGTTTTGGCCTCACTAGTGCTTGATATGCCCGAGATTTTACTTCAGGGTTTGATATTTGTAAATTTCTTTTTAAGCATCCGAAAGATTTATTTCCATTTGAAGTGATATTGTCGATGTGGGTGTTCCATTTAAGGTTCGATTGTAGTGTAACTCCAAGGTATTTTGCTGAAGTTACTGGTTAGAGAATGTGATTGTGAAGTATATTGTCATGTTTGAAAGGGGTTTTCTTTTGAGTGATGGCGAGTACTGTACATTTATCTGGGTGGAAAGCCATAAGCCAATCGGCTTCCAACCTTGCAGCTGCATCAAGGTCTGATTGTAGTTTCTTGCAGTCGTCCTGACATGTTATTTCTTTATAAAATATACTGTCATCTGCAAAGTCTTAGTTTGCTGTGTGTAAGATATTCCGGAAAGTCATTGATGTAAATTAGAAAAATAATTGAACCGAGTACTGCACCCTGTGGAACGCCTGATGTTACTCCATCAATTACTACTGGTTGTGTTCTGTCTGTTGAAAATGCCTGAATCCAATTTAGAGTATGGGTTTGTATTCCGTAATATTTCAGTTTGTATAATAATCTACGGTGGGAAACTTTATCGAATGCTTTGGCAAAATCCATAATAATCAAGTCTGTTTGTATGTTTTTGTTATTGTTGGCATTTAATTCTTGTATGAACTGAAGGAGTTGCGACTCACATGATCTTGCTTTTCTGAAACCATGTTGTAAATCATATAAAATATTGTTCCGAGTCGAGGTGTTTCATAATGTTGCTGGTTATTATATGTTCCATCAGTTTACAGCAGATGCATGTTAATGATATTGGTCGATAATTTTCTGCTTTGTATCTTTCGCCCGTTTTGAATGCTGGTGCAATATTTGCGTGTTTCCAGTCGTTGGGTATGGTGCCAGTTTCTACTGATTTTGTATATTTTGGTCAAGATTGGAGCAACTTGATCTTTTATCACTCTATTGTATGTTATCTGGACCGCGTCGTTTGTGAGGGTTAAGGTTGTTGAAGAGGTTCAGTACACCTTTATCGTTGATATGTATTTGTTCCATTATAGGATGAGGACTAGGTCCTTTGTCAGGTATGTCATGTGGTGGATCGTGTGTAAATACGGATTGGAACTGTTGGTTAAGAATGTTCGTTTTTTCTACTGTATCAGTATAGAGTATACCCTCTATTTTCAGTGGGCTTATGCCCGAGTTGTTCTTTCTAATGTCTTTGAAGTAGTTAAAAAGCTTTTTTGGTTTATAATCCGAGTACTGATGTTGATAGGAGTCTTTAATGGGTAGGTCAAATATGATGTTCTCAATATATTTCCAGTAAGCTTTGCGTTGTTCTTCTTGTAGTATTTGTTCTTTTTATTTATAAGTTAGCGTAAATTGTTGTTTATCCAGGGAAGTATTTGTATGTAAATAGCTTATGTGGGATGTTTGATTCTATAGAATTAATTATGTCATTTTTGAATTTGTTCCAGAGTATGCTTGTATCACTCTTTTCATATATGTTATTGATGGTTGTTAAAGTATTTTCCAGATATTTTTTTAATCTTATCCCAATTTGTTTCCTTGTATTTCATTACTTTTCTTTGTGTTTCTCCGACTCTTTTTCAATTTCAGCATAGACGATGTCATGGTCTGCTAGCCCAATTGGAGGGAGAGTGCATAATTTATTAAGGTTTGATGGATTGTTCATAAGTAGAAGGTCTAATATTCTTTCATTTTGTGTTGGTTTGTCAGTTACTTAATGCAAGTTATGGTCTACAATTATATCAAGCAGTTGGTGGTGTTGTTTTGCATCTGGTTTTCCAGTTATGAATGAAGGAATTGACCAGCCTATGATACCTAGATTAAAGTCTTTATATATAACCGAAATATTATTCAGAGTGGCGTTAAACACCATAACTTTCTAAACTGTCAACCACGTTCGTAGTTGCGGTATTTATACAAACTGGTACGATTGTGGCTCACACAGACTGACAAAAAACATTTTTCACGACTCATATCATCGATTGGCGTAATAATATCATTTTTCATTGTTCCAGCCATGTAAATGTAATTGACGTTCTGGGTACTCTGTAAACATACTACATGTATGTTGATCCCATACAAATCTAATATTCGGGCATGTTTCCCACACATACCGGAAATGCCTTTGAACATCGTGAAAACATAAACTATATATATATATAAAAAAAAAAAAAAAAAAAAAAATGGGAGAAACTTGAAATATGTCTACCATAAATCGTTAGATAACATTGAATTACTCCCCTTTAATCATTGTTCTTTCGTCTCTTTAAAACTTCGGACCAGCGACAAGATGGCCAATACAGATTTACAAGAATGCATTAGACAATTCATAATTAATTAAATTCTACTAGATCTACTTAGTTTCACAATTATATAAATACACCATATATTTGTCTGTGTGCCTAAGGGCAGAGCACATTTATACACATTCCCGTTGTGACCGAATAAAATACATATGGCAGGTACAATGAAACTTTCATGTCAGACATCGACTATCAAAAATATTTTTCTGCTAGAAAAGTTTTTTTGACATTCGTTATTGGACACATCGTACGGGAAAATCTGTTAGGTTAATCATTTTGTTTAGACTCGTCGTAGCGGAAAGGCATTCTATGATTCTTCCCCGACCAACATACTTTATGCATTTGTCAATGATGTGTTCGACTTGCAAATTAATAAAAGAAACAAAACACAAACGTGTCTTAAAAGAATAAAGACTGAAAAAACAACAGCACATAGTAAACATATTTTAAATGGGAATACTTTGTTTAACATTAACCGGCGCGCAGCCCCCCCCCCCCCTAAAATTGGAAAAATATGATTTTTTGGCGTAAAATCGTGATTTTACACACGAAATACCCCAAAATGTTTCGCGCCTCCCTCCGCTTGGCGCAATGTTTATAAGTACGGCCCCCCCCCCCCTAACTTGAAATCCTGGATCCGCCCCTGGTATCTATGGTGTTGCTAGTTCCCAACGAGATAGCCACCCGTTAATTATCTGAACATGCAATAATTACCTCAATACTAATATTCTATTCACTGTTGTATTCTTTAGTTTGTCGTCAGCTTTGGGAATGAGACTGGGTCCAGGCTACTTCCGGGCAGGAGGTCATGCATCTCAGCATCCCATTGGCCGCAAGCTTCCGTGTCACAGTTCCTCCAACAATGTGGAGCACCCACGCACATCACAACGGGGTTTCACCATACTCCCCTCCTCTTTCTTCCAAGGAGCCCCTGCGACTGATACTATTCTATCAAGAACACATGAAAATTACCCCCCCCCCCCCCCCCCCCCCACAAGTCTCATCTAACGGGCTGGGGATAATATCAATATAGTGGTATCTAAAACAGCTTCATAAGTTGGAGGAAACCAAACCATCCATCAAATGACAAATAGCCTAACCAAGACCCGAGACCTCGAATATTATTTAACCAATCAGCCTGGACCATGAACAACCAAACCATATTATTTACTCAAAATAACAATCTAGCCTTTTACCACCCCCCATTTAAAACTATAAACGTGAGTACTAGTAATTTCACAGCACCCCTATACTCATACCCTAGACATCATCCAGTCACACACAACCGGCCCAAACCAACTAAATCGGTCAACCTACCGATATATCACTATCCAACAAACATATGTATATATTACGGATTTAGTTTGTTACACACATTTTCATTGGTTCTTCAGCCCTGAATGTCGGCATATATTCGGAAAACAGACGGGGTATATATTTCAGTCCCCAAAAAAGATTAAAACATGGACGACAAAACATTACGCTTCACTGAATCAATGGTATAATACGGAATAATAAATGAATTTTTACCAAATTAAATGCTGTTTTTATACTCAAAACGGCTGCATGAACAAAAAAATATTACAACGGTTAATTCCGTCACAAATACCTGATCGATTCAGCAAACTCCTATGTTCCACGGCTGTACCATAACAAATAAACAAAACGTTGAGCCTTGAAAACTTTCGACGTCATGGGGCCATACCAAGGTTTTATTTACATGTATTTAACATTTAAATTATTCAAACTGTTTTGTTATGTGATATATTAATGTTATATTTATAAAGTTTACTACATATGAAACTGTATTGATTTAGAAATTTAGTACATTATTTTCCTTCATGAGACACCCTATACATGAAATATGACGCGACACATATTTTGACGTCATTGAAGAATGACGTGAAGGGTACGGAAACAGACATCTAGAGATGCGAAAAATGAAAATAAAAGAGTCAAATTTATTTAATACAGTTGGATGTTGTATTTAAAAAAAAAATTAAATCCGTAATATATCTGTTATTCAGCTATCAGCCTCAGGGAATATAGATCCTAAGCCGGGAATGTCACATTATATACCCTGTCTGATAGCTGAATAACAGATAATATTAGGAAACTATCATGTCCAAACCTGTTGTTGACTTAATTAGTCAATAAACATTATTAACCAAAAAATATATATACACTACAGCCATCAAACCCTCAGTTCCACCGGTCCATCTTATTTCTGTCCCAAAACCTTCCCCTATCTGGGGTAACCTCCCAAAAGTTTTAACTAAACCATTGGCCAAGCCTCCAATAGCTACTTAACTAGAGCCATTAAAAAAGTATATTGTATACAATTGTTCAACAACAATTATCTTTCTGTCGCCTCCTTATGGATCGTTCACAATTCCAAAACTATTTATAATAAATTTAAAGAGGAACCGGAGAAAACCAAATGTGCCCCCTGTTTAGCACAATCTGTCCCACACGTGACGTGGGACAGCTACCACCACAGCATCCCGACGGAGTGACATCAGGTATCCGTCGGAACCTATTGGGGCGGCTCCATCCGTGGCAATCACAGGGTCCCTTACAGAAAAGTGCCGTTGGGCAAGGGTTTGGAGATCACGGATGGAACTGGCCATAACTCCAACAAGTTGGCCAGTCCTGAACTCCCTCAGCTGGAACGGCTGAGAAGGAGTGTCAGGATAATCCTTCATCCAGTCCTCTGGTTCCTCCACAACACATGTATAATTATGTCCCTCTACCTGCGTAATTGCATTCTAGGGATCAATTATAGTATCCTCGTATCTATGGGGTTGTTAGTTCCCAACGAGATAGCCACCCGCTAATTATCTGAACATGCAATAATTACCTCAATACTAATATTCTATTCACTGTTGTATTCTTTAGTTTATCGTCAGCCTTCTCAGGTTGTCGTCAGCTTTGGGAATGAGACTGGGTCCAGGCTACTTCCGGGCAGGAGGTTCATGAGGTCATGCATCTCAGCATCCCATTGGCCGCAGGCTTCCGTGTCACAGTTCCTCCAACAGTGTGGAGCATCCACGCACATCACAACGGGGTTTCACCATACACTGTTTTTGTAGTCATAAGTTGTATTTTAATGCCTCAGAATTGTATCGGAAGTAGAAAATTGCAAAATGTACGCCATATTTACAATGTTTTCAAGTTCAGGTGTACCTTTTCTACATTTCCTAAATAAATAGTGTTATATATAAAAGAAAAAAAATTTCAGCACCACGATGTTTTTTTGAAATGACAAGTATCACGAGATTACTGACCAGATAATCTCAAGAACGCAATGGTGACCTGTTAGGACATTACATTGGCTGTTAGAAACCACAAAAAAAAATCAAGGAAAATGTTAATTTAATGAATAGTTAATCACAATATCACAAGGCCAATTTTTTCAGTAAATCATGTCCATTTTAAGTATTGACCTTCACAGTTCAAAAAGCACGATAAGATTGTCATTTCACTTTCAAGACGTCACTTATGATTGATGTGGTCTCTCATTCTTTCTACCACTTTTGAACATATTGGACAAGCCCGAACGACATAACCATGGGCACCCTTTACTATCATTGTTCTGTCCATTGTCGCTTTACCGTGTACGTCCCTCAAGTGTCTATTCAGATGCTTTATTGATTTACCACAGATATGACATTGGCTTGGAGAGCCACAATTTTTCCGCTCCATTTTACTTGGACAATCATGTTCATGAATTATGTCTACAACTGGTAACATTTTCGTTGGGCCTTTTCTATCTCTTTGTTTACTGAACACTGGTAATCTTTTTGTTGGTCGCCCTCTATCTGTTGAAGGTGGAATAACAGATTCTTCTCCATCTTCTGAATCAATATAAGATCGCATACGTTGCTCCGACACCCATTCTTGTAATCTCTTTTTTTTCTATAGTGACTGGTAGTAGTGCTTAATTTAGGTAGTTGGACGGAAACATCGGTTTCACTTGCTGCTTCCGATGGCTTCCATTCATCGCCAGAGGTTGCATGACTGTTATCCTCAGAATCGATAATTTCTCTACAGGGCTGATTTTAAAAAAACTGCTCCAATATATGCAAAAAATGTCCAAATTAATCTCGCTCCTAAAAACTTTCTGTTGATAATTTTCAATGTGGTATACATTGAAGTAAATGAAACAAGAAAGAAACTATGAACAGATAAGCAATAAATTTTTAAAAACCTTTTATTGCACACAAATTGGCATAAAAACATGTAAAACACATACTTATTCTATATCAGTTAAACAATCTTTAGTCTCAATTATTTTGTATAATGGTTTCTCAAACAATGCAACTGATATAAATGACTTTTTGTGCAAAATATTGGGTTATTGGTAGTTGTAATTTTTCTTTAAAGCTATTTTTTTATGAAAAATTATCAATAATTTTGTCCAATCTACCTGATAAAGTTTTTATTGAATATTTTTACTTAAGACAGCAACATTTTCAAACTTTAAAGAAAAGTAGCCATTTGTAAAAAAAAAAAAATCACATTGATTCTTTGAACGATCGCAAAATAATCGATTGTAGAAAAAACACCATAATTTGTCTATTTTTGTCTGACATTCTATAGTAAAGAAAGAAAAGTTGAAAATATCACATTTTAAAATGCCAACATTGAATAGTAATGTTACTGTTAATTCCTACAATAATTTTTACCTATTTCAATGAAATATTTGTACAGAAATGACAGTATTTGGAAATTAGTAACAATTTTTTCCATACCACTTCTTTAATACCCAGTTTTAGCAGCAAGATTTTTAATTACATTTGAAAATTTGTATTATACCACTCTAATATATTAGATAAATCATAAAGAAATAATTAGAATATTTTTATAGGCTAGAAAAGGCAATTTATTATAAATTATCATTATATTATCAATGGTACTATTTTATCAGGATATGTTGCACTTCTGACATTATATTGCCATCAAGAAAAAGAAGAGTTATTAACTTAAAAAAATTCACAGGGGAAAAAAACAGTTGGTGTTCTTTCAAGCATTAGTTTTACCAAGTTTTAATGATAATTGTTTCTTAAAGTAACATTTTTCTAGTTGTTTGTAACTTGTTTACAGCCATAATTCTCGAACAATTTGTGGATACTTAGAAATTGATTATATCAAATTCCAATGATTTAAAGTTTGATCCCATTTCATCTTTTTTGTTGCAATCCTGACAAACACTGATGTAACTTAAGATCAGTGACAATATTTCACATATAAAAAGATCATTGCTATTTAAAGTGATGCAAAGCTACAATGTATCTTTCAAACACAGAATACAATTAAGTTTCAGATATATATGATTACCTAATAGATATTAAAGCATGAGACCATTTAAAATGAACAAAAATGCTTTATTACATAAAATTAAAAGCACATAAAATGCTATTGGCACTTTTAATTTTTTCAAGCATTATTCTAAGCTTGACAGAATCTCATTTTATTTAAATCATCCATATAAAAAGCTGTAATTTAGACTGTGTAGAAGATCGCTTAAAACTAGTTGCACTCCTGACATGAATCAAATGCTTCTGTGAGAGATATTTCATGTATCTCAAACAGGTAAATGGGTTTTATCTGTTCTCTTGGTCATTCTCTGCTGAAATAGAAAGACAAATGTGATATTAGTTACATTTACAAGAAAATATCAAATGTTGCACTCCTGACATTTGAGAGTGCTGCCTTTAATGGGACATTCTTGGCCTTACAACTGATTTTAGTGTATTTGTTAACTATGGTTTTGAAGCAGCAATGATGTATTAAGATTTATTTATTTATATCTTTGAAAACTAAAAGACAACATTTCTACAATGTAATTTAGGAAAACTTGCATAAATGTTTGTTGCACTCCTAACTAGGTACATCTTTTTTACAAAGCCATATTTTTATGCAATAATAAATGTGAAGCATGATCTATTGCTATTTTAAAGTATGTTAACATATCAAAGTTTGTGATGAAATAGATTTTGATAACATATTGTTTGATTTAGCACTGTGGTAGGTTGTTGAAAATTAAGGATTTTTTAAAGTGTCACAAAAAGGGTTGCACTCCTGACAATTTTGACATGTGTTTTGGACATATTTTTTTGTTATTCTAGATATTTTAAAGATTTTTTGCAGTAACAAACATCAAATCATTACAGAACTTTTGAACTATTTAGATCCAATAAAATCATAAAAATGAGTAAATTAGATAGCTATAGCAGTAGGAGCCATTTTTTTAAAAACTGCCCTACCGTGATAATTAGCATTAGCCATCGCCTGTGCTGGGGATATTCTTGTCATTGTCCTGCAAGAAAGTCCATACTTTAACTTCACAATAAGAATGTTCTACACAAAATTAAAAAGTATTGCACCCTCTAACACGTTTTTACCAGTCTAGAACTTAGCTAACAAAAAGGGGAGCATATTTTTTTTCGAAAAAAAAATCGCATTTCAAAACAATTTGTTTTAAGAAAAATCAAAAAGGGGGTCATGTGCAGGTCCCCTGGATCCGGGTAAGTGAATAGTTTTACTTTCACTGACGTTTCTAGAGTAACTTATTATAGAGGTCAGATATTTTTACTTCATACATGTAATTATGGTTTTATATACTTACAAATGCTGGTTTAAAATGTTGAAGCGATGAACATTTCCACCATTAATCAAGGCACGCGCATTTCAAAATAATTTGTTTTCAGAAAAATCAAAAAAAGGAGGGGGAGGGGGCTGTGGAGGTCCCCTGGGTCGGGTGAGCGAGTGATTGTTGTTCAACGCCAATTCAGCAATTTTTCAGCCATAGTTTATTTCTTTTCAAATCATTAATAAACAAGTGTCGTGGGCTTCAATCTTGCTATATTAACTCCGGGGAAAATTTTATTTAAGACTCAATACAATAACGCAATCAAAGTTACTTTTCACTTTTACTTTTTCAAGAACCACAAGAGCACGTGGCGGAACACAACTATCTAATCACGTAAAAACATTGTACACAATCCCGTACAAAGGTAACAAAACATGCTAAATTATGTTTCGCATTTTCCGCAACCAGAAATCACAAATATTCAACTATAGGCATACAACATCCCCGCCCCAAGAAGAATTTTGGAAACACAATTTGTCTGGTTGCTGGAAATGACGATTCCAATATATAGACAATTCAATCAAAATTATTCTCGGGTACGACTTCACTCTGTACAAGACACTACTTTCTGTACTTGCCTTATTTTATCAGTAGATCTGTTAAATTTGGAGAAATTGTTCAATAACAAGTGCTTAAACTATCATGGTGATGCTAGCAGAGACCCTAAACTCTTTTGATTTTAAATAATACTATCTAGTAATTTCACTTACACTCGCACACTTGTACTAAGCCAAAGGTTACGGAATAAATTTGATACACATTTACTCACACATAACTCTATTAGACAATATCATGAAAATATACAGGTTTTGACTAGCAAACACTCGCACTTTGACACTTTGAAATCATCCGAGTCAACTATAGCAAGTAACTGAGTAATCGAGGTAAAACATGTACTAACTGACGAATCATCCATACTAATGTCCGAACAGATAAGGAAACTAGAAACAGAAAATTAATTATCTAAATATAAAGAACTATTTGAAAAAGTGTCAAAAGTCATAAACATTAACAACGCTAATATTAAACCAGCAACATCCGATCAGCCATTCCAGTTGCAAGACCCCTGGAAGTGACCAAGACCTCTACATTTCCTGCATTCAAAACGGGACTTGTCATTATACTCCCTTTTTGCACCAGTGTTTGGAACCTCCTTGACGGCCATATTACTTTTAACCAGGTCAGTTAGAACAGCGACGTGGTTTTGGAGCTCCTTTATGACTTCGTCTGAAGCCGAGGAAGTTTTGGATTTTTCTTGTGCTTGTGAAGACTTGCGCTTATCACCGACTTTTAAGGCATTTACTAACTGATCGTAATGTCTATATCCACATGCTTCAACCATCTTTGCAGAAGTTAATGCTTCTTGGGCCCCGGCAGGTTCAACTGCACGTGCAAAGGATGCCATTTTGTCAGGCATGCCTCTTATAAATATCGCTACCATTTCGTCAGGCATGGCGCTTATAAATATCGCTACCATTTCGTGTTCAGGTTTTTTCAGTATTTGTGCCTTCTCTGACAGTTGGCTAACATAATCTTCCAACGATTGACCTGGCGATAATACCCAATCGTAACTACTCGGCCATTCTCGCTACCTTGCAAATAACCTCGTATGCATTAGGCGTATAAATCGCACTATTTACAAAATCACGTGTAAACTTAATAGTCGCATGACATCAGAAATGGCAGACAGACCACCATGCCTCTGTTGTAGACAATCAAAAGCGAAATATGTTGGCCTATTCAGTAAAAAATCAGAATTGGAAAATGCAAAGGACAATATACAATTACTATTTGAACATAAACTTGATTTCCAAATTATTCCAAATTCCGTAATATGCGTCCACTGCCTTCAAATCACTATCAAACTTCCGAAAATTAAGTCCAGAATTTCAAATTGATTTCCTCGCTCTTCGAATGCTAATACCACTGTAACTCCGGAGCCTAAAACAACGAAAAGACCACCAGCAGCAAACCTTAGGTTCTCTTGTTGGTGTTACTTTTAATCTATCATTTCATCCCCTGTACGCTCGTTTGAGAAATTGAAAACTCCCAGTGGCAGTTCAAGAGAAAAGGAGAGATCAGGAATCTCAAGAAGGCGTATAAATTTTGAACATTCTTATTCCTTCAATTCACCCAACACAGATGACAATAATGTAGACAGTGAGAATGTTGAGTCCATTTTAAGTGAAAATGTAGATTGGTATGTTTGATTGTATAGCAACATAATATTTGCAAAATGGGTAGTTCATGATTTCGGGATCCTCTCCTACCACTCTCTCATTATAGTATATGTTGTTGGTGATTTTTCAAATACACACATTAAAAAAAAATACTGGGGTTCAAAGTCGGGACCGCAGTATTACACACCAGTCACCTAACCAAGTGAGCTAAGAAGTAATCTGTCAGTGCAATTGATTTAAACTATCAATATGCTCAATTAATTCCTATGGCCGGTTGCTGAGTTTTAGTGACAGAAATTTAATGGATGGACGTACAGATAGTGGGGAATTATAATTGCAGCCTCCGACACCTAAAGCAAGGGACATACACAGATATTTTTTTCCATATACTTGGTATTCAAATTACCATGATACATTAATTTAATCATGTTCATTACAGTCATTTTGTCACCAGGGTAAATATCAAATGAATCACAAATGTATGCTTCCTCTGTGTGTGCACAAGTGCTGTACTTGTGAAACCCTAATAAATCTTGGTGATGGTATTTCTTCTAATTTTCTATATGTATGACTAAGCCCTGATAGTAATTCCACTATTTATATTGTCATGACCATGTTGTGTTTTATAATGAAATCAATAATACGGATTAGGCGCAGGGGACATGATAAAATGGCTTCTACAGCAATTGTGCAGAAACAGTACAAAACCGCCTTAAACAATTTGCCTGAAATAGAAGATGCAAAGAAAGAATTATCGAATACTATAAAAAAAAGAGGCTTAATCGAGAAGTGCAAAAGTTGTGTAGGTGCTAAAGACTCAGTGTTTCGTTCTACCAACATCACTAAATTTTCATGGAAGTCTGCATATGAAGAGTTTGCAAAGAACTGTCCCTTAACGCATGATATTTTCAGCATCATTTCTGGGAATAAAGAGAGAGAAACAGACACCTTGTATCCAGTATGGGAGTTCTGTTATTCACTAGGAATCAGAAGATGCAAGCAATAAACAGTGTATTGATGTTTAGATAGCATGTCAAAGTGTATTTTGTTGACCTATTAGTAAAACTTCACCAAACTGGTCCCTCTGAATAGCGTTTAGCCTAATATACCAGCCACTTGTGTTGGCCCAAAACGTCAATTTTGTTTGAATAACAATAAGTTTGTATTTTTAGCTTATCAACAAACCAGTTGTTTGTTGCAAGAAATCCAGGCCAATGTATAGCTTGTGGATAGTTGCAATGTACTTATATTTATGCATATATGACATGTATGATTGATTGGTGATTGGTGTATTACCCTATACCAACTGCGCATTATTTCAGCTATATATGACAATCGGTATAATAGTATTAGAAATAGAAAGTAACCGTTAGATATTAAAATATCCATTAAATAGATAAAACAAAAACAGTTATACGAAATTATTGTTTATGCCTAAGCTCTTCCTACATGTATGCCATTATGCAATAAAAATAGTATCTTTCAACAACAACCATGAACTCACCTTTCACTACCACTCAAACAGAAACCAATGCAGAGACTGGTTCTTTTCAAATAGTGATGGACAACTTGAACCTGCAGCAAAAAACCAGACACAAAACTCTTGACACAAGCAACAAGATGCATAACTTAGTTCATTCGATCGCAGTACAACATCGTGTAACAGACATCAACAAAGATGCAATCCACCCCCAAGCTGACATACGATCAGTTCCAAATGATGCAGTCATACCAAGCAGCCATGACCATGAGACTTTCTACTCTGATTTTAAAACCTTAATCAAACGAGCATTAGTGGAAAACATACCAGCACTTGCTGACTACACAGATTTAGTCGAATACCATATCCCACACAAATACTCCAAGCAGAGAAGAAAAGTAATATTGTAAGTATAATCATATAAAAAATCTGTTTTTTTTTAAAATATTTACTTTATTATATATATATACATGTACATGTATTAATGTGTACTATGTGAGTGAGTATTGTTTCACACGAAGTGAGGAATTTTGCAGCTACAAATGTATATCATGGCAAGAACAAATATCAATAATGTGCAATGTATATTTTAATGTCTGTTTGTACTGTTGAGCTAGATTTTTTATGATGCTAGTTTAACGAGAATAAAAGTTCTTACTTTGTCTCCTAAATAATGCATGCTTGACGGAGGCGCACTCGAACACTCCAGGCGACCGTTTCACGAAAGGTAGTAAGTCGTAGACGTAAGTGTACTCTTAAGAGTTACGACCGTTTCAGTAATAGTTAGGATTTACGACTTGCGATAAAAAGTGATCGCAAAATTAAGAGTGGTGGAAGGTACTCGCAAGTCGTAAATTGTAAATGGATTATTCGCCTCTTTGGTCAGCCTTTAAAATGAAAATAAAAAATATAAGAATAACTCTTTACAAATATATGAAATATGAAATATAAATTTAGAAAAAATAGTGGAACATACATGTATAAAAAAAAAATATATATTTTGAAGGCAACAGATATTTTAGCTGTCCAACTGTTATTGATTATATAAAGCGTTAAACACTCACTATGAATATAAATCAACAGTACATGTACATGTTAAGGTTTGATATCCTAAGATGTATAATTTAGTTGTTTTATGCATTGATGAAACTTATTATTTTATATGCGTGAATATAGTGATGCAATAAAACTGCCCAAATCCTATCAGTGCAGAATGTGAATGTATTGCCAAATATATATGGTCACATTTTTTAAATTTCCCCTTACATATAGCATGAAATTTGTTAAAATATATTCCATAACAAAAAATTCTTCTCAAATTTCGTTAAATTTTTACACTTGACATTTTTTTCCTGATAGCTTTGGTTTATTCATTTAAAAAATCACTTTGGAGTTTTATAATTAGTTGAATATTAAAATGTATTTAAACACATTTAAAATGTGATTATTAATGTAATCAGCTTTTGATTTGATTTTTTGGTGTTTTAACGCCACTTTCAGCAGTATTTCAGCTATATCGGCTGCGAGTCGAGTGCACCCTTTTTGTAATGTACAAAGCCGGGAGCGAACCCACTCCGTATTGGGGATAGGCTTGTATGAGTTGCTAGATCCAACGACCTAACTCATTGAGCCACCCGGGCTCCTAATCAGCTTTTGAGCTGTTTGGTTTATTATATATATATAAAATATATGATACAATATAATATCTTTTTACCTCCATTATAGGAGATGTTACTTGTCGCAAGTCGTAGTCATAACTCTTAAGCTTAGGACTAGTTTAGTGAAACGCACGTATACGTGCACGTAAGGCAATCTTAAGAGTGATCTTAGACTTACGATTTACGATCACTTTAGTGAAACGGTCGCCAGGTCAACATATGAGCTACACATTGTATTATATCAAGGAGACCGTTAATGTATACAGAGTAATTTTGTATGGTTTCTGACAAATAAATATTTATGGTGTAAAACAAATTCAGTATAAGGTAATAATGCTGTTTGATACAATAAACCTATCTTGATTAATCTTGAATATCTCATTATCTGTATAAATATTGTGTTATATTTGAGCGTTTTCTAGCTCAAAGCGTAGTGTTTTTAGTGGAAGAGATTTGATAACCAAACCGGAATGTCGGTCAAGCATTTTCAGGTCACAAGGCTGTGATATGACAGTTGCTAGAGGGATGAGCAAACCGATATAGGCATATAGGGAAACATGATAAAAGCAGATAATATACTTCTACAGTACATGTATATAAATTAATATGAAAGAAAACAAATTGTTCACTGCAAATCCAAATGAGCAGTAGTTGTCTGTTTAATTCGGGTCTTAAATCTGGTTCAGATTCTCGATATACATGTACTCAGGTACCATTTAACATGCCAATTTCTTACATATTTTTTTTTGTTTCAGATACCCTTAGGAATTCTAGAAAAAGACGAAAACATTACCCAGCAAATGATTGATATCATTGCACACCTACAACAATATGTACCTAAAACTGACTCCGACAAGATGATTCCAATTCTTTTAGGAGGTGATGCACTAAGTGGGGAGAGGGGAGAAGCAGCAGAAAGAGCTAGACTAGATGCTATAATACCAGAAGACAGATTGGATGGATTTTTGTGGAAAAGCGAAGATTGGCATGGCCATATCATATCACTACAGGTATATTTAAAGTCCTTTATGAAAATCATTTATAGTGCATCATTAAAAAATAATACATACTTTATTACAGGATACTGTATAAACAAGTTTCTGTTTTGTTAATGTCTAGGACCATAACATTTTAGTTATTTGCCCTGGTTGATGTATAGTCAATTCAACCATTATATACTATAGATTGGGGTTTGGTGTTTACTACTACATTTTACTTTCCATAATATTTTAGTTATACATGTATTGTGGCAGACAGTTTATATTGGTTGGAGAAACAAGGTCCATGTCATACAGTTTTTAATATTTGATTTATTTTATTATGTCGATACAAAAACCTAACTTTACTTTAGGCGAAATATAAAATATACAACAATGTATCCTAAATGGTGTTGTAGATGTATACAGCTACCTTGATAGTACTCATCAGTTGTATATAATAATGTTTTTTTTTTTATAGGAAACATTCAACCTACTATGCAAAGGGACTTCCTCTGGAGAAAAGGGAACACTCTTCCAGCTGAGAAATGCATTTGACAGACGAGGAGTAAAATCAGAAGTAACCATAATTGTTTGACAATGATTGTAGGAATTATGTCCCTTGAAAATGTAAAAATCGGCCAAAATATACTTGTTAGCACACTATCACCTTCATTCCTTTTCAGATGCAAATGAAATTTATACTGAAGCTTCATACCAACAATAGTTTGGTCAACGTTGAAAAACCATTATTTTTCAACAATGACTGAGGGCTATGCCCCTTGAAGATGTAAATTTTGCCAATATATCCTTGTTACCACACTAGCACATTAAACATTTAACATACATAGGTATGTGGGTATATCACCATAACACCATGTTTGGAATACCATCATGACCTTGACCTTTGATCTCAATGTCAAATTATTGGCTTTTTTTTTAGCTCACCTGACCCAAAGTTAATCAACTCCTCTGAAGCCACTGGGCCAATTTGAACCAAACTTTGGTGGAATGGTCCTTGGATGGCCCCCTTCCAAAATTGTGTCCGGTGATCCCGACTTCCAACGAAGATGGCCGCCAAGCTAAAAATAGAAAAAAAGGGGATGAAATTTTAATTGTTGATTGCTGCTTTAGTATAAGTCAAAATGAGCTCAAATTTTAACTGCAGCTACATGGCAAGGAGTAGTTTAACATATATTCCGGGTTTTTTCTGTGAAATGTTTCTTTCAGCCGATTTATACCGATTATGCAAATTAGGCATATTTTGATAAAAGATCACATTTAAATCTTCTCCTCTGAAACCGCTGAACCAAATTACACTAAACCTGGCAGGGATGGTCCTTGGGTAGTCCCATTTTAAAATTGTGTCCGACAGCTCCACCCTCCATTCAAGATGGCTGTTGTTACTAAAAATAGAAATTTCTTCAATTGTCCATTGCTGCTTTAGTATAAATCAAAATGAGCTCAAATTTTAACTGCAGCTACATGACAATGAGTAGATTAATATATATTCTGGGTTTTTCTGTTAATTTTTTCTTTCAACCGATTTATACTGATTATACAAATTAGACATATTTTGATAAAAGATCACATTTAAATCTTCTCTGAAACCGCTGAACCAAATTTGGCTGGGATGGTCCTTGGGTGGTTCCCTTTCAATATTGTGTCCGACAGCCCCGCCCTCCATTCAAAATGGCTGCTGTTACTAAAAATAGAAATTTCTTTAATTGTCAATTTCCGCTTTATTACAAATCAAAATGAACTCAAATTTTAACTGCAGCTATATGGCAATGGGTAGTTTAACATATATTCTGGGTTTTTCTGTGAGATTTTTTCAGCCAGTTTATTCCGTTTAGGAATATTATGAGATAAAAATCACATCAAAATCTTTTGCTCAGAAATTTGAGTTGAAATGATCTTTGGGTGGCCCACTTTCAAAATTATGTGTAACACCCCCATTTTCTATCAACTTTAGATGTCAAATTGAAAACCAGGTGAGTGATTACAGGCTCCTGGGAGCCTCTAGTTTCCTTCATCTTACGGCTTATATTTGGCATGTGGAATTATTTACTTGAAAGATTTTTATATATTTTGTTTTAATAAACAATGAAGCGAGAACAGAGAAAACTAAATATGGAGTAAGGCAAATCCCACTGAATTCAGTTGCTGCGGAAGGGTAAGCAATTCCTGCTCCATATGTAGCACCCGTTGTGCTACTCGATGGTGAATATCAAGTTGATTTACATTGAAAATTTCCCTTATTATTATTACATAAACAAGTAACAGGGCCACAATTCCACTAAAACAACTGCAATACAGGTGAAGAAATCTTCCAAGCTTGACATGACAAATGTGTACATGTACTGTATGCACACAAATTATTTCAAAGTCACATAACTATATAACTGAATTTCTATATTTTTTTCACAGGTTACCAATGCTGTCAACGACTGCAGAGAGTTTTTGCGATTTGCAACGAAGGGTTATATTGTTATGATTATTATTTGTTTGGAGAACCCCCAAGAGATAAAGAAGAGATCATGGTATTTCTTAACGGATTGATCTTGTGTCCCCAGCAGTCGGAACCCTCTTGTCCGAAGCTCCCAGTCTAACAAGTTCTAAAACCACTTAACAACAAACATGCCAACAGAAATATTTACAAAGGAAAACAATCCATGCAGAGTCTCATAATACAAAATGCATACAGATGAGAAACATCACAAACAATACGTTACAGCACAGCAGCATGAATTCGAGATGTTTATGTATGCGAATGGACCTTACGATCTTGCAGATACTCGAGTGTATCTAAGAAAAGAACGACATGTATGGATGTTGAGGAGCGTAAAGTTGCACTTTTTAAAAAAATAATTTTTGGAATTCGACAGTCCAAGGAAGAGAACAAAAAAACTGAACAAGGTGGTGACCAAGCTGCAGCAAAGAGCATGGCTAGCAACTTATTGTCCATTGTTGACACTGGCGATAGCCATTCTAAAGTTGTCCCTTCAAAACTGTATTCCATATGAAAATGCCAACTTGAATATTCCTGAGTCTGACGATTTACAGAGACTTGTTTGTAAAAGCAAATAAGATCCTTCAATCTCCGAGTTCAGTAGTCAATGCTCTAGGTTTCGAGGGACTATATATTCGCCATTCACTCGAGGAAGAAAACACTGGGATATTATTTTTTACTTTCAATTACTCCAATTGAGGTGAATCAATTACTCCAATTGAGGTGAACCCTCATTCAACATTTGCAAGTTTTTTTTTATCTTCTCTTAACACCCCACCCCCTTCCCCCGCTTTTGACCCTGCCACTTGCAGCTTTCCCTCCTTGCACTTTATTATATGAAGTAGAGATGGAATGAAGTGAAATTCGTTCTACCCTCATATATTTACTACAAAGATGAATAGAAACAACAAGTTACAATGGAGGAGCATTGCATAAATTGTAACAAAGTTTTCGAATAGAAAAACCAAGATTTTAAAAGGAAGTCAATTGATGCTAATTTGCCCAATTCCTATCGGTCCATTTTAGAAACTACATTGGAAGAGTCTGTTACTCCAGGGAAAACACTTTGTATTTGTGACACATATGCATCCTCCTGTGTGAAGGCTCAAAACTTTAAATCTGCGCTGAAAGACTTTAAATCTGCAAAGAGTATCAACACCCACTAGAAATGGAAGCACTACTTCATGCAGGCCTATATTCTGCTCGCCAGTAAAAAAGAGATAGAATACTTCTACCTTGAATTTTACCAATATATCTAAAGGTTGCATTACCAAGGTTACAAATTATATAAAAGATGCCAAATATTATACTTCCTTAGGGATTGTATTGAAGAATAGCAAAGCTGAAAAAACAGCTTTTGTTAAACTTGCTGGATTGATTAATTGATTGTGCTTACCGCCACTTTCAGCAATATTTCAGCTCTATCATAGCGACCAGTTTTAGTGGTGGAAGAAGGTGGATTATCCGGAGAGAGAACCACAAACCATGGGCGAGTAACTGATAAAGTTTATCACTTGCGAGTCGAGTGCACCCTCGATATATTTATGAATTTGGCATTAATGAAAACGAAGTTTGTATGATTTAATTGTATTTTTTTTACAGTTGAAGCTGATTTACTGTCAAAAGAAGAAAACAAGCTGGCAGTTACTACTATGCGGGATGCTGGAGCCAGTAGGGAGGAGCAATCTCTACTGGCCAGACATATGGCACATACGGTAGAAACAGCAGACAAACACTACGATAGGTCTAAACAGACAGAAGGGAAGCACGGTGTTTTGGAAACCATCCAAAAAATATATAAGGTAGGTAATAAAAATACCGAACTCTAAGGAATTTTTTTTAAAAAGAAATGCAGCGAGACAATTTGGTACCTGACTTGGTACAGATTTGTACGAAAATGGTGGGTCGAATAAACCTGGTTGCAATGTGACACACAAGTGCATTTGAAAATGTTACACATACACAAATAAGGGTATTACAAAATTACCGAACTCCGAACAATCTTACAAAGGGAAAGTCAAAACTCATAAGTATATAAACAGACAAATTCAGTCAACAACCGGAAAACTAAAAACCGTAATGACCCTGACTTGGTACAGGCATTTCTAAACAAATGGTAGGTTGAATCGGATTTTAAAGCGCCAAACCACAAATTATTGCCCATAGGAAAAGTATGAAGGGTCCTTGAGTACAAATACTATTGTATTTTTCAGGAAGCCATGGTCTCTAGAGCAGAAGATGAAGATGAAAATGACTCAAACTAGAGATGCTTGGAGTTGATGAACTTAAGATTTTTTTTTATATTTTATCAAAAAAATACAACAAAATCTTTTATTGTTAAAATATAAAAAAAGCAAGAATAACAAAGCATGACCGCAATTTACATCATCAGGATATAGAATTACTAAGAAGAGTTTGAAGATACCAATAGGGTAATCAGAAACCGTACATCGATGAAGAATAGACAACACAATTGCCAAAAGAAAAAGAACAAAATGACAAAACATACATATAAAACTAAAGATCGTGTAACACGAATCCCACTAAATCCGGTGTGAACTCAGGTGCTCCAGAAGGGTAAACAGTTTCTGCTCCATTAGGGACCGACCATTTAACTTGAAGGGGGGAGGGGTTATGGTTTTTTGTTTCGTTCAGAAACTTTTTTTCGGACGACACAAGAGTTAGAATATTTTTTTTTGTCGCGCAAGGCGCGAATTTTTTTTCCATAATTTAGCATTAGGTTATATGACAAAAACTCTGAATCAGATTATTTTTTTTCCTCCACCAAAATCAGAATATTTTTTTCAGCAACATTGGGAATCAGAATATTTTTTCAGAACCCCCCCCCCCCCCTTTTTCAAGTTAAATGGTCGTTCCCTTAGTGATAGTAACATTTGTGTAACAATTTCACAAGTAATTGTTTTCACATTCTGAGTAACTATTTAACTATATCATGTAACATATTTCACCTCACAATATGCTACGTATAAGAAGTTGCCCATTTTCTCAAACGGTCCTATCATCAGTAAACAATTTCACAGTTATATGTAGCTTCACAGCCCAATTTCACAGATAATGTTACATATAAGGCTAACACGTAGCATTTCACATGTGAAAATGTTACACATAAGAGTTAGGACTTTTCCATATTGATAAATACATGCCTAATAGAGGACTTTTTTAGGTGCGTGAACAGCAGATAAAATCAAGTTTAATTATACATGTTCCTTAAAAATATCTGTCCATTAAAATATATATGTATTTACAAAAACATCTTACATATTTGTATTTGGTTGTACGCCAGGGTGCAGGTTGATTCGGCCATGGTCAATTTGTCCATTCATTTATTCAGAGATGTCGCTATTTTGATCTATGGATAATGTCGCTATTTTGATATATCCCAGTGGAATTAACCACTGAACCCTTTGGTGCGTGAACAGCAGATAAAATCAAGTTTAATTATACATGTTCCTTAAAAATATCTGTCCATTAAAATATATATGTATTTACAAAAACATCTTACATATTTGTAATCGGTTGTACGCCAGGGTGCAGGTCGATTTGTCCACACTACCAATTCGGCCAATCATTCTCAGTTTGTTTTTAAATCAATCCCTCAGCCTCAGGTAACTGTGTATTTGACCTTTTGGTGACCGAGTTCAATGTGTGCACTACATAAAAATAGACACATCCGTACATTGATAAAACACAGGTGATTATCACCTCGTGAGAGCCTCATATATTCTATAAATAAAATGTATGCCATGATGGCATCCCTGAAAAAAAAACGGGATCAAATTGAAATATAAAGTACACAACAGTTAAAAAACAAAAGAACACATGAAGTGCAGTTACATGTACGTGTATACACGTATGATATTCGCCGCGGTGTACATGTTGTCGGCGACAATTAAAATATTTCACCGACATTTAGGTCCTAATTTGTACATTTTCGCGGTGAAAGTTTCACCGACATTATACGGAGATTTTATGACATATCACCGCCATTTCACCGCGAAAAAACACCCGACTTGGGTGATTTCTGGCTAAAAGCCTCTGTGCGTACTGTAAGGTGTGATCCACTACATACAAGACAGAATATTTTACGAGGTGTGATCCACTACATACAAGACAGAATATTTTACGAGGTGTGATCCACTACATATAAGAATATTTTCAAATATGAGGCCTTGCTTTGAAGCTTACGGGACGCTCAACCCCTTTTACTGAAATCCGGTTCAGGGAGAAAATATGAGACCACAAATATTTTCTAACCGTCGTCTAATGTTGCGACCACATCGTTGTTATAAAGGAAGATATATTAAAGCGCATGTGATTTCATTGTAGGAGGCAGAGGGAGAGATGGAGGAGATGCAGAATAGTTACTGGTATGCAGATGAGGAGGGGAACATGGTCATGCTGAGAGGGAGAAAGGGTATTTATTGATACCTTAAGGTTTAATTATATTGGTTGAATGCTACGAGGAGACAACAGTCCAAAAACTAAGTGTATACCTTCGGAAGAAGAAAAAAGGTACATAGCATTTTTGGAAAAATCGAGTCGACACCTTTGAAAAGCTACGTCCGAACGCTCGAACATGAATCCGACCAGTTTTAGTGTCGGAGGAAGCCCGAGTACCTGGAGAGAACCACAGACCATGGGCAAGCAACTGGTAAACTTTATCATGTGGGCTGCAAGTCGAGTGCACCTTTTTTGTAATTTACAAAGTTAATAAACAGGACTGTATATATTGATAATCATGTTGATTGAATACACTTAGGCAACGACACAAAAAACATACACTGCATTACTATAGCTGTACTCAGTATGGAGAAAAATATATAATCATTCATTTCACATGAGGTTATGCTTTTTTGTAGATCTGGAGAATTTTGGTTATGAGAAGGAGGAGGCAGAGGGAGAGATGGAGGAGGAGGCGGTGGAGGAGATGCAGAATAGTTACTGGTATACAGATGAGGAGGGGAACATGGTCATGCTGAGAGGGAGAAAGGGTATTTATTGATAACTACTCTCAAGGTTTAATTATATTGGTTGAATGCTACGAGGAGACAACAGTCCAAAATTCGGACCAGTTTTAGTGTCGGAGGAAGCCGGAGTACTTGGAGAGAACCACAGACCATGGGCAAGCAACTGGTAAACTTTATCATTTTGGCTGCAAGTCGAGTGCACCTTTTTTGAAATTTACAGGACTGTATATATTGATAATCATGTTGATTGAATACACTTAGGCAATTACGCAAAAAACATACACTGCATTACTATAGTACTCAGTATGGAGAAAAATGTATAATCATGCATTTCACATTATGCTTTTTTGTAGATCTGGATAATTTTGGTCATGAGAAGGAGGAGGCAGAGGAACAGATGGAAGAGGAGGAGAAAGCAGATGCGGCGGTTGAGGATGTGACACTGAAGGACGTGGTGGAGATTACAGACGGCACTGGACCACGATCAGGTACCTTAATGAAAATTTCCAAAAAACAATTCCAGACTAGATTTTCTTTAAACTTTGCACAAACATTCTCTGTAGCGAATTATACACTTTCTATGTATGATTTTGATTATGAGAAAGTTACACTCTACCCCTGTAGTGTATTAGAGTATTGATTCTATCAGTGAGTGTCTAGTCATGCATCTGTCTGTTAAGTACTATAATTGACTGCTGTTGAATACAAGCTGTAACGGAAATAGGGATTGTAAACAATGTATAATTAAAGTATGTTTGCACTATTACATGTGTTAGTTAAATCTGGTAGATACATAGGTTAAATCCATACATCGACACAACAATTGGCGACGAGGATGAACTTGAAAGCTTATACTTAAATGTGGAATATGTTTTAATGACACAATGGCAGGTGGAATGGAAATAAATCCTGTTGCAAATTTCAATGTTAATGGTGATAAACTGTCGCAATCTTGGGTAAGGTGGCATAGAAGTTTTGAACTTTACGCAACCGGAAAAGCAATAACTGACAAAAAAAACAGAAGAAAGCTTTGCTTTTGCATTGTGCAGGACTAGATGTCCAAGATATTTTCTTCACATTAGAGGAGGAAGAAGGTGACGATGATTACGCAAAATGTGTTGCAACATTAAAGAAGTATTTTTCGTCAAAAGTGAATTTCTCGGTTGAAAGATATAATTTTCGAAGTATAAGACAATCAGACACTGAAACGGTAGATCAGTACATAACTAGATTGAAACAACAAGTGGTGTTATGTGACTTTAATGACCCTGACGCTCAGATAAGAGACCAAATTATTGAAAAATGTAAAAGCCATAAATTGAGAACGAGGTTACTAGAACAGGGTCCTGGGTTAACATTAGACAACGTAAGAACAATTGCACGAACACTAGAATCAGCAGAGAAACAAGCGAAGGAACTTGAAGGCACAAGCCATGTCGAAAATGTAAATAAAATCCGACAAAAACCGGTACCAAGTAGTAGTAGTAGTGGGGGAGGTTATTACTCCAATCCACAAGGAGGTGTAAGACCGAAACAGAATCTAGGAAGAACATCTGTATGCTTCCGATGCGGAAAGGCAGGGCATTTTGGAAAAGATGCAAATTGTCCGGCAAAAGGTGCTATAAATGTGGAAAAATAGATCATTTCGGAAGTCTGTAAAACGAAGCAGCGTAATTCAAATTCAAGGAGTTACAGGCCACAAATGAAAGGGAAAGTTTGTTATGTTGACCAGGAAAATTATGATTCAGGAAGTGAATATGCATTTATTGTGAATGAAAAAGATTCAAATGAAAATATTGAAATTAAGGTTGGTGGTGTAGAATTAAGTGTGATTATAGATAGCGGAGCATCTGTAAATGTCATTTCCAATGCAGTGTGGGAAAAGTTGAAAGAAATTAAAATAAAGTGCAAGTCAGAAAAATCAGATAAAAAGTTATATGCGTATGGAAGCAAAACACCGCTCAGTGTGATGGGTAAATTTTCGTGTAATGTTTGTTTGAAATCTCGAGATCAACGGCAAAATGTTGATGCAGATTTTTATGTTGTTGATGGAAATAATCCTTCTTTGTTAGGGAAAAACACAGCCGTAGAGCTAGGTGTGTTGAAATTAGGGATCAATGTTATTCTCGAGAATGTTAATGCTGAATATAAAGATGTATTCCAAGGAGTAGGAAAATTGAAAAATTTCAAATTGAAGTTACATATAGATTCGGGAGTGGAGCCCGTTGCTCAACAAATGTATAGAATTCCGTTCACATTGAGAGATAAGGTGGATAAGAAATTACAGGAATTAGAATCTCAAGATATTATTGAAAAAGTAAATTCCCCAACGCCGTGGGTTAGTCCAGTTATTGTTGTGCCAAAACCGAATGGAGATATCAGATTGTGCGTAGACATGCGTGTCGCAAACAAGGCTATCAATAGGGAAAGACACCCCATACCAACAGTGGATGAAATTCTGTATCAAATGAATGGGGGTGAAGTTTTCACAAAATTAGATATGAGATGACAACATTCGTAACACATAAAGGGTTGTACAGGTACAAACGTTTAATGTTTGGAATTAATGCTGCACCGGAAAAGTACCAACAAGTAGTATTACAAGTATTCCATGATATCGAAGGAGTGCAAAATATATCGGACGACATTGTTGTTTTTGGGTCTTCAAAGGAATAACATAATAAGAGAATGAAACAAGTTTTGGATAGGATTAGAGAGAAAAGGTTGACATTAAATAAGGACAAATGTGAGTTTTCAATGGACAAAATAACATTTATGGGTCATGTACTATCCAAGAATGGTATTGGACCAACATCCGAGCGAGTTAAAGATATATTGAATGCAACAGAACCGAAAAATGCATCAGAAGTAAAAAGTTTCTTAGGACTAGTCAATTTCAGTGCTCGTTATATTCCCAATCTAGCAACACTATCGGAACCGCTTCGGAAATTGACAAAGAAAAATGAGCCATTTCGATGGAATAAAGAACAACAGGACAGTTTTCAGAAACTAAAGAACTCATTAAGTGCAAATGATACCTTAGGATACTTCAGATTAGGTGCGGAAAAGACACAATTAGTCACCGATGCAAGTAATGTTGGACTCGGAGCAGTGTTGATACAAGAGTACAAAGGACAATCAAAGGTAATTTGTTACGCAAGCCGTTCACTAACGGATGTTGAAAAGAAATATTCTACAACGGAAAAGGAGGCCCTATCAGTCGTCTGGGCATGTGAGAAATTCCATCTGTATCTGTACGGAATAAATTTCGAACTTGTGACTGACCATAAACCCTCGGAAGGACTCTACAATGCTAAATCGAAACCGAATGCCAGAATTCAGAAATGGGTGTTGAGGCCCATGCCGTATAATTACCCAATTCGTTATATGCCAGGCAAGCAGAATATAGCCTATGCACTTTCTCGTCTAATAGGCAAAACTGGAAACAGTGGCAAGGAGGAAAATATAGAAGAAGAATATATTAGATTTGTCGCAAAACAAGCTACTCCAAAATCCTTGACGACAAGAGAAATCGAGGAATTTTCGAGATATGATGAAGAGATATCAGAAATTCGTGTTTCTTTAGATCAGGCCAAGTGGAACAGAACTTTGACAAACTATTATTCAATGACTGAATTTTCAAAACTCGGATATTTAATTTTGAGAGGAACAAGGATTTTAATTCCAAAACCGCTTCGCCTTCAGTGTATTAGTTTAGCACATGAGGGTCACTTAGGAATTGTGGGGACAAAGCAAATGTTGAGAAGTAAAGTTTGGTGGCCGAAAATAGATAAGGACGTAGAGAATTATGTTAAATCATGTCATGGTTGTCAGATCACTAGTACAATGCCAAATCCTGAACCGCTTGAACCGACAAAATTGCCAGATGGACCTTGACAAGATTTAGCAATTGATTTGCTTGGACCGTTACCATCAGGCCATTATATTTTAGTAGTAATTGATTACTACAGCAGATATTATGAAATAGACATTATGAAGGACACGTCAAGCGATAGGATTATTGACTCTTTAGAGAATATGTTTTCACGACATGGACTACCGTACACAATTAGATCAGCCATAATGGACCGCAATTCACATCTAAAGTATGTGAACAGTATTTGAATGACAATGATGTGAAACACAGGAAAACAACACCGTTGCACCCAGCTGCAAACGGAAAAATAGAGAGACAGAATCGGTCATTGATGAAAAGAATTAGAATTGCACAGGCCGAATCTCTGGACTGGAAGAAAGAGATTAGAAAGCACATGGAATAAATGGTATTTCACCGTCTGAACTTATGTTTAAAGGGAAATTGCGAACCAAAATACCCGACATAAAACAAAATTGTGAAGAGGAAAGAGATGTTCATTGCGAGGAGGAAATCAGAGATAGAGACATAATTTTGAAGGACAGGAATAAGTTGTATATAGACACAAAGAGAAAAGCATCGAAAAGTGAACTTTCGGTTGGAGATAATGTTTTGGTAAAACAATCACAGCAAAATAAAATGTGTACACCGTTTTGTACCTCTCCGTATAAACTCATCCAAAAGTCTGGAAATCAATGTGTTGTTCAATCTCCAGAGGGTGTGCAGTATAAGAGGAATAGTACACACGTTAGAAAGTACAATGAACCTAAGAATCATACCGAAATCGATAACCAAATGCCTGAAATGGAGGGAAAGTTAAATGAAACTCCAATACCTGCGACTGACACTAGTGATCTTGAGATATCGCGACCAAGAAGAGAGACTAAAATACCAGCGAAATATAAAGACTTTGTTGTAGTGAGAATTTGTGCAAAGTGAGAGATGAACTGTTAATTGATAGTTAGAAACAGTAGGGAATTTAGTTTAGGGACAATTAATAGTTAGGACAACTAGAAATAGAGACAAGTAATATTTATTTGATTTTCCGATAATCATGTAGTTTTAGTTTTTCCTTTTTAAATTTGGCCAATTTCTTCAAAGATTCTTTCTTTCTTATTTCTTAATAGTATAGTTTAGTTTGTTTCCAAAATGTGCCAAGTTTGATGATCTAGTCTAAGAAAGGGAGGAATGTAGTGTATTAGAGTATTGATTCTATCAGTGAGTGTCTAGTCATGCATCTGTCTGTTAAGTACTATAATTGACTGCTGTTGAATACAAGCTGTAACGGAAATAGGGATTGTAAACAATGGATAATTAAAGTATGTTTGCACTATTACATGTGTTAGTTAAATCTGGTAAATACATAGGTTAAATCCATACATCGACACAATAACCCCCATACCAGATTGAAATGGCAACATATAATATGTTAGCCAACATATAAAACTTACCAGTAAGGTAGCTTCTCAGATGAGTTATTCTTGAATGAATTTGAAATTTGAATTTTGGTGTTTAACTCCACTTTCAGCTATATCATGGCGAAATATTCTCAGAACAGAGCCCAGTATGATATATACAAAATAACTTTTTTTCTTGCATTTTAGGAATGGATGACTGGAGATGAGGGAGAGGAAGACAAAGAAGAGGATATTGGAGATAAGAGAGGAAGACAAAGAAGAGGGCATTGGAGATAAGAGAGGAAGACAAAGAAGAGGACATTGGAGATGAGGGAGAGGACGACAAAGAAGAAGACTTTGGAGATGAGAAAGACGAAGAAGAAAAGAACCCGTTAACCAAACAGGAAGGTATAAAGAAAACTGGCCCCTTACAATGTATTTTAATGAAGGAATAATGTCGCCACGTATTAGTGTTTTTTTATTTTTGTGTAGATATGCTAGATACCTGATGCTTGGTGTTAAATGAAGCTTAGATCAGGGGTTATCTACTCTCCAATTTTCGTGGTTTTACTATGAAAAAAAACTTTGTGCCGACTTGTCAAAGTGTCGATCACACGAAATGGACATATAAGTGTGATCCACTACATATAAGACTTTGTTTTATTTCTCAATTCTACGCCTGTCGTTGGATCTTGGTGCGAATAGTACTACGGATAGAGCTTGTTAAACTCTTCGTGCCCATTGTATTCGTTTTTCAAAATTATTTAATTTTCACTCGTGAGTAGGTCGCCGAAGTTGGATTGGTGTCAATCACAAGAAATCGACATATAAAAATCGAAAATTTCCCAAAAAAAAATCCTGACTAGATTTTCTTTAAACTTGGCACAAGCATTCTCTGTACCGAATTATACACACTTTCTAAGTATGAATTTAATTATGAGAAAGTTACACTCTACCCCCATACCAGACTGAAATGGTAATATGTGAGCCAACATATAAAACTTACCAGTAAGGTAGCTTCTCAGATGAGTTATTCTTGAATGAATTTGAATTTTGGTGTTTAACTCCACTTTCAGCAATATTTCAGCTATATCATGGCGAAATATTCTCAGAACAAAGCCCAGTATGATATATGCAAAAGAACTTTTTTCTTGTATTTTAGGAATGGATGACTTTGGAGATGAGGAAGACAAAGAAGAGGACATTGGAGATGAGAGAGGAAGACAAAGAAGAGGACATTGGAGATGAGGGAGAGGAAGACAAAGAAGAGGACATTGGAGATGAGGGAGAGGAAGACAAAGAAGAGATGAGAGAGGAAGACAAAGAAGAGGACATTGGAGATGAGGGAGAGGAAGACAAAGAAGAGGACATTGGAGATGAGGGAGAGGAAGACAAAGAGGACATTGGAGATGAGGGAGAGGAAGACAAAGAAGAGATGAGAGGAAGACAGAGGACATTGGAGATGAGGGAGAGGAAGACAAAGAAGAGGACATTGGAGATGAGGGAGAGGAAGACAAAGAAGAGGACATTGGAGATGAGAGACGAAGAGAAGAACCCGTTAACCAAACAGGAAGGTATAAAGAAAACTGGCCCCCTACTATGTATTTTAATGAAGGAATAATGTCACCATGTGTTTTTAATTTTTGTGTACATATGTTAGATACCTGATGTTTGGTGTTAAATGAAGCTTAGGTCAAGGGCTATCTACTCTCCAATTTTCGTGGTTTTACTCTGAAAAAAGCCCCAACTTTGTGCCGACTTGTGAAAATGTCGATCACACGAAATCGACATATAAGTGTGATCCACTACATATAAGACTTTGTTTTATTTCTCAATTCTAGGCATGTTGTTGGATCTTGGTGCGAATAGTACTACGGATACTTTTAGGTCAGCAGTAATAGACAGTTGTTTTATAATTTTATTATTACTGTACATACTTTACGTTTATGATTTTTATTATAATTGTGAATATATAACTTGTAAACTTTTATGTCTTGAGAAATAGAGCGTTGCTTTATAACCTTATTATTATAGTCTGTGGTTTTCTCCGGGTACTCCGGCTTCCCCCAACACTAAAACTAGTCGCCATGTTATACGTTTATGATTTTTATTATTATTATTGTGAATGAATAACTTGCAAACTTTTATGTCTGGAGAAATAGAACGTTCTTTTATAATTGTATTATTATAATGGTATGTGGTACTCTCCGGCTTCCTCCAACACTAAAACTAGTCTCCATGTTATACGTTTATGATTTTTATTATTATTGTAAATAAATAACTTGTATACTTTTATGTCTATGTCTTTCTCTGCCGCTATTACACTAAATAAAGTTGATGAATTACTTGCCCATGGTCGGTGGTTCTCTATGGTTAATCCGGTTTCCTCCAACTCTGAAACTGAAATAGCTGAAATATTGTTCAAATAACACAGGTAAAACAACTTTGGGACGATGATGCACTGATGTCGATACTGTGGTAACATTTTCAAAATCCGTGTAACATTTTTCACAATTCGTGTAACAAGATTTTAGAATTGAGAGAAGCCAAAGGGGATTTAGAACTTGAAGACCTAAGTCAGGTGCCATACCTCAGGCTAACCCCACAGCTGATTAAATGCTTGGATTTTACCCCTTTTGAAGATAAAGAGGTATTAGAATCCTTAGATGAACGACACAGGGAAAGCGTCAGAAGTGTTGACCAGTTAGTAGAGAAGTGGGAAGGGACAGGACCGGGCCACGCAACAGGAAGGGGGAAGGATTGGGGTCAACTCGACAATGCCCTATCAACAGGAGGAAAGTCCTATCATAGTAAGCAGGGAGGGGACTGGTGGCAACAGTCACCCGAGAGGTTTGAGGACGAGAATAGCGAGCTGGAGGCAACTTTCATAGAGACCAACCCCAGGTGGATATAAAAGTAAATCAGCTCCGCGACAATCGAAGTCGCCATCAGTTCGAAGAACGCGTCGTGATGATTTTGAGTTGGAATCGAGCAGCGATGAAAGGAATCGGGCATATATGCACGACTTGCATATTAGAAACTCAGACATACGTGCTGGTTATGCGTTCCCTAGGGGACCAGGTCTTCCCCATAGTGGGGCATTAGCCAGTAAGAGGGGTAAAGAGACACAGGATTATAGGGGTGAAATGAATGTGCCGAGCATACGAGCTGTAGCCCCGATCATAGAGAAAATGTTTGGCAGGAAAGGGTGTTGGTTTACTGTGACCCTAAATCATGACCGAAGGACCCAGAGAAGTTGCATCTCCTCGAGGGATGGGTTGTAGCGGTGGGAGTACATCCAAAGCATGCCAGTGACTTTGGCGATTACTATTTTGATCGCCTGTCCAAGCTGATGGACTCCCCTGCTGTGACTGCCTTGGGTGAGGTGGGGATGGACTGTAGCGAGGGAGCTAAACCCTTCGGTATACAGAAAAGTACCCTGCGATGGGTGTTTGCTGTCCTAGGATCTGGTAATGCTTTATGTACAGCTATACCACCATACTTTGTATTTGTGGGGAAAAGGATGAGATCAGAACTTCTTGAGGGTGCAACACCTGGAGCTTCCGGAACTGTTAGGGAGACAGGTTGGTCAAATAGCACTGTATTCAGGAAGTCCTTGGAGGAACATTTCATGAAGTATGTCCAAGGTAGAGACCCATCAGAACCACTAATTCTTTTGTATAATGGCCATAAATCACGTTTCCTTTGGTTTAATAGATTGGGCAAAGGAGCTGAAATTGATTTTGTTTGTTTTGCCACCACACACTTCACATATCCTTCAACCATTAGATGTTGGATGTTTTGGTCCATTCCAGAAAATATATGACAACTTGAAGGCAAAGTTCATGGGAGAAAATTCGTCATCATCAATACCCAAGCATTCAGTTTGTAACCTTGGTTGTAAGGCATACATGCTTAGTCTCACTCCAACAAATCTATGTTCATCTTTCAGGAAATGTGGAATTTACCTATTTGACCCGTCAGCAGTAGACGCAGTAAATTTCTTACCTTCAACAGTATTCAAAAGTAAGAAAACTCGGCCATCTAATACTGAAGTAGAACCTACACCTATAACCGATACAGAACCTGTAAATTCACCAGAACCAGTAGAGACTGTTCCAACTTCACGACAGGACCGAGAACAGGACACAACAGTGGAATTTTTCAGAAGTAAAGAGGACGTACTTTTGGACAAATCTAGAGAAACCACTAAAAGGAAAGTTCTTTCTGCAATTGTTGGGGGCAAAGCTATAACTGAAGACCACGTCATTAAGCAAATACAGACACATCAAGAGGAACAAAACAGCAAGAAACCGAAACCAGTCAACAAGAAAACTAGCAGAATATCCAACAAACGTAAACCTGGAATAACTGATGCTGATGAATTTTTAAAAGCTAAGGTCTCAAGGAAAAAAACCTGATTTTACACCACCATTTAAGTCTACTAGCTCAACAGCTGTTGTCAATAGATCTCCTGCTCCTGGTCCCTCTGGATTGCAAGTAATACCAATCAGTGATTCAAAAGGTTCACTGACTGATTTTGAGGATGATGGTACACCTTGCTGTGTATGCAATAAACACAGACCTGATCATTTTAACCAAGGATACTTTGTAGAATTTCTGAAATGGGGACAATGCACACATGATGGTTGTTGCCACTGGGTTCACCTTAAACACTGTTCTTCTGTAAGAGTTTTGAGAAGAGATGGTCAGTTCACCTGTCCATGTCATGACGAAGTTGAGGAGTAGTGAGGAACATAAAACTGTTTTATGACAATGCTGTTGTTTTAAAAACTCGTTGGATCGTTAGTACGTTAATGAAGTTAATTTGGAGTTTTTAATTTTTTTATTGTTAAAAAACGTTAGAACAAAATGGCAAGACACCACAACCAACCTTGGAACAACGTGCGCGCTGTTCCAGCCATTGTACATACAATAGAAGTGAATTGGAATAGCCGCTCCGAAACTGATACCGCCTACACAGGTAAGTGTGACGTAACACTCAATAATAAACAAGTTTTGCGTAAGTGTTTGAAGGCTCTAGATAAAGTTCATGTTAAAACATTTTAAAGGAGACTTGTATCTAGATATTTCCAATATTTAATATTTCTTTCAACGCCATGAAAGAAAATAATTTGCTATTTTCCCTTAAGCGCTCCAAAACCGATACCGCGAGGATAGTTTAATATTCCACAACCTTTCGGAGCATATCGTACCGTGTCCGGGATTCGATAGTAACCTAGATTTCGATAGGTCGGTATTTTTAGCTGTCATTCGGAACACCGTGACGTCACCAACAGGAAATCATCGATAGTAAAGCGTCTGTAGTTACTGACTCGAGAATACTACAAAAGTTCAACAAAAATGCCATTCAGAGAGGTAAGCAATAAAATTACTATAAACAACTGCCCAAAATGCCTTTTTCGCTATACCCATTTTTGTCTCCACATAATTGTTATTTTGCTTAGCAAATACAACAATGTACTCGACTCCAAATCCCTGTATGTGTCGTCTGTTACATTGTCAATAATCAGGACCATCGAAAATACATGTACCAACAATTGAAACTGAAAATGAAGAATTTTCATTTGATGACTCTGTTGAGGACAATGAACCCTATTGTATTTGTGGAGTAGTTGAACCAGCTGCATTAAATAATTAGTACCAGATTGCTGAATCCCATATTGCCGAGTCCATTTTGCCGAATCCCATATTGCCGACTTTTGCTAAAAATGACAAAATTTCATATTATTTTTTATTTAAAAAAAATATTGATGTGTATATATTTTATTGAAAGTAGTAATTTTTCGCGCAATTTTAATTAGAAAAACCATACTGATTGATAATAGGAGACGCCGATACTCATTACTCAAACAATTGAACAATGAAAATAATTTACAAATAAGTAAATGTTTATTTAGAGTTTTACTAAGTAAGAAAGAAAAAAGAAATGCCGAAAATTGTCGTTAAATAGCAAATTTAAATAGAGCTGATTGATGATTACGGTAATCTAAAAATGAACTAGTACTATACCAACAATATCCAAGCTTATCATAGGTGATTATGGTAGATTTTAATAAACGATCGGCAATTAATTATCTTCAAACAAATTTGATTAATTGAAATCATGTATAAAAGTTCTTCTGTCTGCTTGCACAATCATTCTTTTAAAAAAATCACCATGGATGTTCCTACCATAGTAAGGAAAGACAGAGGCGTCAACCTTCTACACAATGGCTACCGTTATTCAAAAGACAAGAAAAACACAGCTGGTGTACAGTACTGGAAATGTGCCGTAAGGAGCTGTACTGGCCGTGCCCACACTACTGGAAATGATGAAGTACAGCTACTTAAATCTACTGATCATGACCTTGAACCTGATATGGAAGCCACACTTTCAGCTAAGATGAAATCAGATCTCTGCGAGAGAGCAGCAGATAACCCAACTTTTCCAATGAAAGAAGTGTACAACCAGTTCATGTCTTCAGACGCACCACACCTGGAAGATGATTTATTAGAACCACAACTCAGGTCATGCAAGAGCCAGATGTATAGGGCCCGGCGACAGAATATGCCACCACTACCCACGAAGACATCAACTTAGAGGGACAATGGGCATTGACCAACGACAATCAGCAGTTTCTACTTCATCAAAACGATGACATGGTTCTATTTGCCACCGACAACAACCTAGAGATGATGGCAGCTGCAGATGTTATATTTCAAGATATCTCCTCCACAGTTCACGTAACTATTCACCCTTCACATCATCTACATGGGATTCTTCATACCAGTTGTTTACGCACTCCTTATGGATAAATCAAGTGACACTTACTACCAGATGTTTAGCAGCAATGCGGCGACATGTTGGTGTTAAGTATTAAAAATATGATCCTGATAGACATTATTCCTGATATTATTAGTGTTTTATCATATATTGATATATCTGACTTAAATGCAATACGAATTGTGTTCACTATGTTTTACTTTGAAAGTGTTCTGCTATGTTTCAAGTATAATAAAATGTAGTGCCAATAAAATGATTTTTTAAAGGATGTTGTATGTTTTTTGTTTTTTTTTATAATTTTATCTACAAACCATTAGTTGGAGACTAAAAACAAATACCATATTGCTTTACATAGTAAAAGGTGCTTTGAAAATGTCAATGAGACAATGACCCCTACAATAAAAAAAATCGACACAATAAATCAGTTCAGTTCAGTTAGTTTACACATATTTTATTCGTCTAATACACACAAAAACAAAAAAATAGACAGAAGGAATTTCTTAAATTTTCAACACAACTTATTAAAACTTGTACGGTATTGATTAGGATTGCATTGCAATCTCCAAATTTTAATTACTTCCTGTTCTGTTCGTATTTACAAAACATAAAATGTGTATTCTCTCATGTTTATGCTAGTTATTATTCACAGAGCATATGTTTTGAAATTATTTCTTGGCATCATTCATCTTGACAGAAATCATGGTTGTCTGCAGGACTAATCCACCGTTTATCCTTTTGACTTGGTGCTCGAATGCTATAATCTAAACTCCCTGGTATGTCGAACCATTTCAAAAGAAATATTTATTTAATTATTTACAATTTAGAAGCATTATTCTACTTGCAATAACAATATTTTTCATATGTCGGCAATTTGAGAATCGGCTAATTGGACTCGGCAAACTGCAAATAAGTAAGAGTTTTACTAAGTAAGAAAGAAAAACATCGGCAATTAATTAACTCCAAACAAACAAATATTTAGATTTGAATAAATATCGAATCGAGGTTACCCTGTTTCCGGTTCAGTTACCAAATTTATTAATTTCTTATCAGAATTCTTTGAAAAATTGATATGTTTTAATTTAATACATGTGTTTTAATATAATGTTACATTTTCTTTATTTATGTCTCGTAAATTATCACAAATAGAAAAACAAATCCGTTACGCTATCGAATCCCGGACACGCCAGGATATTAAAGAATATGAATGGGTGCCTCATGCTAGTAGAAAAAGTTATAATAATAAATAAATAAATAATAAATAAGCTTTATTTAGAGTCGGCATGGATAAAACAACATACAACATAAGCTCTGTTGAGCTTTTAACCGACATACACAGAGACAGAATAAATAACAAATAACAAGCATGCAACATACAGCTAAAATACAAGACTAAGTAAGCACTACATGTAAAATACTAACAGTTACAAGATAAGCAAAAAAGCAGATTAAAAGCTGATGTTATAAGTTAAGCTTACCAAGAGCTAATGTAGCAAACTATGAACAACTAAAAGTTGATATTATTAATAAAGCATACAAAGTTTATCAGCACATTAAATAAAAACTGGATATGACCTAGATGGTAGAAACTTAAACAAATTTAAAAGTCAGCACAAACTGAACATTTACATACATTTCCATTCCAAGAATTTAAAATATTCTTAAACTGATTAAGATTGGAAATTTTTCTAAATCATCAGGTAGGTCATTCCATATAGAAACAAACATATTATGTCATCTTTGTTTTTTGCAATAACAAAATTTCTTGACATTCGTTGTGTCAATGCAGTGCGACTGTGTGCCATATCTATTAATACGGCTTATATCGCACATCATCCGAACATTTTTCGTCTCTTCATCAAACTTTAATGTATCTTCAAATAGAGCACCACCTGGTCTTGTTTGTATTGTCAACTGATAATCTACGTATGTATTTACACGTTTCCCATATTCAACAAGAAGATTATTAACGTCACTTAGTTTTCTGTTAAAGGATAACACTTTATCAGAGGTCACTAACCGAGAGGCGTATTTGACCTCTGATAAAGAGAGGTTTTCGCATAGAGATACATTTGTAAGTTTTCCATTGATTTTTCCAACAAATTGTTTGGATATGTCAATCACACTTTCATTAGTATTAGATAAAACCTTTTGTTGTGAACAAGTACACCAATGTGGCAAAATGCCAGCGTCTTCACAAGTTCTACTTGTCGGGACCTCATTTAAAAGATTTAGTTCTCTTTCTATAGGATTCATATTCGTTAGAGTATCGGGTTCAAAGTCCAACAAGTTCAGCAGAGTTCTATGAATATCAAACGGCGTTGTCAACCGTCTACTATTCACTTGTAGATTCCGGTGTATGTTGGGATATTTTTTTAAAAACCAGTCAGGGAAGATTAGAAACATGAATGGTAAACGTTCTTCCAGTTTTCCAACAGATGTTTGTCGTACTGCACCAAACCTTATTCCGTGGTCGCTGAGGAAAAACAACAGTCTTATTCAAAGTGGCATCTCTACTAATATCCTCGAAAAAATTTAAATATATCGCATCTGCTTTTCTTGTATCTGCTAAAGAATCATGAATAAGCCTCGTTAAGAAAGTAAACGCAAAATATGGTAGCGATTTAAATTTGTAAAGAAACTGTTTTAAATAATCCAACATAATATCTGCCTCCGGTCGCGCATGAATACACTGATGTCCAGAATTCCAGATATGTCTTCGGCTGCAAGTGAAAACGGTCGATTAAAATAGTCCGCATGAAATGTGGAGAATCCTGCCTTAAGATAATCAAACATTTGAATGCCTGGGGCATTCTCACTATAAAGAGTTCTATATCCATGCTGAGAATATTTCTTCCAAGTGAAATCATATTTATCGAAAGGAACATTTTTCATGTCTTCTGTCCAAGGAAGTTCTTTGACGAATTTTCCAGTTGTCATGGGAACTATGTTAACAAAAATATTATCTGCTACTTTATTATAGCCAATAAGCTCAAAGGCAGACATATTCTGCAATAAATATTTTCTTGTTTCCGGCATATAACGAATCATGTTACTGCGCGATACTGAATCCACGCCTAGGAATAATATGCTTAATTCTTCAATTTTAGTTCTATTTTTTGAATATTTTTTTCACTCTTTCAGCACATCTTTCTTCTACATTTGTCTTAGTTGGAACAAAGGAAAACACATTCGTGTAAATTGCGGTATTATTTTCTTCAAAGCATCGCACGCGTATGAATTCGTCAGTAACAGATATATTAGACACAAATTGTGCACTTTCATTTATAAATGTATAAAAGTTGTGTTTTTTAGCCTCATACGGTGGCCTCCATATCACGTCGTATTTACAATAAGGAAGTGTAGGTAATGATATATTTACTACTTCCCAATTAATGAAAATAGTTCCGTTAACGCTGTAAACTAGATCTTCTTGTACAAGCACACTTCAGTTCTGTTCCATTATTCAGATGGGCTTTTATCAATGGATCATAGGGATCTAATTTTGGAATGTTACACCCTTCTGTATTGAAGAGGAAAATATTGTTAGAAAATTCAGGAATGTTTATTTGAGCCGACATTTCAACACGTTCGATACGTGACAACAATGTGAAAACTCCTAATACGATGAATATCATCGATATGAGGAAAATATTTGTCGACACTTAATTCATAACAAACGTGCAGTGTAGTTATATATATTCATTTTCTTTAATGTAATATATTCCTAACCCAGCAAACAATCCGAAGTCGGGAAAAAAATTACTTAGGTCATTTTTTTAAATTATATATAGGCTGTACACAGAATTAAAAGAAATAAATATGATTTTTACAAAAAATAATCATGCCTCTTGGTATTTGAAGCCATGACGTTATGATGTCAAAATCAGGAATACTTATGTCCACAATCTGTACAGTATGCTTACAAGGTACACAGAACGACAATATCACTTTCGGTTAATTTTCAATCAGTTGTGAAAAAATTGATTGACAGGTGACACTACCCACTATCTGTGTAATTACATGTACGCAACGAACTGAAGTATGGCTGAAAATATTGACTATTAATTATCAATGGGAACTTAATTGTATTTGATTAATACTATCAATATTACATGGATGGACAATAGAAATGTGTAAATTAAATAATTTGAGGTCAAATTGAATGCTCATTTCGACTTTAAATAAAACTTATTTGTTATTTGTATTACAAACCGTTACGTCCCAAACAAAAATATTTTTGTCGGTGTTGGTATACAACATGAATACCATAATGTTGAAAAGTGAGGTTACAAAACTCGGTCCGTCTACAATAAAAAAGGCAATACGAACCGTTTATCATTCGTGAGTTTGATTGTCTCTTTCTGGTGTTAAGTTCATTTGGCACAATGCCAGTTGTATTTGGGAAAACCGCAATGACCCTACACTTTTCCGGTGAGAAATTAATGTGTCCTTTCTGAATGCACTAGTACCAAGGTACATAGAACTGTTCTTGTCCGCCAAGTCTGGCAAAACATGACTTTCGGTGTCGATTCATCTATATTCCCCTCCTCGTCAAGTGGTACTCCATGCCTTACACTTGGGAACTCGTCTGCCCAATTTTCCTGCTAGTTTCTCTCCCTCTTTCTTTCATATTTTTTTTCTTTTCTTTCTTTTCATCGTCATGATCGTCAGTCTTTTTTTTCTTAGATGTCGTAAATCCAAACTTCGTAAGATCCATGGTTTGTTTATGTCTCGATGTCAAATTAATTGTAAATGTATAGCGAGAAGGTTTCGTTTCTCCAAGCGTTTTCTTGATCAGGAATCGGATTTGTACTGGTTCCGTCACAGTCAACGGGTGTCTCGAAAGTGAGTCCACAACAAAGAACAAAGAGTCCAGATGAGTCCAGAAGCACAAAATGATATTTAAATGCATGGTTATGATTTCTATCAAATAAATTTATATGTTTTAAATAAATTTCATATATATTTTATAAATTACAGTGGCTTTTAAGGTCCTAACAGTGGAAATTGGGGAGAGACCAGAAATATTCGTTATCGGGCGATTGTAAAAGGAATGTCAATTACGGGACCTGCATAAAATATCCGGATTTGGAGCAATGCCAATCACGTTTTAGTTTATTTAAATTTTTAATCAATGTTTCAACATTTTTAATTTCATGGATAAAATCTTTATTTTTTTTCAAAGCAAAGACATACTAGTGTATCTGTTCAAACTGACATTGGTGTTATTGTCTTTACTGTGATTTCTTATAAGAATATTTCATATTTAGTATTCGTGTGGACCCCGGACCCACAAATAGAGGCCCTACATCGTTACTAGCCCTGAAAATACGTACCCCCGCGGCAAACACGGGGAAATTAAGGTCCATCGGTCAAATGCCTGTGGTATTATGGTCCTTTACAGTTAGAACAGGATTAGCTAAATTTTCTATGACTACATTCTTTGGTTTTAAAGCTTTGTCCATTGTCTCTGGAAGCAGTGTGCTTAGTTCCACAAATTCATCAGCCCAAATTAACCTTTTAACATTGTCTGGCACTGTTGCACCAAGGGGAATTGCATGATGCATATACAGCCAAGAACTGGATGCCATACCTTGGTTTTGAATAGTACATGTATAGCTCATTGGCTCTGTACGATCTGTTGGCACATCTACCGGAATTATAGGTTGACCTGTTGACGATTATTGCTCATTCTGTCCTGGCTGGTCAACACTGGTGAGTTGTGATGCCATGTTAGATTGTTCTTGCGAGTCCATTCGCGATTCCAAATCTCCAACTTGTTTTTTTTTAAACGAGAAATAGATTGTACTAATGACTGAACACTTGTCTGATCTAAAATAAAATTTTGCGTTGTTCTTTCCTCAATACTTTTCTATTTCTTGGCTTTGGGCGGCATTCTAAACAGTTGCAAATATCAACTAAGTGAGTTATCTTGAATAGAATCAATTATGCAAGGCCAATAAATCACTTTTCAAAATTTGTTTCATTTTTTGGGCAAAGCATATGTTATTATATTATATATTGTAAATGAGTTGTATACATGCTTTTAAGTTCATATTGTATAATAACAATATATATGAACCGATATGTACATGTAGATGACATCATCATGCTTATAGTAATCATTTTACGTCATCTACGTATTCAAGATAATAGCTTAAAATTTTACAATTTTTAATCATTAATATAATATATGCCTCAAGCGAAGATACTAATAGGGAGGTCAGGCTATTTTCTAAAGCAAGGAATTTTCATATATAAATATGACAGCTGTGTAGATTTCTTCAATACCATCACAGAACAGTTTAGTTTTTGGGAAACGGACAAGTGGTTCAAAAGTTATGCTCGATTCAAGTATAGAAATTTACTCCTAAATTTTATCCAAGATGGCCACCATTTGTGCTGTATTTATGGCCGAATTCAATGCAGATTATTGGTAAAAGACCGAATTCTACATGTAATATTCTTTATTTTGCTTGAAGATTGTTTTTTGTTTTTTTTAAAGGAACATGCTTCAGTATTGGCATTGTTTGCTTACTTTTTAAAAAAATTGGTCAGTTTCCAGGTTAGCAGTCATTTTCGAAAAATGAAAAAAGATGCTAGTCTAGATTTCTGTGCTAGTAGTGACTGCTAAGATATCAAATGATAATACACAGCTTTGTCTCAAGTAAACATTTGCACTTCTGACTGCCAATTTCAGTGTTAATATTGGTTCTTTTTCTCATCAAAGAAAAAATATGTTGGTGCCAATATGGCTTTGAAGCCCCTTTTTTGAATGGCACCAAATTGTCAAAATGTTGAAATCAACCTATGAAACCCATTTATAGAGCAATTTTTCCTATTGAAATTGTATTTATCCTGATAAAAGCTTAAAAAAAGTATAAATGAACAAGGTATTCCCATTTCAGGCTTATATTTTCTTTAAAAATCAGATTTTGCATCTAAAAGGAGCATTTCTGATAGAATTACCTCCCTTTTTATTTTTGCAAAAAAATAGGTTTTACTGGAGATTTCAATAGGAACTGGATTTTCTAACCATTTCTCAGTTATGCCCAAAGCCATCAATTGTTTTCCTACATTTAGAACATTTGTAAAAACATCTTCCATTAGAAGATTGTTATCTTGCCTTTTAATTGCAAGTTTAACCCTATTTCTTATTTTCCTTATAAATGTGTCAACATTTGATATTTCAAAAAATACATTTTCCATTGCAATTGGAACATTTTCTTTAAAAGTTAAATCTGATGACTCCTCAATAATCGACAGCACTTTAACCCAGAATATATAACAATTTGTAAGCTGATCATGTTGACTTTTAGCGAGAGGCAACTCTTCTGGAAAATATATAAAGTGTAATATAATAAATAATTTGTACATCAAATCGAAATCTAAAAGGTGTAAATCTCATGAAATTAAGAACATAGACACATACTTGCAATAAATTATTAATTTTTGATGACATCATGGGAATCTTGGGATATAGAAATAGGACACAGCTTCATGTGTGGTAAAAAAAAAAAAACCTTCTGAAGGGAGAGCATAGGTTGTGTAGAATCTACAAATACAAAGCTATGTCCGTTGTTGCATGTCCTCCTACTCCGAATGGAGAAACTAACAGTGTGAAATGAACATATTCAAAGCCAGTGTGTGTGTCAACTGGGGATGATTAAATCCAAGGTGCCATGTTCGAAAAAAAAAACTTCATTGTGACCCCTGAAAGGCTTGTTACAAGGCTAAATTTGTTCATATCCATTATACCCGCCTCTTCAAGGACAGTCAAAATTTTAAGCCCAATGACCCATCCTATTCCTCAAAATGTGTTTATTATTCCCCTTCCGGATTGTCTTCTTGTTGTAATTCACCAAGTTCTTATTTTTTTGTTTTCACATTTTCGCCTTGTCTCTGGATTGTGGTCTTTGGATATTCCCCTTTAATTTGTTGCTTCGGTAATTTTTTGCCAATGTTTTATTGCTTGTCCTCTTTTCAACTTGAATATATAAGCCGAAATATTGCTCAGTGCATGTTCAGCAATCAATCGTTCAACTTTAACTATTAGTTCCAAATGAATGCTTTCATGTTCACTTACATGTTACATCAATACCCAAATAAACCATAATAAATTAGATTTGAGCATTTGATTAACTGAGAAAAATTCAGTCAAGTTAAGTATATCACAGCAGAATTAACATCATATATAAAGACAAAGGATCTGAAAAAAAATTGATTTTAATATCATTATTAAAAAATCAGGAATAAAGTCCTCATTTATATTGCTTGTCTTGTAAATTGGTGAAAAAGGGAGTTATGGGTATTGACCCATAACTCCCTTTTTCACCAATTTCAAAATACTGTTAAGTTTTAAATTTGACAAAATTAAGTTCCTGACTAACCCCCTGCCCTGCACCTCTTTTGCCAAAAGAGGGGGGGGGGGGAATTGTCATGTCCTATCAAACGATCTTTTCAATGAACATCCATATGATTGTGAGACTAAAATATCATTCTAGTTCAAGGGCCTTTCAAATAAAATGTTAATGTTTGCGCTAAAAAAAATCAATAAAGAAAGCCGACGATTGTGTTGCAATCTATTGGCGGGAGTTATTTCCCATCATGTGGAAGCGCCAATAATAACAGGGGGACGCAGGTCATTTCGTAACATTTGTTAATATTGAAATCTAACGATTTCATCCACAATATATATTTTTCGTAGCCTATGCTATCATTTAAAACGTACCAGTGTAATTTCCTATTGTGATGAGTTGGTAAATCATGTCATTTGTTGCACCACGTGCTTCCAGTTCAGCTCCGACCCAATTTACGATAGACTCGTCCGGAGACTGAATTTTACCGGCCATGTCAAGGGGGGTAGTGGTCTTTATGTTATCTAAAACAAATGTTGCTGAGTTAATTGAAGTGAAAAGATATTTGCATAGGCAAGAAGAAAGGTAAACTTGAGTTCCGCGATTTCCGTTTGATTGAATCACGTTGAATTTCACAAAAAAATAATTGCCTCAAGTTTTCTCTTGACGAGATAGATTCCGAAAAGGGGGATTTTCCCTCAAACGGCATTATCCAATCAAAATTGAAAGCTTCTTCTGTCATGTGATAACTTTATTTTTAGGGTAAAACATCAGCAACATTTGTTTTTTTTCGATCTCAAAATAGAAGTGGGAAAAACTTCGGTGCCATTTTTGTGGCTACCATGTTTTCCGACAAAAGTGGGTATCCAACAGACAACAAAATAACAATGTAAACTATGATTTATTTGATTAACAATATTTTTTATATAATTTTTAAACATTACCTGTACGATATAAACACATTTCATTGCACATTTTACGCGACATTTTTTTATATTGCAAATAAAAAAAACTACTGATTGACTGTTAAACTCAGAATATAAACAAAATGGCGGAAGTCACTGACCTCCCTAATACTAATGAAATAGCCCGATAGTTGTCCGGATCATTTGGATCACCTTCGTTTTTATAAATGGCTTTAATGATTCCCAGGGTCCATACATCAGGACTCTCCACTATCAAATATTAAATTAAACAGTTTAACATAATATGGCAAAACAATTTAAGTTGTTTTTAAATATTCATTAACAATATCGTCTAAGCCAGGCGCTTTTGAATTTTTCAAGTTTTTAACCGCTTTAATGACTTCATCCTCTGTAATTTCAGAACTAAGAAGATCAACGCCATTTTGGGAGTAAATTCTTGAAAAATCATCAGAGCTGGCCTCGTTCTCACTACTATTTAACTCTTTAAAATATTCGCAAAGGCGATCAAGATCGGGTTAGAACTTGCCAGGTGACCAACTGGATGATGAAAGCTGATAACTGACCCGTGGAAAAAGGTCTGTTGCATTGTTGAGGTTCAGCAAAGGTAGGTGTTTTATGCATCATTTTGTAGATAAATTATCGTAGTTTCAGATGATGTAGGCCATTCCTCCATGCTGGCGTCCGTCGAGTTGAAAAAACGCGAAAATCGCGATGACCTAGATTTTTTACAAATGAACGGTTACGTACCTTGTAGTATATATATAGTATCTAGGTAAAAACAAATTACCAGAAACAAGTGCCTGTGAGTGTACACTGCGAATAAGGAGAGAAAACAGCTAATAATCCCGAATGTTTCCTTCAAATACAGAAAAGTGGTGGTCATAGATACACAAACCACAGACTGTCTGTTTGGTGATAACTTGGACAAGGAACAACAAAGTTCCATGTCTGTTTATCTTAAATAAATAAATGCCGATTTCCATTAAAACGCCAAGGCGATTAAAGAAATCTTCGTCTTCATTATCCATATTCCTACATTTATCTGATATAGGCAAAACAATAAATTAAGAAAAAGTAAATAATATATCTTATAATATTTTTTAGAATAATTAAAAATTTGTGAAAACAATAAATTAAATCAACGTAGTAAACCCTGATTTGAAACGTAATACACAAGAAATTAACATCAACAATATCAAAATTAATCTAAATATAATATTATTATGATTTTCTAAGCAGAGAACGGTGTAGTGATATAACCTTGGTCTGCGGACAGTTGGCAAACCTGGCAGTCAATAACCTTGGTCTGCGGACAGCTGGCAAACCTGGCAGTCAATAACCTTGGTCTGCGGACAACTGGCACAGTCAATAACTTTGGTCTGCGGACAACTGTCACAGTCGATAACCTTGGTCTGTGGACAACTGACAGTCAATAACCTTGGTCTGTGGACACCTGGCACAGCTCCTTGGACGATTCGAGTTTTTAAATCACCACAAGTTTTGAATCCAGATTAGACATCTTTTTATTATAGAGTGAAAGCAATGGTGTGTTGTTTTCATGTATGCATTGCTTTAATTGGAGTATATTATAATTGGAGATTAGTGTTGATTTTGATGAAATATCCCCGTTGGGTAGATTGACCATTAGAATTTTAAATAGATCGACATTCATAAGATGATTAATAACGCAAGACAACATTGAATTATATAACCAGTAATATGGATAATATATATATAATGTGACGATTATGATTAATTTTTTAAATCGACGCCCTTCAATAATTATATGTGACACTTGTTTGTGTACGTAAACTAAAATTTCTATGACTGTGATGTTATTGTCAGTTGCGGCATTAAATGCTTCATATTCTGTTAAAGAAGTCTTCTGTGCCTGTTTGAAGTAGGAATTCTTTGAATTTAGATGAAATTGAAGTATAATGTTTCCATTTTTCAGAAAGTCTGTGTTCTTTCGATTCCAACACACTTAAATTGTTGATTGATTCTATGTCCACTTGAAGATTTTGTCTAGCATCATTTCAGATATTTTCAGTTTGCGAGTAGTGTTTTGAGAAGTTAACGTGGTATAGTTCATTATCTTTTGGTGTCTGAGTCTATTCGTCTAGTATCCATAGTGTATACGCTTAAAGTTGTTTTTGCGTTTCTGCCTTTAACATGAGTTTGCAGATAGCATAACCATAAACATACAATTAGGCATCAAGAAAGTGACGATATTCCGTATAATGCTTTATTAGTTGTTGCCGTGTGCAGTGCTAGACGTGCTGGACATCGCCTGGTCGCAACGGCGACCAAAGCCACATTTGGGCGACTAGATATTGTGAAGACAGGTAGTAACTGGCCAAATTTAAATATCTGTGCGAGTACCAATAGTATTCTATATACATCTTATTTTCCGGGTACTCGATAAAGTAAATACGATTCTACTTTCATTTTGAGGTTACGTAACCAGACGAGGTTTACCGAGGACGCATTCCAGGACAACCGCGGTCGATTCCGTACCTCGTGTGGTCTAGGTAACGAAAACGAGAATTACCGATTGGAGTATTCGAAAAACCTCGGGCGATTCCGTACCTCGTTTTGTCTAAGTAATCAAAGCGAGGTTTAACGACTGGAGTATAATGGCGGAGGGGGTCAAGCTGGAGCTTTTTTGAAGAGAACAAGCGTTTCAGAGGCCAAGAGACCCTCAAAATATTTAAAGTAAGTAATATAAATATGTTTCATTAAGAGCAAAATGTATAATATTCTACCGGAGTGCAAATGTGTTAGACTCGCTATCTATACATGAATATCTCGATTCACCGGAATAAATCTCTACTGCAGGCCTTTATAATGTGTTTTCGAATTGTTGTTTTTCATATTAATACTATAACGTAAAAATCTTTTTCGACAGATAACTTCTATTACAGGAATTTGTTTTAAATGGAATAATTTGTTGACACTGACTGATAGAATTATCGCGGAAATTCCCGTAGTTAATTTTAGAACCACCGGAATCAATTTATGATTTTTTTAAAACCACAATAAACAGTGATATTTATTTTGGAAAAACTTTGTAGGTACGAACAAAATAGGGCACTAAGGAAAGTACAGGAGGGATGGAGAACCGGGAGGCCGTGGTTGACACTGGACCATACTAATAATTCCATGGACTGTTCATGGTGTTACCAACGCTGTCAAACTGGAGACTTTGAAATCCCACGAAATGAGTAAAGTCCACATCAAGAATCGGGATATTATTGCAGGGGAGTTACAAGTAGCTGGTGATTATGAAACTGAGGCAAGCAAATGTGTGGAATCAATGAACAAGTCGGTCATTGACAAATTATCTGTCTTGTTTAGGAATGCCCATGCTTTGTCTTTGGCTGGGAGATCCTTCAGTTATTTCGAGTGGATGTGTCAGTTAGACACAGTGAAAGGACTTGATATAGGCAAGACCTATTTGAACCGCAAACGGGCTAAAGAGTTTACTGACTATATTGCAAAAATACATATGAACAACATCAAAAACAGTCATTCTTACCTTTACTTTTATGCTTTAAATTTCGCAATTTTCTGTTTTTATTAGTATTTAAGTAATAAATACTCACCTTTGATATGTTCACTACACATATAGCACGTGTAGTGAACATATCATTGGAACAACAAACCTATTTTTTTTTCATTTGGCAATTACTTACAACCTCTTTAACTACTCGTGATATTCATTTGGGGTTTAAGTATAAAAATAACAGGACACTTATTCTTACCAATAAATATTCACCGACCAGCTGTTTACTGGTGAAGAGAGGAGGATCCCTTTCTTTTTTGACGATTTTCACTTTTGCCGTTCCAGAGTTATTGGACTTGATATGACGGAAAATAGGATTTTTACCCTATGTCGTATGATAACTTGAGTAGTGTTTCTCAGAATGTTTTGAAATTTTATCAGCAGCTTACCGGTGAAGAGAGGATGCTCCCTTTCACTTTTGCCGTTCCAGAGTTATTGGACTTGATATGACGGAAAATAGGATTTTTACCCTATGTCATATGATAACTTGAGTAGTGTTTCTAAGAATGTTTTGAAAATTTATCAGCAGCTTACCGGTGAAGAGAGGTGGGTCCCTTTCATTTTTAGTCGGAACAATCAGTAATGTGCTCACAGTAGCTAGTTTTCGATAGAATTACTCTCCATCATAGTGTAATCCAAATGTTGTAAGTGATCCAAATGTAGTAAATGATCTAAATGTTGTAGATAATCCAAATGTTGTAAATGATCCAACTGTTGTAGATAATCCAAATGTTGTAAGTGATCAAAATGTTGTAAGTGATCCAACTGTTGTAAGTGATCCAAATGTTGTAAGTGATCCAAATGTAGTAAATGATCTAAATGTTGTAGATAATCCAAATGTTGTAAATGATCCAAATGTTGTAGATAATCCAAATGTTGTAAGTGATCAAAATGTTGTAAGTGATCCAAATGTTGTAAATGATCCAAATGTAGATAATCCAAATGTTGTAAGTGATCCAAATATTGTAGATAATCCAAATGTTGTAAGTGATCCAAATGTTGTAAATAATCCAAATGTTGTAAGTGATCCAAATGTTGTAAATGATCCAAATGTAGATAATCCAAATGTTGTAAGTGATCCAAATATTGTAGATAATCCATGTGTTGTAAATGATCCAAATGTTGTAAGTGATCCAAATGTTGTAAATAATCCAAATGTTGTAAGTGATCAAAATGTTGTAAGTGATCCAAATGGTGTAAGTGATCCAACTGTTGTAAGTGATCCAAATGGTGTAAGTGATCCAAATGTTGTAGATGATCCAAATGTTGTAAATGATCCAAATGTTGTAGATAATCCAAATGTTGTAAGTGATCAAAATGTTGTAAGTGATCCAAATGTTGTAAATGATCCAAATGTAGATAATCCAAATGTTGTAAGTGATCCAAATATTGTAGATAATCCATGTGTTGTAAATGATCCAAATGTTGTAAGTGATCCAAATGTTGTAAATAATCCAAATGTTGTAAGTGATCAAAATGTTGTAAGTGATCCAAATGTTGTAAATGATCCAAATGTAGATAATCCAAATGTTGTAAGTGATCCAAATATTGTAGATAATCCATGTGTTGTAAATGATCCAAATGTTGTAAGTGATCCAAATGTTGTAAATAATCCAAATGTTGTAAGTGATCAAAATGTTGTAAGTGATCCAACTGTTGTAAGTGATCCAAATGGTGTAAGTGATCCAAATGGTGTAAGTGATCCAAATGTTGTAGATGATCCAAATGTTGTAACTGATCCAAATGTAAATGATCCAAATATTATAGATAATCCATGTGTTGTAAATGATCCAAATGTTGTAAGTGATCCAAATGTTGTAAATAATCCAAATGTTGTAAGTGATCAAAATGTTGTAAGTGATCCAACTGTTGTAAGTGATCCAAATGGTGTAAGTGATCCAACTGTTGTAAGTGATCCAAATGGTGTAAGTGATCCAAATGTTGTAGATGATCCAAATGTTGTAACTGATCCAAATGTAAATGATCCAAATATTGTAGATAATCCATATGTTGTAAATGATCCAAATGTTGTAAATGATTCAAATGTTGTAAGCGGTCCAAATGTTGTAAATAATCCAAATGTTGCAGATAATCTAAATGTGGTAAATGATTCAAATGGTTTAAAGGATCCAAATGCTCTTCAGAAATCAGAAATTATGAATCTATGTATATATATATATATTACATATATATACAGTAGAACTTCGCTGGCTCGAATTCGAAAGGACTGTCAAAATCTGTTCGAGCTATCGGTAGTTCAAGCCGCCGAGGTTCCGTAAATTTAGAGAGAAAACAAATCCGGTTCTGACCCGGGGCAGTTTCATTACGCTATGATAACTGATGCACAGTAAAGTGGGCCTTTCTCGTAAAAAATATTTCAGAAATAATGAATTTATATATTTAAAAACAATATAAAATTATTCTCAATAATATAACTTTAAATACAATTTTGCAGATTAGTTTTCTATTTAATAAAACAAAAAATCCCAAGATATATCTAATCTAGCATCAGCTTCTTTATGAACACTTTAAGGACGCTGCCTAAGCATACGAAAATGTCTAATTGTGGTTCTTACAGCCGGTGGATGGAGGCCATGAGGAACAAGTCGTAGTCATCGCCGTATGCGAGGACTAACCTGAATTCAGTTGTTGCTTTTGCTTTAACATGTTCTTTATACATTTTATTTTGGACTAGGATTGGAAGGTTCTGGATGTTTTCTATGTTAAATTTTTCTTCCGGGGTTTTAGAAAGAGTGAAATTACCGAGAGTGCACATAAGAAGTTGAGAGATACCAATAGCCTGGTCAACTTGGAGTAAGAAAAACATGGAGTTCACAAGATCATATTGCTCCAGGTAAAAATAAGAAATTAGAAGCAAAATGGACAGCCTTATTACATAGTTAGTAAGTTAAATCACGATACTTACGTTATAAGAAACTGTGAAACGCACAAAGAACATTCATCACCGGTAAATATATCCAGACTCAGGTTTGGTACTTCATTACATGGCGCTTCCTTCTGCCCATTCAATACTTTAATTTTGACATTATACAATATATGTAACAAATAACAAGTTTTTAATTATTTGGACGTATATTTTGTAAAAAGAACATGATAATATCAATATAGACATTTAGAAATATGAAGGTATATATATAACGTTTATATATTTATTTTATATATTTATACATACAAATTTAGAAATAAACTGTTTATTGAAATACGCATATATATATATGTGTGTATACAAATAAGTATAATATGCTGATGTAATGTACAGCAAGTTTAATATGAATATTATATTTGAAGGTTACGTTTCCTGTGTTATGTTTCCAGTGTTATGTGTCCTGTTATATGTTTGCAGTTTGATTAATAATATGTGATTAACGTATCTGGATATTGTCGTACGACTGTGGAGATATGGAGCTACAGTGTTGGACGTTTAGTGAACAATCGTGATTGGTGGCGTGTGTCCGGTGTATTGACTGACTTGTATCATTAATGTTTTTTTTGTTTTTTTGTTTCATTATCTTTATTAATTGTTTAAAAAATTAAAATGTTTATATTCAAAGTCTAAGTTTTGTACTCCATATATTATCAATACAAGTTTGCCACCACTTGACGTCCGTCACAATCATACAGGTAAATTATGATGAACTAACCCACTAGACCACTCGGTAACCGCGGCCCCTCCTTCACTGAAGAAAGATATCCGGCTAAAGATATGGTTTTCTTAGACTGGCGGCAGGTTATCAAACTGACAAAAATTGCAACTGGAAGGCCTTTGGTACACTGATTTAACGGTTACATTAAAAATAATCTTTTATTATGTATCAAAAATAAACGTGAAAAATAATGTCATTCATATGCCCGTAGCATTTAACAGGGAGATACAAGATTGATATTTCCTATATCAGGGTGCGTCTAAAGCAAAGCCAACATATTTTGTACAAATAATGTTTATGTCACACATTGTGTGTTGTCTCTTATATGTGTATTTTGCTCTGTTACAATGCATGTTTTCTGTATTTATTTCTGTGTTTCTCTATATTTTGCTCTTTTTATTTTTCAAGTCAGACATAAATAAAACAAATTATATTTACTCACAGTCAATAATGTGAAGATGAAGATCCTATGGTTTGAATGGTTAATTATATCCTTGCTAAAGTTGTTGAATAGAAATTGAGAGTGATTTCAAGTATCTCTTCAAAACTCAAATATTTTCTGGATAGAATAATGTCTTAAATAATATATTTTGTATCTCCGTTGTATTGAATAATCCATATATAATATTGATAAACAAAAATAAAATAATTTTAGAATTTTCATATCTCCCAACACGTGGGTCAAAAACGAAAGTACATATATACGTATATGCTACAATGGGAAGTAAATAAACAAGCCTAAAATTAGTAACACTTATGAAATGACTAAAAATCCGTATTCATTTTCATTGATAAATTTAATTGCATTGTACTAACACGACTAACACTATTTAAGAATGACATGCTACTAATATTAACGTGGCCAGGTTAAGGTACTGTTTTTCCACTAACAAATATAAAGATTTCATTAAAGATATTAATTGTGAAAATAAAATAAAAAAAATAAAAATAATGAAATACACATTGTACCATGTCTAGAACGAACTTTGTGCTTTATTAAGATTGACAAGTTTGATAGAACAATGTAGAACATTATATAGACATCCACTTGTAATAAATATACTACCCGTTTCCAAAAAAAAAAGGAAATATTTTTTCGATGGAAAAAAAAGAAGTTAGACAAGTTAGTCTCTGAATATCATTCAACATGAGTCTCCGAAAGGCGATTTTTCATGGTCTTAAATTCAGAGAACCTCAACACATCAATTGGAAACATAATTTCAAGATAATTATGGATGCTGTTGAAGATTATGCCAGAAGGTGGATAAAGAGAGAAGTAGACCAAGATCCTGAGTTAGAACAATTATGTCTCTAGTACAAGGTCGGATTCACAAACCCAAAAATTGTGTTAATAATCGACCTAAGTCTGTATTTAAAGACCAAGAAGCTGTTAAGTGTCTTTCCTCTCTTCATGACAAATATGTTATCGTTCCTGCGGACAAGGTTTCCAGCAATATCGTGTTTGTATGTAAATCATATTACTTCGAATGCCTAATCAAGGAATTGAGCATAAATAGCAACACCTCTAGTAATACCACATTTAAACCAATTTCGTTCGACAAAGATGAAATCCTAGCTAACCACAGATCATTCATGACCTCTTTAAGCATTCCCTCTGGTAAAGAGTCTGAGGATTTACCCTATTTATATTGGATACCTAAACATAAGACACCATACAAAGAAAGGTACATAGCGGGATCATCAACTTGTTCGATGAAAGAATTGTCTATTCACCTGACAAAGATTCTGTCTGCAGTAAAAAAAAGGACAACAGAAATATTGTGAAACTGTTTACTCCCGTAGTGGCATAAATCACATGTGGATTTTGAAAAACTCTAAAGATCTTTTGGATAACCTGAAATCAAGATCTTTCTCTCACGTATCCTCCATCAAAACTTTTGATTTTTCAACTCTATATACCACCCTACCGCATGACAAATTAAAAACCCGCTTAAAAGAAACAATTCACAAAGCTTTCAGTCATAGAAATTATGACTAAAATTTTTTTCTGTTAGGCTACAATTCCACATATTTTTCAAACAAAATTGAAAAAGGTAAAACATGCTGCTCCGAGGAACAAGTGATCAGTATGCTGGAGTTCCTCATCGATAACATATTTGTCTCCTTTGGAGGGACACTGTTTCAGCAGGTCGTCGGCATACCAATGGGTACGAATTGTGCCCCTCTTCTAGCCGATTTATTTTTATACTCAGTCGGAGTTTCTTCAAATCATATAAAAAGATTCGCCTTATTCGATCTCTTAAAAAGTTTATATTCCGATACCAAGATCTTGTCGAAATATGTTCCCTCTCTGCAGACACGATGATAAACGATGCATTTGCATATAGTGAAAATGTATAAAGATAAGGGAGTCAACAAAAATGTCAAATTTTTTTTTTATCAATGTGTGACGTAAAATTGTTTTTGACATTTGCTTCACTGGGTTTGGTACTGCTTTGACAACTATTCTACCTATTTTGTTCCAGTATTGTTATAAATATTGTTATCGTGACGGCCGGAACCTTTGAGCCGTAATGAAACCGGGCGGTTTGGCGCTTTAAAATCTCATTCAACCCACCATTTCTTTAGAAATGCCTGTACCAAGTCAGGGTCATTACGGTTTTCACAGTTTTCCGGTTGTTGACTGATTTTGTCTGTTTATATACAGCCGGGAAGCCATAGACTGAATCGATCAATCAATCCATTGGATGTCAATATTGCCGCGCTAAGGGCAGACAACCTCGATTCAACGCACAGTTGGCGCTTCATAACTACGTAAACAAAATCGTCCGCGATACGATACCTCAGAAAAACCTGTTGGGAAACGTTGAAATAACCGTTATTCGTGTTTTTTTTATATTTATCACAAGTTTATTCTCACAGGCTAATGACTAATCGTTTTTGACAGCTTTTCCGTGTAGAAAAAGGGTGAAAATCGGTATTTTTCCAGTGACCTATTTCTAGCATCTCGTCGCCTAAAAATATGGCGGGGAAAAAACCTCTATATTTAACTGACACAATCACATCCCTCTTAGCCAATCACATCAAAGATGGTAAAAATAAACTCTAAAATTAGTAAGGAATCCCATACAAAACATCAAATCCCAGCATGCTTAGCGAAAAACTATATTTTGACCTCAAAAGGCAGACACCATTTCAGTGTATTTTCGAAAGAAAATAGCGATATTTCTATTTGTTTCAGGCTTATATCTGCAAGCATTACATCTGCAGATTGTTCTCATGTATTTTAATATTGCATTCGTTTCAATTCCAGTATTTTAGATGTGAATGTTGACTTACATATTGGAAATATTCCAAGATATAAACAGCATTTGAACCACACATCCATGTCGTCGTGTGAGATTTCCAACGTGACCCCTCATTTTTTCCATTTTTAGTCTCTATTTGAAAGCTTACGCTTGATGGCTTCACTTATTGATTCCCTAATTAAAGGAAAAACAAATTCATAAAAATGTAGCAGCTCAAAGCCTGAAAATGGCTTAGTGTCACCTTTCTTGCAGGATTTTCCAGGTGTAAACCATTCCATATCTCTGTGTGTACATTTCATTATTTAATTTACAGATTCCTTCATTGGTTTATATTAATGTGCATGAATATTATTTGACCCCTAGCTCTTTTCTTTATACTTGTTCTCAGTTTGCAACATTTACATTTATAAACATTTATGTTAAAATCCAACTGTACAAAGGTCCATCCAGGCAGAGATCCAGGTCCATGCAGTGTGCCCAAGTGTGGTATTGGTAAATTTGATCCTTCAAACAGATATGTACATTTTTTTTCAGATTATGTTTACAGGCAATATTATAAGATTACTGATACTGATTGTTACATGTATTTGTAGGAGATGTGAAAGTGCATTAAACTTCATTTTTGAAATTTAAAGCAGGTGAACCTGATGAGGCATCAGATGCAAAGAGAGCATGCACAGATAATGAAGATAACAATTGTTTTTTTTAATCCAATTTCAGCCTTTGCTCAAACCAATCTAATCATAGAACTGAAATTGACTGTTTATCTTTTCAGCAAGAAATTAGGGACGGACCATTTAACTTCCAAGGGGTGGGGTATGTTTTTTTTCTAAACAAATATTCTGATTCCCAATGTTACTGAAAAAAATATTCTGATTTTGGTGGAGGGAAAAAAAATCTGTTTCAGAGTTTTTGTCATATAACCTAATGTTAAATTTTGTAAAAAAAAATTGCGCTTTGTGCGACAAAAAAAAAATATTATAACTCTCATGTTGTCCGGGAAAATTTTTCTGAATGAAGCAAAAAACCATAACCCCCCCCCCTTGCAAGTTAAATGGTTGGTTCCTTAATGTTTTAATTTCAGAGAAGTTTTCACAGTATGATGATACATTTTCTTCCTCACTTTGTCATTCTCATTACAACAAATTTATTAACAATTCACAGTTCAGTGCATTGTTTGTGAGAAAAATTGTCGCAGTAATGACATCATATGGTTTTTAAAACTGTAGGCGAGGAAAAGAGAGACTTGTTTTTGAAGTATTTCAGTTTTAATAAAAATATAGAGAATGATCGATTTAGATGTTGTCCCTATTGTTATAATTCTTTTAACTTTTTCTCTAGATCTGATGCAGCAGAGGAGAAATTGGCTCAAACCTCTTCATACTTGCAGGATTGTTTAAGTAAACAGTTGTTTATTGAAAAACATAAAAGTTACAGGCCAGAATGTTGACATCTATACTTTTCAGATGATATTGCAGTTTGTCGTCAAAGCTTTTGAAGAAGAGAGTTCTTTACTTTTACCTGAAGTTTATGACAGATATAAACTTCTCTTACATAAAAATGACCTCAACATTGTTATTGACACTATGACAGTGACAAAGATATGTCCAAATTGTTACACTTCACTCAGTTGATATTTAATATGTTAAAATCTGTTCTTGGCAGAGCTTTATTGTGTTATGTACCAAAAAAGAAAAACCTTGGTCGTCTGATATACAGAAATGATGCAGATGTTTTAGGAAGTTGCCATTCACTATTTTTGGCAAATCATCGCTCATCAAACCAAATTGCCCTGATGGAGAAAGAAAACTTAAAATTAACAAATACAATTTCTTCTCTTATTACAGATGATTTAAAGAAGAATACAAAGCATGAAAGTCTTGAACATGCAGCACAAATTTTGAGAAATGTTATTAAATTGTGTGTTTCAGACAGAATAAAGACTGACAGATTACCAGATATTGACAATTTTAATTGTTGAGATGAGATTTTTAAGATCCACCCTTTCTTGTGGAATTTTTTATTTAGATTTGTGAACAAGATTACAATTATTATGATAATGCTGCCTTGAAATATTGTATTAAATGTTACACAATTAAATAATCAAATTACCACAGGATTGTTTTCATATGCTGACTAGATGTTAATATAATGATATTTTAGTATCCCCTCACCTATGAAGTTGTAAAGTATTACAACCTCCTATCTGTGCATCCATCCACAGGGACTCGGATAACTATTTCTCACAAATATGCGCTCTCGGGCAATTTGTTTTTTTCTACGAGATTGCCATCGCCCGAGAGGGGTTATAAAAAAACAATAGCCGAGGGCAAAATATAAACCAGGTAAGCACAGAAACAAACCAACAACAACCAACCGATATAACACAAAAAATCACAAATGCACATGAAAAACACAAACTCCCGAATAATCTAAAGAGAACTCGGGTGATCCGGAAGGGTAAGCAATTCCTGCCTATTGCAATACATCTATGCGTGTCCATCATCAAGTCTGGTAGGATTCTAATCCAGAGAAGGACAAAGGATCTAAAACAGCCTCAGATCATTTGTCATCTGGGTGCTGTCAACCAGCTCATGATGTCTGCTGTAGAATTTTTTTTTCTATATTTAAGAGTGTTTGGAAGGCCCATGGGATATCATGATAACCACTGAAAAAAACCAAAGTAACTTTGCAAAGAAGAGTTATGATTCAAAATTTATCTAATCTTACAAAAAAGTTGCCTTTGAGGTCCCTTACAATGCAAGGTGCTGTGTCAATAGAAATAACTGAAATTATATGGATCTGCAATGTTATGGGATTTTTCTTCAAATTTGGAAAGCAGATTGACGAAAACATAGGATTCAATATTTAACCAAACTTGCATATATATCAAGTCACAAGATGCTGTGAACAGAAATAGGTGAAATCGGAGATATAATAACTGAAATTTGGTAATTTGCAGCTGAAATGATATATGGTTTTGGTTTCTTTAAAGTAAATAATTTAAAATTTTCACTCAAGTTTGTTAATTATTACTTTATCACAAACTTTATCTGGCCCAGTCTGAGCAAATTCTTTCCAACTTATCCATTTTGTGCTTTCCCACCAGCCCAGGCATGAATAAGTTTTGTTTTTTTAGCATAATTTATTAATATGATTTTGACAACACTATGGAAGCAATTTTCACTTAATTCTGACCTTATCCACAAACTTTCTTTACACAGTCTGTACATTCTTTCCATATTTTTTAAAAGATATTTATTTACATTTCGGCCTTGAAAAATATATGTTCGAGTTCTTAAAACTACAGTAATGTTAGTCAACTGGAAAGGAAAATCCCGAGAGTACCCGAAAATCACTTCATTTACGCCGCTTCGTCGCAATTTTCATCTTGACGGGTGCTGATTATAACTGACACAATCGTATCCCCGGTGATAAACCTTGCAACTTTCTGGAAATATGTCACCCACGATAATAAATTGTGTATTAAAAGTAAGAAATTTACCAGCATATTCAATAATAAATTAAACAAAAGATGTTTTCTGTTGTCGAACAGGGTTGAGAAATCTTGAAGGTCCATTTTATGAGAGTCATTACCGATGCAAAATTTAAACATTTACGTTCCCGAATGTCCGTAGAAATGATCCTTTCAACAAAATATTACAAATAACCATAATCGAAGCTACAAAGCAACAAATTCCTGAGGCCGTCCTCTGACATCCATCACGTCAATATTTACGTCGAAAATCACGTGACAAAAAATGTCAAGTGAACTCTCCCGTGTCGCTGGCTTCCCGGCTGTATAATTATGAGTTTTGACTTTCCCTTTGTAAGATTGTTCGGAGTTCGGTAATTTTGTTATTGCCCTTATTTTAAAATATCTTGTACAAATAATTCAAAATCAATTCAAAATTTCCGAAGGAGGTAAATGGAACAGCCACCAAATGCCGCGTGTATACAGTTCACGAATGGTTAAAAAGAGTTAGGTACTGCAATGCATTACGGTTGCAATGATAACATCAAAGGAGTGGGAAATTTGTCAAGTCCTGGATGCAGCGAAATCAACGTGATGACCATTTTTAATACTATTCCAATAACTAAACGTAGCCATGGTCATAAAAGAATTCAACATCCAAATGTTAAAAAGTCCTCTAAACCAAGAACGTTACAAGATACCTTTAATGATTTACTTTCTAATATACAGAAACCTCTTGGAATTCATCACATTCGTACCATCTTATTTTCACTACCTGTAAACTACCTCAAAGATCTTAGGGATTTTGGACTTGACAACGGAGGCGTAGATCCTTTTTCTCCTAAGTACAGATTGTCTAGTATTATATGTGACGTGGCGTCCTTTCGTCTTTTCAAACCAGTTCGATCTGAACCTCTTCATGATAACAACAGAAAATTCCCCCATATTCCGTTTGCTAACAAAGGAATCGATGCTATTAACATCAGCAACATTCTTAATGGAAAAGAGGTCGTAAAAGAAATTCCACCATATTTCAAAAATCAATCTGTTCCCATTGTCTGCTATAGCTACACTAACAGCATTGGCCGTTAAATTTTCAACTACAAAGAAGCATTGCAAGATATTAACGTAGAAGAGTACCCTAAGAACCCTCTGACTGCTCCCACTCTCCTTTTCAATACAACCCATCTGGACATGTAATCACTGGTGATCTGAATATCATTCAACAAGAGTCTCCGAAAGGTGATTTTTCATGGTCCTAAATTCAGAGAACCTCAACACATCAAGTGGAAACATAATTTCAAGATAATTATGGATGCTGTTGAAGATTATGCTAGACCTTAAATCAAGATCTTTCTCTCAGGTATCCTCCATCAAAACTTTTGATTTTTCAACTCTATATAACACCCTACCGCATGACAAATTAAAAACCCGCTTAAAAGAAACAATTCACAAAGCTTTCAGTCATAGAAATTATGACTCAAATTTTTTTCTGTTGGGCTACAATTTCACATATTTTTCAAACAAAATTAAAAAAGGTAAAACATGCTGCTCCGAGGAACAAGAGATCAGTATGCTGGAGTTCCTCATCGATAACATATTTGTCTCCTTTGGAGGGACACTGTTTCAGCAGGTCGTCGGCATACCAATGGGTACGAATTGTGCCCCTCTTCTAGCCGATTTATTTTTATACTCAGTCGGAGTTTCTTCAAAAGCTTGTAAAAGATAAGAAGATTCATGAGGCTAGAGCCTTTAATTTCACATACAGGTATATTGATGACGTTTTATCTATCAATAATTCTAGATTTGCAGAATTTCTTCCATTGATATATCATCCAGAGCTGGAAGTTAAAGAGACCACAGATACAGCTTCGTCTGCATCATTTTTGGACTTGTACCTCGAATTTGACGACAGTGGTCAACTCAGTACTAAAATGTATGATAAACGGGACGACTTCAATTTTAAAATCATAAATTTTCCAAATATGTGCAGCAATATACCAGCTTTTCCTGCATCTCGCAATTGATTCGCTATGCAAGGGCCAGTAGCAATTATTATGATTTCCTGGAACGTCATCTTCATCTGAAAAACAGGCTACTGGATCATATAAAAAGATTCGCCTTATTCGATCTCTTAAAAAGTTTATATTCCGATACCAAGATCTTGTCGAAATATATTCCCTCTCTGCAGACACGATGATAAACGATGCATTTGCATATAGTGAAAATGTATAAAGATAAGGGAGTCAACAAAAATGTCAAAAATATTTTTTTATCAATGTGTGACGTAAAATTGTTTTTGACATTTGCTTCACTGGGTTTGGTACTGCTTTGACAACTATTCTACCTATTTTGTTCCAGTATTGTTATAAATATTGTTTTCGTGACAGCCGGAACCTTTGAGCCGTAATGAAACCGGGCGGTTTGGCGCTTTAAAATCTGATTCAGCCCACCATTTCTTTAGAAATGCCTGTAAGTCAGGGTCATTACGGTTTTCACAGTTTTCCGGTTGTTGACTGATTTTGTCTGTTTATATTATTATGAGTTTTGACTTTCCCTTTGTAAGATTGTTCGGAGTTCGGTAATTTTGTTATTACCCTTATTTTAAAATATCTTGTTCAAATACAAATAATTCAAAATCAATTCAAAATTTCCGAAGGAGGTAAATGGAACAGCCACCAAATGCCGCGTGTATACAGTTCACGAATGGTTAAAAGAGTTAGGTACTGCAATGCATTACGGTTGCAATGATAACATCAAAGGAGTGGGAAATTTGTCAAGTCCTGGATGCAGCGAAATCAACGTGATGACCATTTTTAATACTATTCCAATAACTAAACGTAGCCATGGTCATAAAAGAATTCAACATCCAAATGTTAAAAAGTCCTCTAAACCAAGAACGTTACAAGATACCTTTAATGATTTACTTTCTAATATACAGAAACCTCTTGGAATTCATCACATTCGTACAATCTTATTTTCACTACCTGTAAACTACCTCAAAGATCTTGGGGATTTTGGACTTGACAAAGGAGGCGTAGATCCTTTTTCTCCTAAGTACCGATTGTCTAGTATTATATGTGACGTGGCGTCCTTTCGTCTTTTCAAACCAGTTCGATCTGAACCTCTTCATGATAACAACAGAAAATTCCCCCATATTCCGTTTGCTAACAAAGGAATCGATGCTATTAACATCAGCAACATTCTTAATGGAAAAGAGGTCGTAAAAGAAATTCCACCATATTTCAAAAATCAATCTGTTCCCATTGTCTGCTATAGCTACACTAACAGCATTGGCCGTTAAATTTTCAACTACAAAGAAGCATTGCAAGATATTAACGTAGAAGAGTACCCTAAGAACCCTCTGACTGCTCCCACTCTCCTTTTCAATACAACCCATCTGGACATGTAATCACTGGTGATCTGAATATCATTCAACAAGAGTCTCCGAAAGGTGATTTTTCATGGTCCTAAATTCAGAGAACCTCAACACATCAAGTGGAAACATAATTTCAAGATAATTATGGATGCTGTTGAAGATTATGCTAGACCTTAAATCAAGATCTTTCTCTCAGGTATCCTCCATCAAAACTTTTGATTTTTCAACTCTATATAACACCCTACCGCATGACAAATTAAAAACCCGCTTAAAAGAAACAATTCACAAAGCTTTCAGTCATAGAAATTATGACTCAAATTTTTTTCTGTTGGGCTACAATTTCACATATTTTTCAAACAAAATTAAAAAAGGTAAAACATGCTGCTCCGAGGAACAAGAGATCAGTATGCTGGAGTTCCTCATCGATAACATATTTGTCTCCTTTGGAGGGACACTGTTTCAGCAGGTCGTCGGCATACCAATGGGTACGAATTGTGCCCCTCTTCTAGCCGATTTATTTTTATACTCAGTCGGAGTTTCTTCAAAAGCTTGTAAAAGATAAGAAGATTCATGAGGCTAGAGCCTTTAATTTCACATACAGGTATATTGATGACGTTTTATCTATCAATAATTCTAGATTTGCAGAATTTCTTCCATTGATATATCATCCAGAGCTGGAAGTTAAAGAGACCACAGATACAGCTTCGTCTGCATCATTTTTGGACTTGTACCTCGAATTTGACGACAGTGGTCAACTCAGTACTAAAATGTATGATAAACGGGACGACTTCAATTTTAAAATCATAAATTTTCCAAATATGTGCAGCAATATACCAGCTTTTCCTGCATCTCGCAATTGATTCGCTATGCAAGGGCCAGTAGCAATTATTATGATTTCCTGGAACGTCATCTTCATCTGAAAAACAGGCTACTGGATCATATAAAAAGATTCGCCTTATTCGATCTCTTAAAAAGTTTATATTCCGATACCAAGATCTTGTCGAAATATATTCCCTCTCTGCAGACACGATGATAAACGATGCATTTGCATATAGTGAAAATGTATAAAGATAAGGGAGTCAACAAAAATGTCAAAAATATTTTTTTATCAATGTGTGACGTAAAATTGTTTTTGACATTTGCTTCACTGGGTTTGGTACTGCTTTGACAACTATTCTACCTATTTTGTTCCAGTATTGTTATAAATATTGTTTTCGTGACAGCCGGAACCTTTGAGCCGTAATGAAACCGGGCGGTTTGGCGCTTTAAAATCTGATTCAGCCCACCATTTCTTTAGAAATGCCTGTAAGTCAGGGTCATTACGGTTTTCACAGTTTTCCGGTTGTTGACTGATTTTGTCTGTTTATATTATTATGAGTTTTGACTTTCCCTTTGTAAGATTGTTCGGAGTTCGGTAATTTTGTTATTACCTTTATTTTAAAATATCTTGTTCAAATACAAATAATTCAAAATCAATTCAAAATTTCCGAAGGAGGTAAATGGAACAGCCACCAAATGCCGCGTGTATACAGTTCACGAATGGTTAAAAGAGTTAGGTACTGCAATGCATTACGGTTGCAATGATAACATCAAAGGAGTGGGAAATTTGTCAAGTCCTGGATGCAGCGAAATCAACGTGATGACCATTTTTAATACTATTCCAATAACTAAACGTAGCCATGGTCATAAAAGAATTCAACATCCAAATGTTAAAAAGTCCTCTAAACCAAGAACGTTACAAGATACCTTTAATGATTTACTTTCTAATATACAGAAACCTCTTGGAATTCATCACATTCGTACAATCTTATTTTCACTACCTGTAAACTACCTCAAAGATCTTGGGGATTTTGGACTTGACAAAGGAGGCGTAGATCCTTTTTCTCCTAAGTACCGATTGTCTAGTATTATATGTGACGTGGCGTCCTTTCGTCTTTTCAAACCAGTTCGATCTGAACCTCTTCATGATAACAACAGAAAATTCCCCCATATTCCGTTTGCTAACAAAGGAATCGATGCTATTAACATCAGCAACATTCTTAATGGAAAAGAGGTCGTAAAAGAAATTCCACCATATTTCAAAAATCAATCTGTTCCCATTGTCTGCTATAGCTACACTAACAGCATTGGCCGTTAAATTTTCAACTACAAAGAAGCATTGCAAGATATTAACGTAGAAGAGTACCCTAAGAACCCTCTGACTGCTCCCACTCTCCTTTTCAATACAACCCATCTGGACATGTAATCACTGGTGATCTGAATATCATTCAACAAGAGTCTCCGAAAGGTGATTTTTCATGGTCCTAAATTCAGAGAACCTCAACACATCAAGTGGAAACATAATTTCAAGATAATTATGGATGCTGTTGAAGATTATGCTAGACCTTAAATCAAGATCTTTCTCTCAGGTATCCTCCATCAAAACTTTTGATTTTTCAACTCTATATAACACCCTACCGCATGACAAATTAAAAACCCGCTTAAAAGAAACAATTCACAAAGCTTTCAGTCATAGAAATTATGACTCAAATTTTTTTCTGTTGGGCTACAATTTCACATATTTTTCAAACAAAATTAAAAAAGGTAAAACATGCTGCTCCGAGGAACAAGAGATCAGTATGCTGGAGTTCCTCATCGATAACATATTTGTCTCCTTTGGAGGGACACTGTTTCAGCAGGTCGTCGGCATACCAATGGGTACGAATTGTGCCCCTCTTCTAGCCGATTTATTTTTATACTCAGTCGGAGTTTCTTCAAAAGCTTGTAAAAGATAAGAAGATTCATGAGGCTAGAGCCTTTAATTTCACATACAGGTATATTGATGACGTTTTATCTATCAATAATTCTAGATTTGCAGAATTTCTTCCATTGATATATCATCCAGAGCTGGAAGTTAAAGAGACCACAGATACAGCTTCGTCTGCATCATTTTTGGACTTGTACCTCGAATTTGACGACAGTGGTCAACTCAGTACTAAAATGTATGATAAACGGGACGACTTCAATTTTAAAATCATAAATTTTCCAAATATGTGCAGCAATATACCAGCTTTTCCTGCATCTCGCAATTGATTCGCTATGCAAGGGCCAGTAGCAATTATTATGATTTCCTGGAACGTCATCTTCATCTGAAAAACAGGCTACTGGATCATATAAAAAGATTCGCCTTATTCGATCTCTTAAAAAGTTTATATTCCGATACCAAGATCTTGTCGAAATATATTCCCTCTCTGCAGACACGATGATAAACGATGCATTTGCATATAGTGAAAATGTATAAAGATAAGGGAGTCAACAAAAATGTCAAAAATATTTTTTTATCAATGTGTGACGTAAAATTGTTTTTGACATTTGCTTCACTGGGTTTGGTACTGCTTTGACAACTATTCTACCTATTTTGTTCCAGTATTGTTATAAATATTGTTTTCGTGACAGCCGGAACCTTTGAGCCGTAATGAAACCGGGCGGTTTGGCGCTTTAAAATCTGATTCAGCCCACCATTTCTTTAGAAATGCCTGTAAGTCAGGGTCATTACGGTTTTCACAGTTTTCCGGTTGTTGACTGATTTTGTCTGTTTATATTATTATGAGTTTTGACTTTCCCTTTGTAAGATTGTTCGGAGTTCGGTAATTTTGTTATTACCCTTATTTTAAAATATCTTGTTCAAATACAAATAATTCAAAATCAATTCAAAATTTCCGAAGGAGGTAAATGGAACAGCCACCAAATGCCGCGTGTATACAGTTCACGAATGGTTAAAAGAGTTAGGTACTGCAATGCATTACGGTTGCAATGATAACATCAAAGGAGTGGGAAATTTGTCAAGTCCTGGATGCAGCGAAATCAACGTGATGACCATTTTTAATACTATTCCAATAACTAAACGTAGCCATGGTCATAAAAGAATTCAACATCCAAATGTTAAAAAGTCCTCTAAACCAAGAACGTTACAAGATACCTTTAATGATTTACTTTCTAATATACAGAAACCTCTTGGAATTCATCACATTCGTACAATCTTATTTTCACTACCTGTAAACTACCTCAAAGATCTTGGGGATTTTGGACTTGACAAAGGAGGCGTAGATCCTTTTTCTCCTAAGTACCGATTGTCTAGTATTATATGTGACGTGGCGTCCTTTCGTCTTTTCAAACCAGTTCGATCTGAACCTCTTCATGATAACAACAGAAAATTCCCCCATATTCCGTTTGCTAACAAAGGAATCGATGCTATTAACATCAGCAACATTCTTAATGGAAAAGAGGTCGTAAAAGAAATTCCACCATATTTCAAAAATCAATCTGTTCCCATTGTCTGCTATAGCTACACTAACAGCATTGGCCGTTAAATTTTCAACTACAAAGAAGCATTGCAAGATATTAACGTAGAAGAGTACCCTAAGAACCCTCTGACTGCTCCCACTCTCCTTTTCAATACAACCCATCTGGACATGTAATCACTGGTGATCTGAATATCATTCAACATGAGTCTCCGAAAGGTGATTTCTCATGGTCCTAAATTCAGAGAACCTCAACACATCAAGTGGAAACATAATTTCAAGATAATTATGGATGCTGTTGAAGATTATGCTAGACCTTAAATCAAGATCTTTCTCTCAGGTATCCTCCATCAAAACTTTTGATTTTTCAATTCTATATAACACCTTACCGCATGACAAATTAAAAATCCGCTTAAAAGAAACAATTCACAAAGCTTTCAGTCATAGAAACTATGGCTCAAAATTTGTTGTCTTCGGCCACAATTCTACATAGATAGACCACAGATACCGCTTCGTCCGCATCATTTTTGGACTTGTACCTCGAATTTGACGACAGTGGTCAACTCAGTACTAAAATATATGATAAACGGGACGACTGCAATTTTAAAATCATAAATTTTCCAAATATGTGCAGCAATATACCAGCTTCTCCTGCATGTGGTGTTTATATCTCGCAATTGATTCGTTATGCAAGGGCCAGTAGCAATTATTCTGATTTCCTGAAACGTCATCTTCATCTGAGAAACAGGCTACTGGACCAGGGCTATAAAAAGATTCGCCTTATTCGATCTCTTAAAAAGTTTATATTCCGATACCAAGATCTTGTCGAAATATATTCCCTCTGCAGAGACGATGATAAACGATGCATTTTCATAGTGAAAATGTATAAAGATAAGGGAGTCAACAAAAACGTCAAAAATATTTGTTTATCAATGTGTTACGTAAAATTGTTTTTGACATTTGCTTCACTGGGTTTGGTACTGCTTTGACAACTATTCTACCTATTTTGTTCCAGTATTGTTATGAACCTTTGAGCCGTAATGAAAGCGGGAGGTTTGGCACTTTAAAATCTGATTCAACCCACCATTTCTTTAGAAATGCCTGTACCAAGTCGGGGTCATTACGGTTTTCAGTTTTCCGGTTGTTGACTGATTTTTGTCTGTTTATATACTTATGAGTTTTGACTTTCCCTTTGTAAGATTGTTCGGAGTTCGGTAATTTTGTTTTTACCCTTATTTAGTCCACACGACACATTTCTGGAAGAATCATCTTCAGGTACGCTCAAGCTCGAAAGATTGGAAAGCAAAATAATTTAAAGTTTTAAAGGAGGACATTAATGATGAAGAAATTAAAATTATAACAAATATAATATATATTGATGAATTAGTGTTGGTGCTCACGATAACATGTATTGAAGGAACATAATTAATTATCTTATATTATTGATATCATTTGTACATACTCATACACTTATTATTGAAAGTATGCCTTGTACATGAAAAAGGAGAGAGCTGGTATAGACATAGCATTTTGCTCAATCCCATTCATATGCAGTTGTAAATAAAATATGATAAAAACTAAATATATTGATGTTATATTTTCAAGAAGAAAATATTGCCTTGCCAACAGATAGCATTTAAGTGATCAGGCAATAAGGACATGTGTATACTTTGTTATTTTGAACCCCGGTAAACTATCTGCTAAGTACCTAGCGGAACAGTTAGACAGGTAGAAAGTCTCCACCTTTACTATTTTCATAATATTTAAATGATCTTCAAGACATTTTTAGAGAATGTTAATACTAAGGGAGTACAATAAATTAATTTTGATATTGAAAATGAAATGTGTATATGCTTGATTTTTTAATATTCATTCGTATGCTAATGACACAAAGTTGCTATTAGAATGTAGATAAGAATTACAATTAATGCTAAATAAATTTTCTTAACATTGTAAAAGGTGTAAATTAAAAAATAATGTTAGTAAATATAAAGTTTAAATATTTACTAACAAATAAAAACGTAGATATCATATTCTCCTGAATTTAGAAGTAATTTAACTGGAAAAACTTACTACACCAAATCGTTTGACCCTCTGTACTGTTCTACTAAAAATGTCATTTACGGCATAGAATGTACCCTGTGGACTTTTGTATGTTGGTGAAACTCGTCAAGCATTGCGAAGTAGAATGATCCAACATCGATATGATGCAAGAGATCCCAAATACAGGATTTTGTATAATCATGACCGCTGTTTGACGATGAAAGTTCGAATCATCGAGAAGATTTACCATCATACAAACAGTCTTATATTTAGTACACCTTACCGTACCGATAGAGTTGTTTTGGATTAAAGAGTTAGGTACTGCAATGCATTACGGTTGCAATGATAACATCAAAGGAGTGGGAAATTTGTCAAGTCCTGGATGCAGCGAAATCTACGTGATGACCATTTTTAATACTATTCCAATAACTAAACGTAGCCATGGTCATAAAAGAATTCAACATCCAAATGTTAAAAAAGTCCTCTAAATCAAGAACGTTACAAGATACCTTTAATGATTTACTTTCTAATATACAGAAACCTCTAGGAATTCATCACATTCGTACAATCTTATTTTCACTACCTGTAAACTACCTCAAAGATCTTGGGGATTTTGGACTTTTGCTCAATCCCATTCATATGCAGTTGTAAATAAATTATGATAAAAACTAAATAAATTGAGGTTATATTTTCAAGAAGAAAATATTGCCTTGCGAACAGATAACATTTAAGCGATCAGACAATAAGGACATGTGTATACTTTGTTGCAAACTACAAATGTAGGCATACGAAGAGCTTGAAGATACCAAAGGGGCAATAAATCTAGCTATACAATTTTAACTAGATATGTTTGATAAGGTTTTATTGTTCCCATTATTTTTGGTATGTCTCTGAAATAGCAGGGTACAAAAACTTAGATAATTGTAAGTACATATTATATTTAAAACAATCTGCACCAAAATTAATGGTGTACGAGAAACCAGGCAGATGTTCCATTTCTGTAAGCGTAATTATCTGTTTTACAAGGTTTTCTTCTTTTGTTTTTGTCTACGTTATGTATGTTGTCCCATGTTTTCCAGTTCTTATGTTTTGTCCGTTCTTGAATTCCCCTTTCGGGTTTTTCTAACGTTTATGGTATTGAGAATAAATGGCTATATTTGTACATTTTTCTTTGATCTTTTCATGCTACGATATATATTATCAAGCAACTAGAGTGATATTAACATAACATTGTTGCTTTCTAATATGACGTTATAATAACGTCACGTTACCAAATCCTCGATAATCAATCCGGGGGGGGGGGGTTTGCTGTTTGATTAATAATATGTGATTAACGTATCTGGATATTGCCGTACGACTGTGGAGATATGGAGCTACAGTGTTGGACGTTTAGTGAACAATCGTGATTGGTGGCGTGTGTCCGATGTATTGACTGTGACTTGTATCATTAATGGGTTTTTTTTTCATTATCTTTATTAATTGTTAATTGTTTAAAAAATTAAAATGTTTATATTCAAAGTCTAAGTTTTGTACTCCATATATTATCAATACAAGTTTGCCACCACTTGGCGTCCGTCACAATCGTACAGGTAAATTATGATGAACTAACTCACTAGACCAGTCGGCCACCGCGGCCCCTCCTTCACTGAAGAAAGATATCCGGCTAAAGATATGGTTTTCTTAGACTGGCGGCAGGTTATCAAACTGACAAAAATTGCAACTGAAAGGCCTTTGGTACACTGATTTAACGGTTACATTAAAAATAATCTTTTATTATGTATCAAAAATAAACGTGAAAAATAATAGCATTTAACAGGGAGATACAAGATTGATATTTCCTATATCAGGGTGCGTCTAAAGCAAAGCCAACATAAATTGTACAAATAATGTTTATGTCACACATTGTGTGTTGTCTCTTATATGTGTATTTTGCTTTGTTACAATGCATGTTGTTTTCTGTATTTATTTCTGTGTTTCTCTATATTTTGCTCTTTTTATTTTTCAAGTCAGACATAAATAAAACAAATTATATTTACTCACAGTCAATAATGTGAAGATGAAGATCCTATGGTTTGAATGGTTAATTATATCCTTGTTAAAGTTGTTGAATAGAAATTGAGAGTGATTTCAAGTATCTCTTTTTCAAAACTCAAATATTTTCTGGATAGAATAATGTCTTAAATAATATATTTTGTATCTCCGTTGTATTGAATAATCCATATATAATATTGTATTGAATAATCCATATATAATATTGATAAACAAAAATAAAAACATTTTAGAATTTTCATATCTCCCAACACGTGGGTCAAAAACGAAAGTACATATATACGTATATGCTACAATAGGAAGTAAATAAACAAGCCTAAAATTAGTAACACTTATGAAATGACTAAAAATCCGTATTCATTTTCATTGATAAATTTAATTGCATTGTACTAACACGACTAACACTATTCAAGAATGACATGCTACTAATATTAACGTGGCCAGGTTAAGGTACTGGTACTTATGTTTTTCCACTAACAAATATAAAGATTTCATTGAACCATGTCTAGAACGAACTTTGTGCTTTATTAAGATTGACAAGTTTGACAGAACAATGTAGAACATTGTATAGACATCCACCATAAATATACTACCCGTTTCCAAAAAAAAAAAGGAAATATTTTTTCGATGAAAAAAAAAGAAGTTAGACAAGTTAGTCTCTGAATATCATTCAACATGAGTCTCCGAAATGCGATTTGTCATGGTCTTAAATTCAGAGAACCTCAACACGTCAATTGGAAACATAATTTCAAGATAATTATGGATGCTGTTGAAGATTATGCCAGAAGGTGGATAAAGAGAGAAGTAGACCAAGATCCTGAGTTAGAGTCCTTGTCAGACTGGGTTAGAACAATTATGTCTCTAGTACAAGTTCGGATTCACAAACCCAAAAATTGTGTTAATAGTCGACCTAAGTCTCTATTTAAAGTCCAAGAAGCTGTTAAGTGTCTTTCCTCTCTTCATGACAAATATGTTATCGTTCCTGCGGACAAGGTTTCCAGCAATATCGTGTTTGTATGTAAATCATATTACATCGAATGCCTAATCAAGGAATTGGGCATAAATAGCAACACCTCTAGTAATACCACATTTAAACCAATTTCGTTCGACAAAGATGAAATCCTAGCTAACCACAGATCATTCATGACCTCTTTAAACATTCCCTCTGGTAAAGAGTGAGGATTTACCCTATTTATATTGGATACCTAAACTCCATAAGACACCATACAAAGAAAGGTACATAGCGGGATCATCAACTTGTTCGATGAAAGAATTGTCTATTCACCTGACAAAGATTCTGTCTGCAGTAAAAGAAGGACAACAGAAATATTGTGAAACTGTTTACTCGCGTAGTGGCATAAATCACATGTGGATTTTGAAAAACTCTAAAGATCTTTCTCTCACGTATCCTCCATCAAAACTTTAGATTTTTCAACTCTATATACCACCCTACCGCATGACAAATTAAAAACCCGCTTAAAAGAAACAATTCACAAAGCTTTCAGTCATAGAAATTATGACTCAAATGTTTTTCTGTTGGGCTACAATTTCACATATTTTTCAAACAAAATTAAAAAAGGTAAAACATGCTGCTCCGAGGAACAAGTGATCAGTATGCTGGAGTTCCTCATCGATAACATATTTGTCTCCTTTGGAGGGACACTGTTTCAGCAGGTCGTCGGCATACCAATGGGTACGAATTGTGCCCCTCTTCTAGTCGATTTATTTTTATACTCAGTCGGAGTTTCTTCAAAAGCTTGTAAAAGATAAGAAGATTCATGAGGCTAGAGCCTTTAATTTCACATACAGGTATATTGATGACGTTTTATCTATCAATAATTCTAGATTTGCAGAATTTCTTCCATTGATATATCTTCCAGAGCTGGAAGTTAAAGAGACCACAGATACAGCTTCGTCTGCATCATTTTTGGACTTGTACCTCGAATTTGACGACAGTGGTCAACTCAGTACTAAAATGTATGATAAACGGGACGACTTCAATTTTAAAATCACAAATTTTCCAAATATGTGCAGCAATATACCAGCTTTTCCTGCATCTCGCAATTGATTCGCTATGCAAGGGCCAGTAGCAATTATTATGATTTCCTGGAACGTCATCTTCATCTGAAAAACAGGCTACTGGATCATATAAAAAGATTCGCCTTATTCGATCTCTTAAAAAGTTTATATTCCGATACCAAGATCTTGTCGAAATATATTCCCTCTCTGCAGACACGATGATAAACGATGCATTTGCATATAGTGAAAATGTATAAAGATAAGGGAGTCAACAAAAATGTCAAAAATATTTTTTTATCAATGTGTGACGTAAAATTGTTTTTGACATTTGCTTCACTGGGTTTGGTACTGCTTTGACAACTATTCTACCTATTTTGTTCCAGTATTGTTATAAATATTGTTATCGTGACAGCCGGAACCTTTGAGCCGTAATGAAACCGGGCGGTTTGGCGCTTTAAAATCTGATTCAGCCCACCATTTCTTTAGAAATGCCTGTAAGTCAGGGTCATTACGGTTTTCACAGTTTTCCGGTTGTTGACTGATTTTGTCTGTTTATATTATTATGAGTTTTGACTTTCCCTTTGTAAGATTGTTCGGAGTTCGGTAATTTTGTTATTACCCTTATTTTAAAATATCTTGTTCAAATACAAATAATTCAAAATCAATTCAAAATTTCCGAAGGAGGTAAATGGAACAGCCACCAAATGCCGCGTGTATACAGTTCACGAATGGTTAAAAAGAGTTAGGTACTGCAATGCATTACGGTTGCAATGATAACATCAAAGGAGTGGGAAATTTGTCAAGTCCTGGATGCAGCGAAATCAACGTGATGACCATTTTTAATACTATTCCAATAACTAAACGTAGCCATGGTCATAAAAGAATTCAACATCCAAATGTTAAAAAGTCCTCTAAACCAAGAACGTTACAAGATACCTTTAATGATTTACTTTCTAATATACAGAAACCTCTTGGAATTCATCACATTCGTACAATCTTATTTTCACTACCTGTAAACTACCTCAAAGATCTTGGGGATTTTGGACTTGACAAAGGAGGCGTAGATCCTTTTTCTCCTAAGTACCGATTGTCTAGTATTATATGTGACGTGGCGTCCTTTCGTCTTTTCAAACCAGTTCGATCTGAACCTCTTCATGATAACAACAGAAAATTCCCCCATATTCCGTTTGCTAACAAAGGAATCGATGCTATTAACATCAGCAACATTCTTAATGGAAAAGAGGTCGTAAAAGAAATTCCACCATATTTCAAAAATCAATCTGTTCCCATTGTCTGCTATAGCTACACTAACAGCATTGGCCGTTAAATTTTCAACTACAAAGAAGCATTGCAAGATATTAACGTAGAAGAGTACCCTAAGAACCCTCTGACTGCTCCCACTCTCCTTTTCAATACAACCCATCTGGACATGTAATCACTGGTGATCTGAATATCATTCAACATGAGTCTCCGAAAGGTGATTTCTCATGGTCCTAAATTCAGAGAACCTCAACACATCAAGTGGAAACATAATTTCAAGATAATTATGGATGCTGTTGAAGATTATGCTAGACCTTAAATCAAGATCTTTCTCTCAGGTATCCTCCATCAAAACTTTTGATTTTTCAATTCTATATAACACCTTACCGCATGACAAATTAAAAATCCGCTTAAAAGAAACAATTCACAAAGCTTTCAGTCATAGAAACTATGGCTCAAAATTTGTTGTCTTCGGCCACAATTCTACATAGATAGACCACAGATACCGCTTCGTCCGCATCATTTTTGGACTTGTACCTCGAATTTGACGACAGTGGTCAACTCAGTACTAAAATGTATGATAAACGGGACGACTGCAATTTTAAAATCATAAATGTTCCAAATATGTGCAGCAATATACCAGCTTCTCCTGCATGTGGTGTTTATATCTCGCAATTGATTCGTTATGCAAGGGCCAGTAGCAATTATTCTGATTTCCTGAAACGTCATCTTCATCTGAGAAACAGGCTACTGGACCAGGGCTATAAAAAGATTCGCCTTATTCGATCTCTTAAAAAGTTTATATTCCGATACCAAGATCTTGTCGAAATATATTCCCTCTGCAGAGACGATGATAAACGATGCATTTTCATATAGTGAAAATGTATAAAGATAAGGGAGTCAACAAAAACGTCAAAAATATTTGTTTATCAATGTGTTACGTAAAATTGTTTTTGACATTTGCTTCACTGGGTTTGGTACTGCTTTGACAACTATTCTACCTATTTTGTTCCAGTATTGTTATGAACCTTTGAGCCGTAATGAAAGCGGGAGGTTTGGCACTTTAAAATCTGATTCAACCCACCATTTCTTTAGAAATGCCTGTACCAAGTCGGGGTCATTACGGTTTTCAGTTTTCCGGTTGTTGACTGATTTTTGTCTGTTTATATACTTATGAGTTTTGACTTTCCCTTTGTAAGATTGTTCGGAGTTCGGTAATTTTGTTTTTACCCTTATTTAGTCCACACGACGCATTTCTGGAAGAATCATCTTCAGGTACGCTCAAGCTCGAAAGATTGGAAAGCAAAATAATTTAAAGTTTTAAAGGAGGACATTAATGATGAAGAAATTAAAATTATAACAAATATAATATATATTGATGAATTAGTGTTGGTGCTCACGATAACATGTATTGAAGGAACATAATTAATTATCTTATATTATTGATATCATTTGTACATACTCATACACTTATTATTGAAAGTATGCCTTGTACATGAAAAAGGAGAGAGCTGGTATAGACATAGCATTTTGCTCAATCCCATTCATATGCAGTTGTAAATAAAATATGATAAAAACTAAATATATTGATGTTATATTTTCAAGAAGAAAATATTGCCTTGCCAACAGATAGCATTCAAGTGATCAGGCAATAAGGACATGTGTATACTTTGTTATTTTGAACCCCGGTAAACTATCTGCTAAGTACCTAGCGGAACAGTTAGACAGGTAGAAAGTCTCCACCTTTACTATTTTCATAATATTTAAATGATCTTCAAGACATTTTTAGAGAATGTTAATACTAAGGGAGTACAATAAATTAATTTTGATATTGAAAATGAAATGTGTATATGCTTGATTTTTTAATATTTATTTGTATGCTAATGACACAAAGTTGCTATTAGAATGTAGATAAGAATTACAATTAATGCTAAATAAATTTTCTTAACATTGTAAAAGGTGTAAATTAAAAAATAATGTTAGTAAATATAAAGTTTAAATATTTACTAACAAATAAAAACGTAGATATCATATTCTCCTGAATTTAGAAGTAATTTAACTGGAAAAACTTACTACACCAAATCGTTTGACCCTCTGTACTGTTCTACTAAAAATGTCATTTACGGCATAGAATGTACCCTGTGGACTTTTGTATGTTGGTGAAACTCGTCAAGCATTGCGAAGTAGAATGATCCAACATCGATATGATGCAAGAGATCCCAAATACAGGATTTTGTATAATCATGACCGCTGTTTGACGATGAAAGTTCGAATCATCGAGAAGATTTACCATCATACAAACAGTCTTATATTTAGTACACCTTACCGTACCGATAGAGTTGTTTTGGATTAAAGAGTTAGGTACTGCAATGCATTACGGTTGCAATGATAACATCAAAGGAGTGGGAAATTTGTCAAGTCCTGGATGCAGCGAAATCTACGTGATGACCATTTTTAATACTATTCCAATAACTAAACGTAGCCATGGTCATAAAAGAATTCAACATCCAAATGTTAAAAAAGTCCTCTAAATCAAGAACGTTACAAGATACCTTTAATGATTTACTTTCTAATATACAGAAACCTCTAGGAATTCATCACATTCGTACAATCTTATTTTCACTACCTGTAAACTACCTCAAAGATCTTGGGGATTTTGGACTTTTGCTCAATCCCATTCATATGCAGTTGTAAATAAATTATGATAAAAACTAAATAAATTGAGGTTATATTTTCAAGAAGAAAATATTGCCTTGCGAACAGATAACATTTAAGCGATCAGACAATAAGGACATGTGTATACTTTGTTGCAAACTACAAATGTAGGCATACGAAGAGCTTGAAGATACCAAAGGGGCAATAAATCTAGCTATACAATTTTAACTAGATATGTTTGATAAGGTTTTATTGTTCCCATTATTTTTGGTATGTCTCTGAAATAGCAGGGTACAAAAACTTAGATAATTGTAAGTACATATTATATTTAAAACAATCTGCACCAAAATTAATGGTGTACGAGAAACCAGGCAGATGTTCCATTTCTGTAAGCGTAATTATCTGTTTTACAAGGTTTTCTTCTTTTGTTTTTGTCTACGTTATGTATGTTGTCCCATGTTTTCCAGTTCTTATGTTTTGTCCGTTCTTGAATTCCCCTTTCGGGTTTTTCTAACGTTTATGGTATTGAGAATAAATGGCTATATTTGTACATTTTTCTTTGATCTTTTCATGCTACGATATATATTATCAAGCAACTAGAGTGATATTAACATAACATTGTTGCTTTCTAATATGACGTTATAATAACGTCACGTTACCAAATCCTCGATAATCAATCCGGGGGGGGTTTGCTGTTTGATTAATAATATGTGATTAACGTATCTGGATATTGCCGTACGACTGTGGAGATATGGAGCTAGTGTTGGACGTTTAGTGAACAATCGTGATTGGTGGCGTGTGTCCGATGTATTGACTGTGACTAGTATCATTAATGGGTTTTTTTTTCATTATCTTTATTAATTGTTAATTGTTTAAAAAATTAAAATGTTTATATTCAAAGTCTAAGTTTTGTACTCCATATATTATCAATACAAGTTTGCCACCACTTGGCGTCCGTCACAATCGTACAGGTAAATTATGATGAACTAACTCACTAGACCACTCGGCCACCGCGGCCCCTCCTTCACTGAAGAAAGATATCCGGCTAAAGATATGGTTTTCTTAGACTGGCGGCAGGTTATCAAACTGACAAAAATTGCAACTGAAAGGCCTTTGGTACACTGATTTAACGGTTACATTAAAAATAATCTTTTATTATGTATCAAAAATTAACGTGAAAAATAATAGCATTTAACAGGGAGATACATGATTGATATTTCCTATATCAGGGTGCGTCTAAAGCAAAGCCAACATAAATTGTACAAATAATGTTTATGTCACACATTGTGTGTTGTCTCTTATATGTGCATTTTGCTTTGTTACAATGCATGTTGTTTTCTGTATTTATTTCTGTGTTTCTCTATATTTTGCTCTTTTTATTTTTCAAGTCAGACATAAATAAAACAAATTATATTTACTCACAGTCAATAATGTGAAGATGAAGATCCTATGGTTTGAATGGTTAATTATATCCTTGTTAAAGTTGTTGAATAGAAATTGAGAGTGATTTCAAGTATCTCTTTTTCAAAACTCAAATATTTTCTGGATAGAATAATGTCTTAAATAATATATTTTGTATCTCCGTTGTATTGAATAATCCATATATAATATTGATAAACAAAAATAAAAACATTTTAGAATTTTCATATCTCCCAAACACGTGGGTCAAAAACGAAAGTACATATATACGTATATGCTACAATAGGAAGTAAATAAACAAGCCTAAAATTAGTAACACTTATGAAATGACTAAAAATCCGTATTCATTTTCATTGATAAATTTAATTGCATTGTACTAACACGACTAACACTATTCAAGAATGACATGCTACTAATATTAACGTGGCCAGGTTAAGGTACTGGTACTTATTTTTTTCCACTAATAAATATAAAGATTTCATTGAACCATGTCTAGAACGAACTTTGTGCTTTATTAAGATTGACAAGTTTGATAGAACAATGTAGAACATTATATAGACATCCACCATAAATATACTACCCGTTTCCAAAAAAAAAAAGGAAATATTTTTTCGATGGAAAAAAAAATTATGGATGCTGTTGAAGATTATGCCAGAAGGTGGATAAAGAGAGAAGTAGACCAAGATCCTGAGTTAGAGTCCTTGTCAGACTGGGTTAGAACAATTATGTCTCTAGTACAAGGTCGGATTCACAAACCCAAAAATTGTGTTAATAGTCGACCTAAGTCTCTATTTAAAGACCAAGAAGCTGTTAAGTGTCTTTCCTCTCTTCATGACAAATATGTTATCGTTCCTGCGGACAAGGTTTCCAGCAATATCGTGTTTGTATGTAAATCATATTACTTCGAATGCCTAATCAAGGAATTGGGCATAAATAGCAACACCTCTAGTAATACCACATTTAAACCAATTTCGTTCGACAAAGATGAAATCCTAGCTAACCACAGATCATTCATGACCTCTTTAAACATTCCCTCTGGTAAAGAAAGAGGATTTACCCTATTTATATTGGATACCTAAACTCCATAAGACACCATACAAAGAAAGGTACATAGCGGAATCATTAACTTGTTCGATGAAAGAATTGTCTATTCACCTGACAAAGATTCTGTCTGCAGTAAAAGAAGGACAACAAAACTATTGTGAAACTGTTTACTCGCGTAGTGGCATAAATCACATGTGGATTTTGAAAAACTCTAAAGATCTTTCTCTCACGTATCCTCCATCAAAACTTTAGATTTTTCAACTCTATATACCACCCTACCGCATGACAAATTAAAAACCCGCTTAAAAGAAACAATTCACAAAGCTTTCAGTCATAGAAATTATGACTCAAATTTTTTTCTGTTGGGCTACAATTTCACATATTTTTCAAACAAAATTAAAAAAGGTAAAACATGCTGCTCCGAGGAACAAGTGATCAGTATGCTGGAGTTCCTCATCGATAACATATTTGTCTCCTTTGGAGGGACACTGTTTCAGCAGGTCGTCGGCATACCAATGGGTACGAATTGTGCCCCTCTTCTAGCCGATTTATTTTTATACTCAGTCGGAGTTTCTTCAAAAGCTTGTAAAAGATAAGAAGATTCATGAGGCTAGAGCCTTTAATTTCACATACAGGTATATTGATGACGTTTTATCTATCAATAATTCTAGATTTGCAGAATTTCTTCCATTGATATATCATCCAGAGCTGGAAGTTAAAGAGACCACAGATACAGCTTCGTCTGCATCATTTTTGGACTTGTACCTCGAATTTGACGACAGTGGTCAACTCAGTACTAAAATGTATGATAAACGGGACGACTTCAATTTTAAAATCATAAATTTTCCAAATATGTGCAGCAATATACCAGCTTTTCCTGCATCTCGCAATTGATTCGCTATGCAAGGGCCAGTAGCAATTATTATGATTTCCTGGAACGTCATCTTCATCTGAAAAACAGGCTACTGGATCATATAAAAAGATTCGCCTTATTCGATCTCTTAAAAAGTTTATATTCCGATACCAAGATCTTGTCGAAATATATTCCCTCTCTGCAGACACGATGATAAACGATGCATTTGCATATAGTGAAAATGTATAAAGATAAGGGAGTCAACAAAAATGTCAAAAATATTTTTTTATCAATGTGTGACGTAAAATTGTTTTTGACATTTGCTTCACTGGGTTTGGTACTGCTTTGACAACTATTCTACCTATTTTGTTCCAGTATTGTTATAAATATTATTATCGTGACAGCCGGAACCTTTGAGCCGTAATGAAACCGGGCGGTTTGGCGCTTTAAAATCTGATTCAGCCCACCATTTCTTTAGAAATGCCTGCAAGTCAGGGTCATTACGGTTTTCACAGTTTTCCGGTTGTTGACTGATTTTGTCTGTTTATATTATTATGAGTTTTGACTTTCCCTTTGTAAGATTGTTCGGAGTTCGGTAATTTTGTTATTACCCTTATTTTAAAATATCTTGTTCAAATACAAATAATTCAAAATCAATTCAAAATTTCCGAAGGAGGTAAATGGAACAGCCACAAAATGCCGCGTGTATACAGTTCACGAATGGTTTAAAAAGAGTTAGGTACTGCAATGCATTACGGTTGCAATGATAACATCAAAGGAGTGGGAAATTTGTCAAGTCCTGGATGCAGCGAAATCTACGTGATGACCATTTTTAATACTATTCCAATAACTAAACGTAGCCATGGTCATAAAAGAATTCAACATCCAAATGTTAAAAAAGTCCTCTAAATCAAGAACGTTACAAGATACCTTTAATGATTTACTTTCTAATATACAGAAACCTCTAGGAATTCATCACATTCGTACAATCTTATTTTCACTACCTGTAAACTACCTCAAAGATCTTGGGGATTTTGGACTTTTGCTCAATCCCATTCATATGCAGTTGTAAATAAATTATGATAAAAACTAAATAAATTGAGGTTATATTTTCAAGAAGAAAATATTGCCTTGCGAACAGATAACATTTAAGCGATCAGACAATAAGGACATGTGTATACTTTGTTGCAAACTACAAATGTAGGCATACGAAGAGCTTGAAGATACCAAAGGGGCAATAAATCTAGCTATACAATTTTAACTAGATATGTTTGATAAGGTTTTATTGTTCCCATTATTTTTGGTATGTCTCTGAAATAGCAGGGTACAAAAACTTAGATAATTGTAAGTACATATTATATTTAAAACAATCTGCACCAAAATTAATGGTGTACGAGAAACCAGGCAGATGTTCCATTTCTGTAAGCGTAATTATCTGTTTTACAAGGTTTTCTTCTTTTGTTTTTGTCTACGTTATGTATGTTGTCCCATGTTTTCCAGTTCTTATGTTTTGTCCGTTCTTGAATTCCCCTTTCGGGTTTTTCTAACGTTTATGGTATTGAGAATAAATGGCTATATTTGTACATTTTTCTTTGATCTTTTCATGCTACGATATATATTATCAAGCAACTAGAGTGATATTAACATAACATTGTTGCTTTCTAATATGACGTTATAATAACGTCACGTTACCAAATCCTCGATAATCAATCCGGGGGGGGTTTGCTGTTTGATTAATAATATGTGATTAACGTATCTGGATATTGCCGTACGACTGTGGAGATATGGAGCTACAGTGTTGGACGTTTAGTGAACAATCGTGATTGGTGGCGTGTGTCCGATGTATTGACTGTGACTAGTATCATTAATGGGGTTTTTTTTCATTATCTTTATTAATTGTTAATTGTTTAAAAAATTAAAATGTTTATATTCAAAGTCTAAGTTTTGTACTCCATATATTATCAATACAAGTTTGCCACCACTTGGCGTCCGTCACAATCGTACAGGTAAATTATGATGAACTAACTCACTAGACCACTCGGCCACCGCGGCCCCTCCTTCACTGAAGAAAGATATCCGGCTAAAGATATGGTTTTCTTAGACTGGCGGCAGGTTATCAAACTGACAAAAATTGCAACTGAAAGGCCTTTGGTACACTGATTTAACGGTTACATTAAAAATAATCTTTTATTATGTATCAAAAATTAACGTGAAAAATAATAGCATTTAACAGGGAGATACATGATTGATATTTCCTATATCAGGGTGCGTCTAAAGCAAAGCCAACATAAATTGTACAAATAATGTTTATGTCACACATTGTGTGTTGTCTCTTATATGTGCATTTTGCTTTGTTACAATGCATGTTGTTTTCTGTATTTATTTCTGTGTTTCTCTATATTTTGCTCTTTTTATTTTTCAAGTCAGACATAAATAAAACAAATTATATTTACTCACAGTCAATAATGTGAAGATGAAGATCCTATGGTTTGAATGGTTAATTATATCCTTGTTAAAGTTGTTGAATAGAAATTGAGAGTGATTTCAAGTATCTCTTTTTCAAAACTCAAATATTTTCTGGATAGAATAATGTCTTAAATAATATATTTTGTATCTCCGTTGTATTGAATAATCCATATATAATATTGATAAACAAAAATAAAAACATTTTAGAATTTTCATATCTCCCAAACACGTGGGTCAAAAACGAAAGTACATATATACGTATATGCTACAATAGGAAGTAAATAAACAAGCCTAAAATTAGTAACACTTATGAAATGACTAAAAATCCGTATTCATTTTCATTGATAAATTTAATTGCATTGTACTAACACGACTAACACTATTCAAGAATGACATGCTACTAATATTAACGTGGCCAGGTTAAGGTACTGGTACTTATTTTTTTCCACTAATAAATATAAAGATTTCATTGAACCATGTCTAGAACGAACTTTGTGCTTTATTAAGATTGACAAGTTTGATAGAACAATGTAGAACATTATATAGACATCCACCATAAATATACTACCCGTTTCCAAAAAAAAAAAGGAAATATTTTTTCGATGGAAAAAAAAATTATGGATGCTGTTGAAGATTATGCCAGAAGGTGGATAAAGAGAGAAGTAGACCAAGATCCTGAGTTAGAGTCCTTGTCAGACTGGGTTAGAACAATTATGTCTCTAGTACAAGGTCGGATTCACAAACCCAAAAATTGTGTTAATAGTCGACCTAAGTCTCTATTTAAAGACCAAGAAGCTGTTAAGTGTCTTTCCTCTCTTCATGACAAATATGTTATCGTTCCTGCGGACAAGGTTTCCAGCAATATCGTGTTTGTATGTAAATCATATTACTTCGAATGCCTAATCAAGGAATTGGGCATAAATAGCAACACCTCTAGTAATACCACATTTAAACCAATTTCGTTCGACAAAGATGAAATCCTAGCTAACCACAGATCATTCATGACCTCTTTAAACATTCCCTCTGGTAAAGAAAGAGGATTTACCCTATTTATATTGGATACCTAAACTCCATAAGACACCATACAAAGAAAGGTACATAGCGGAATCATTAACTTGTTCGATGAAAGAATTGTCTATTCACCTGACAAAGATTCTGTCTGCAGTAAAAGAAGGACAACAAAACTATTGTGAAACTGTTTACTCGCGTAGTGGCATAAATCACATGTGGATTTTGAAAAACTCTAAAGATCTTTCTCTCACGTATCCTCCATCAAAACTTTAGATTTTTCAACTCTATATACCACCCTACCGCATGACAAATTAAAAACCCGCTTAAAAGAAACAATTCACAAAGCTTTCAGTCATAGAAATTATGACTCAAATTTTTTTCTGTTGGGCTACAATTTCACATATTTTTCAAACAAAATTAAAAAAGGTAAAACATGCTGCTCCGAGGAACAAGTGATCAGTATGCTGGAGTTCCTCATCGATAACATATTTGTCTCCTTTGGAGGGACACTGTTTCAGCAGGTCGTCGGCATACCAATGGGTACGAATTGTGCCCCTCTTCTAGCCGATTTATTTTTATACTCAGTCGGAGTTTCTTCAAAAGCTTGTAAAAGATAAGAAGATTCATGAGGCTAGAGCCTTTAATTTCACATACAGGTATATTGATGACGTTTTATCTATCAATAATTCTAGATTTGCAGAATTTCTTCCATTGATATATCATCCAGAGCTGGAAGTTAAAGAGACCACAGATACAGCTTCGTCTGCATCATTTTTGGACTTGTACCTCGAATTTGACGACAGTGGTCAACTCAGTACTAAAATGTATGATAAACGGGACGACTTCAATTTTAAAATCATAAATTTTCCAAATATGTGCAGCAATATACCAGCTTTTCCTGCATCTCGCAATTGATTCGCTATGCAAGGGCCAGTAGCAATTATTATGATTTCCTGGAACGTCATCTTCATCTGAAAAACAGGCTACTGGATCATATAAAAAGATTCGCCTTATTCGATCTCTTAAAAAGTTTATATTCCGATACCAAGATCTTGTCGAAATATATTCCCTCTCTGCAGACACGATGATAAACGATGCATTTGCATATAGTGAAAATGTATAAAGATAAGGGAGTCAACAAAAATGTCAAAAATATTTTTTTATCAATGTGTGACGTAAAATTGTTTTTGACATTTGCTTCACTGGGTTTGGTACTGCTTTGACAACTATTCTACCTATTTTGTTCCAGTATTGTTATAAATATTATTATCGTGACAGCCGGAACCTTTGAGCCGTAATGAAACCGGGCGGTTTGGCGCTTTAAAATCTGATTCAGCCCACCATTTCTTTAGAAATGCCTGCAAGTCAGGGTCATTACGGTTTTCACAGTTTTCCGGTTGTTGACTGATTTTGTCTGTTTATATTATTATGAGTTTTGACTTTCCCTTTGTAAGATTGTTCGGAGTTCGGTAATTTTGTTATTACCCTTATTTTAAAATATCTTGTTCAAATACAAATAATTCAAAATCAATTCAAAATTTCCGAAGGAGGTAAATGGAACAGCCACAAAATGCCGCGTGTATACAGTTCACGAATGGTTTAAAAAGAGTTAGGTACTGCAATGCATTACGGTTGCAATGATAACATCAAAGGAGTGGGAAATTTGTCAAGTCCTGGATGCAGCGAAATCTACGTGATGACCATTTTTAATACTATTCCAATAACTAAACGTAGCCATGGTCATAAAAGAATTCAACATCCAAATGTTAAAAAAGTCCTCTAAATCAAGAACGTTACAAGATACCTTTAATGATTTACTTTCTAATATACAGAAACCTCTAGGAATTCATCACATTCGTACAATCTTATTTTCACTACCTGTAAACTACCTCAAAGATCTTGGGGATTTTGGACTTTTGCTCAATCCCATTCATATGCAGTTGTAAATAAATTATGATAAAAACTAAATAAATTGAGGTTATATTTTCAAGAAGAAAATATTGCCTTGCGAACAGATAACATTTAAGCGATCAGACAATAAGGACATGTGTATACTTTGTTGCAAACTACAAATGTAGGCATACGAAGAGCTTGAAGATACCAAAGGGGCAATAAATCTAGCTATACAATTTTAACTAGATATGTTTGATAAGGTTTTATTGTTCCCATTATTTTTGGTATGTCTCTGAAATAGCAGGGTACAAAAACTTAGATAATTGTAAGTACATATTATATTTAAAACAATCTGCACCAAAATTAATGGTGTACGAGAAACCAGGCAGATGTTCCATTTCTGTAAGCGTAATTATCTGTTTTACAAGGTTTTCTTCTTTTGTTTTTGTCTACGTTATGTATGTTGTCCCATGTTTTCCAGTTCTTATGTTTTGTCCGTTCTTGAATTCCCCTTTCGGGTTTTTCTAACGTTTATGGTATTGAGAATAAATGGCTATATTTGTACATTTTTCTTTGATCTTTTCATGCTACGATATATATTATCAAGCAACTAGAGTGATATTAACATAACATTGTTGCTTTCTAATATGACGTTATAATAACGTCACGTTACCAAATCCTCGATAATCAATCCGGGGGGGGTTTGCTGTTTGATTAATAATATGTGATTAACGTATCTGGATATTGCCGTACGACTGTGGAGATATGGAGCTACAGTGTTGGACGTTTAGTGAACAATCGTGATTGGTGGCGTGTGTCCGATGTATTGACTGTGACTAGTATCATTAATGGGTTTTTTTTTCATTATCTTTATTAATTGTTAATTGTTTAAAAAATTAAAATGTTTATATTCAAAGTCTAAGTTTTGTACTCCATATATTATCAATACAAGTTTGCCACCACTTGGCGTCCGTCACAATCGTACAGGTAAATTATGATGAACTAACTCACTAGACCACTCGGCCACCGCGGCCCCTCCTTCACTGAAGAAAGATATCCGGCTAAAGATATGGTTTTCTTAGACTGGCGGCAGGTTATCAAACTGACAAAAATTGCAACTGAAAGGCCTTTGGTACACTGATTTAACGGTTACATTAAAAATAATCTTTTATTATGTATCAAAAATTAACGTGAAAAATAATAGCATTTAACAGGGAGATACATGATTGATATTTCCTATATCAGGGTGCGTCTAAAGCAAAGCCAACATAAATTGTACAAATAATGTTTATGTCACACATTGTGTGTTGTCTCTTATATGTGCATTTTGCTTTGTTACAATGCATGTTGTTTTCTGTATTTATTTCTGTGTTTCTCTATATTTTGCTCTTTTTATTTTTCAAGTCAGACATAAATAAAACAAATTATATTTACTCACAGTCAATAATGTGAAGATGAAGATCCTATGGTTTGAATGGTTAATTATATCCTTGTTAAAGTTGTTGAATAGAAATTGAGAGTGATTTCAAGTATCTCTTTTTCAAAACTCAAATATTTTCTGGATAGAATAATGTCTTAAATAATATATTTTGTATCTCCGTTGTATTGAATAATCCATATATAATATTGATAAACAAAAATAAAAACATTTTAGAATTTTCATATCTCCCAAACACGTGGGTCAAAAACGAAAGTACATATATACGTATATGCTACAATAGGAAGTAAATAAACAAGCCTAAAATTAGTAACACTTATGAAATGACTAAAAATCCGTATTCATTTTCATTGATAAATTTAATTGCATTGTACTAACACGACTAACACTATTCAAGAATGACATGCTACTAATATTAACGTGGCCAGGTTAAGGTACTGGTACTTATTTTTTTCCACTAATAAATATAAAGATTTCATTGAACCATGTCTAGAACGAACTTTGTGCTTTATTAAGATTGACAAGTTTGATAGAACAATGTAGAACATTATATAGACATCCACCATAAATATACTACCCGTTTCCAAAAAAAAAAAGGAAATATTTTTTCGATGGAAAAAAAAATTATGGATGCTGTTGAAGATTATGCCAGAAGGTGGATAAAGAGAGAAGTAGACCAAGATCCTGAGTTAGAGTCCTTGTCAGACTGGGTTAGAACAATTATGTCTCTAGTACAAGGTCGGATTCACAAACCCAAAAATTGTGTTAATAGTCGACCTAAGTCTCTATTTAAAGACTAAGAAGCTGTTAAGTGTCTTTCCTCTCTTCATGACAAATATGTTATCGTTCCTGCGGACAAGGTTTCCAGCAATATCGTGTTTGTATGTAAATCATATTACTTCGAATGCCTAATCAAGGAATTGGGCATAAATAGCAACACCTCTAGTAATACCACATTTAAACCAATTTCGTTCGACAAAGATGAAATCCTAGCTAACCACAGATCATTCATGACAGAAAGAGGATTTACCCTATTTATATTGGATACCTAAACTCCATAAGACACCATACAAAGAAAGGTACATAGCGGAATCATTAACTTGTTCGATGAAAGAATTGTCTATTCACCTGACAAAGATTCTGTCTGCAGTAAAAGAAGGACAACAAAACTATTGTGAAACTGTTTACTCGCGTAGTGGCATAAATCACATGTGGATTTTGAAAAACTCTAAAGATCTTTCTCTCACGTATCCTCCATCAAAACTTTAGATTTTTCAACTCTATATACCACCCTACCGCATGACAAATTAAAAACCCGCTTAAAAGAAACAATTCACAAAGCTTTCAGTCATAGAAATTATGACTCAAATTTTTTTCTGTTGGGCTACAATTTCACATATTTTTCAAACAAAATTAAAAAAGGTAAAACATGCTGCTCCGAGGAACAAGTGATCAGTATGCTGGAGTTCCTCATCGATAACATATTTGTCTCCTTTGGAGGGACACTGTTTCAGCAGGTCGTCGGCATACCAATGGGTACGAATTGTGCCCCTCTTCTAGCCGATTTATTTTTATACTCAGTCGGAGTTTCTTCAAAAGCTTGTAAAAGATAAGAAGATTCATGAGGCTAGAGCCTTTAATTTCACATACAGGTATATTGATGACGTTTTATCTATCAATAATTCTAGATTTGCAGAATTTCTTCCATTGATATATCATCCAGAGCTGGAAGTTAAAGAGACCACAGATACAGCTTCGTCTGCATCATTTTTGGACTTGTACCTCGAATTTGACGACAGTGGTCAACTCAGTACTAAAATGTATGATAAACGGGACGACTTCAATTTTAAAATCATAAATTTTCCAAATATGTGCAGCAATATACCAGCTTTTCCTGCATCTCGCAATTGATTCGCTATGCAAGGGCCAGTAGCAATTATTATGATTTCCTGGAACGTCATCTTCATCTGAAAAACAGGCTACTGGATCATATAAAAAGATTCGCCTTATTCGATCTCTTAAAAAGTTTATATTCCGATACCAAGATCTTGTCGAAATATATTCCCTCTCTGCAGACACGATGATAAACGATGCATTTGCATATAGTGAAAATGTATAAAGATAAGGGAGTCAACAAAAATGTCAAAAATATTTTTTTATCAATGTGTGACGTAAAATTGTTTTTGACATTTGCTTCACTGGGTTTGGTACTGCTTTGACAACTATTCTACCTATTTTGTTGCAGTATTGTTATAAATATTATTATCGTGACAGCCGGAACCTTTGAGCCGTAATGAAACCGGGCGGTTTGGCGCTTTAAAATCTGATTCAGCCCACCATTTCTTTAGAAATGCCTGCAAGTCAGGGTCATTACGGTTTTCACAGTTTTCCGGTTGTTGACTGATTTTGTCTGTTTATATTATTATGAGTTTTGACTTTCCCTTTGTAAGATTGTTCGGAGTTCGGTAATTTTGTTATTACCCTTATTTTAAAATATCTTGTTCAAATACAAATAATTCAAAATCAATTCAAAATTTCCGAAGGAGGTAAATGGAACAGCCACAAAATGCCGCGTGTATACAGTTCACGAATGGTTTAAAAAGAGTTAGGTACTGCAATGCATTACGGTTGCAATGATAACATCAAAGGAGTGGGAAATTTGTCAAGTCCTGGATGCAGCGAAATCTACGTGATGACCATTTTTAATACTATTCCAATAACTAAACGTAGCCATGGTCATAAAAGAATTCAACATCCAAATGTTAAAAAAGTCCTCTAAATCAAGAACGTTACAAGATACCTTTAATGATTTACTTTCTAATATACAGAAACCTCTAGGAATTCATCACATTCGTACAATCTTATTTTCACTACCTGTAAACTACCTCAAAGATCTTGGGGATTTTGGACTTTTGCTCAATCCCATTCATATGCAGTTGTAAATAAATTATGATAAAAACTAAATAAATTGAGGTTATATTTTCAAGAAGAAAATATTGCCTTGCGAACAGATAACATTTAAGCGATCAGACAATAAGGACATGTGTATACTTTGTTGCAAACTACAAATGTAGGCATACGAAGAGCTTGAAGATACCAAAGGGGCAATAAATCTAGCTATACAATTTTAACTAGATATGTTTGATAAGGTTTTATTGTTCCCATTATTTTTGGTATGTCTCTGAAATAGCAGGGTACGAGAATAGCAGGGTACAAAAACTTAGATAATTGTAAGTACATATTATATTTAAAACAATCTGCACCAAAATTAATGGTGTACGAGAAACCAGGCAGATGTTCCATTTCTGTAAGCGTAATTATCTGTTTTACAAGGTTTTCTTCTTTTGTTTTTGTCTACGTTATGTATGTTGTCCCATGTTTTCCAGTTCTTATGTTTTGTCCGTTCTTGAATTCCCCTTTCGGGTTTTTCTAAAGTTTATGGTATTGAGAATAAATGGCTATATTTGTACATTTTTCTTTGATCTTTTCATGCTACGATATATATTATCAAGCAACTAGAGTGATATTAACATAACATTGTTGCTTTCAAATATGACGTTATAATGACGTCACGTTACCAAATCCTCGATAAACAATCCGGGGGGGGGGGGGGGGGGGGGAGCAAAAAGCTACTTATCTAGGGGCCATGCTTCCAAAACTGTTCACAGATTTTGACGTTTTTTTTGCAGTGGATTTTTGCATAAAGGGAACTGTTTACACTCCTTTGATTCTTAAAATATACATATTTAAATATTGATTTGTTTCCACCCAAAGATGCATTATTCAACAAAATTTGTGATAATGAAGAAATAAAGCGCCACATACTGGTTTTAGTTGATGCCTTATGGTATTTAAATGGACACTTTGATAAAATCCAAGACAGAACTGTTCACATGCCAAGCATTGTTCCAATTCCAAAGAGGTATGTGTACAAAAAGCTAATTATGATACATTTGCTAGAAAATATTGGTTTAATAAGCACAAAAGTTTTATATGGCATTTCAATGATTATTTGTAGTAATGGATTAGGGAAATGGTGTTTAATGCCACAGTATTTCAATAATATCGTGGCGATCAGTTTTATTGGTGGGGGAAACCAGTGTCCGGAGAAAACCACTGACAAACTTTATCTCATAATGTTGTATAGAGTACACCTCGCCTGAGCGGGATTCGAACTTACAACATTAGTGGTGATAGGCACTGATTGCACAGGTAGTTGTTAAAGCAACTGCCATGATGGACCCTGAATTAAAGGGATATGGCGTTAATATATATGTCGGACAAAATAACATATAAAATATATTGCCGTTCTTCATCGTGAAGCTATGGTGAAGCCTTCAATCATTAATAAATTATAATGATTAGGATCAGTGGTCGGTTTTCTTATTTCAGTCTTTTACTTTGAAACCATTTATATTTGCGAGTACATTACAAATGCATATATGATGTATGGAATTTGTTCTCCCGGGTTTCTTCACTTTGACGGGTTTAACGATTTCCAGAAGAAAAAACAAAGTATCTATTCTGCAATCCAACAATCTAAAGTCACGCAATCAAACTCTTCTTCACCTTGCTTCCAGACAGTTTTGCCTTAACTGGAATGAACTAAATCAAGATATTGAAACCCTTGCTATAGCTCTTGAGTTTTCCCGTTGTTAAGCCTAATCCCATTGTGCTGGTGATTACACCTCTGGTGAGAATTATGTCCGAACAACGTAAAAAAAAACTTGAAAATTTTGGATTTCACGCAACATTCATTGGGAAAGATGTATCAGATAATGATTCAATTGAAAATGGGATGTACGACTTCGTTTTTGGGAGCCCTGAGATACTGGTCGCTGACAGAAAATGGCGAAAAGTCCTCAAGTTGTCTGTATACCAAAGCAAGCTGAAATTGCTGGTTGTGGACGAAGCACATACAGTAATGCAATGGTAAGATTACATAAATGTGTTTGCTTTGAAAGAGTTGGTTTATTAATTTCAGGTGATTAGGTCCGAGTTGTCAAACAAAAGTGGTCCAAGTTATCCTTTCAGTGTAATGTGGACATGGATTAAACTTTTCCAGAAGAAGTGGTCTGAATTGTCCTTATCACCTATTGCCCATAAACAGAGGTACATGTGTATCAAAACGGAGTTTAACAAATGTACTTTGTATTTTTATATTGAACATTTAAACACTGTTATAACAATGTACTGCAACTTTTAGTTATACATGCATATGTGCATTTATTATTGTGACACCCAGACAACTGCAAAATATGCAAGATTAATGCAGTTTCAGTTCATTCTTCAACATAAATCTTCTACTGAAAACAATAATGGAAGCTTTATTCATGCAATAAACATGCTGTCACATTTGTCGCATTAATAAAACATTACAATAATTTGTTAATTTACAGCTCTGATTAACATGCAACTGTAATTTACTGTAGTGTTTATCATGTACTTTTTGTACAGTTTTGAATGTGTAAATGACAAATGTTTTGTATTGAGACACAGGTTTGTCACAGGAGCTACATTATTGCAGTTAGTCTTGGACCATTGGCTCCACATTTTACAGTTTTTTTCCTGAAATCGACTGGTTTCTCAATTCATCGTGTGTGAACAGCTAAGCAATCAGAATCTCTACGACCCCTTGCCAGATGGATTTTAAAGACTATATGTTTCCAAGATGCACAAAAATTACTTTGTGCTGACCATAAAAAAAGCAATATTGAAACAAAGCTAAAAGAACTTAGAGCAACAGCATGTGCCACGAAACATATTTTATCTGATATTTTTGGCAAAAAAGTTGGTTCTTTGTATGAAAGGGGACTTATTGATTCAGAAACGTAAGTGAAAGTTGACAGACGTGTTCGAGACTTTAAACCTACATGGGATTGTCTAGTACCGGGTTCCACACATGGTTTGTGGCTTATGAAGCCGATTTATTTAAATCGTATCTAATTAAAGAAGCTACAGATTTGGCCCATGTATGCGGACATTTTTCTAATAACAGAATAGAAAGCCAAAATGACAATGCAAAGGACTGGATAGGAAGGGCAGGAAAAACAAGTTTTCCGATGCTTAACCAGAAAATGAAGGAATTTGTTGAAGCTCAACAGCAGGACATTGAAATGGCTGTTTTCGGAAGTGGGTCGTGTAAACTTTCAGATAGTTACAGGAGCTTTCGACAAGAAAGGCATGTTTGGAATGGATTGTCAGCCGAACAGAGAAACTCGGTATTGAAACATTTTTGGAATTCAAAAATTGGAGAAACAAGAACGCTGCCAACTCTACAAACTGCATGTATAGTAAAAGAGGGAAATATAAATCCATCAAACCTTGGACAGACTTCCCTTGAAAAAAAACGTAAACACCGAATCCATTGTACACAAATCTTCGAAATTAGAATTCTTCCAAGTTAATTTGCAAATAAAAAAAATATTATTCTGGCAAAATGTTTTAAGAAACAACTGAACAAAGAGATAAAAAGAAAAAAAAACATTGATATAGTTTTTTTTGTATAACATTTATAACAAGAATATAATATATATGAAATAACTATTTATTTTCATGAAACTTTCTTTTTTAAAAGTTATCGCTAAACTACTTATTCACCCGGAATTTTTCATGCGCGTTTCGTAATTGAGGCATTCCTTTTACAATCGCCCGGGTGGCTCAATGAGTTAGGTCGTTGTACGACCTATCACCAATACGGCGTGGGTTCGCGCCCAGCTTTGTAAATTACAAAAACGGGTGTACTCGACACGCAGCCGCAAATGATAAAGTTTAGCAGTTGTTTTGCCCAGGGTCGGTGGTTCTCTCCGGCTTCCTCCACCACTAAAACTGGTCGCCATGATATAGCTGAAATACTGCTGAAAGTGGCGTTTAAACACCAAAAATCAAATCAATCAACAATCGCCCGATAACGAATATTTCTGGTCTCATCCCATGTTCCACTGTAAGGAAATGTTAGTTGTTTGTATTATCTAATTCCACACCAGATTTGGAATTTTAAACTCTTTCCAGAATGGAATAAGGTTTGTGCCACTGTAATGATGGACACGTCACTCTACTAGTCTGTATTTCACTCCTGTGTATATTATGGTACTTATATTACATACTAACACCGACAATAACTTTTTTTTTTTTTTTTTATAATGCCTTTGTTCTTTCTGGTTAATTATTATCAGTGAATGTGGTATTAATTAAATATAGTTACTCTCCATTATTTCAAATATACTGAGGAACAATAAATTACACTCCTAATCAGTGCTGTAACTATGTAAATGTCACCGAGGTATTTTAACCTGTGATTCACGATCTATTAAAAATGACATTGTCGTCTTGTGTACGCAGTAAACGTACCGTTGTACAAGTAGCGATGTCCGGTCAATGGCGGCGGCCAGTGAATTTTTAAGAGATGCACTAAGATCAGGTAACATGTGTAAATAAGAATCTTTACAGCCCTAAATTGGACCAGAAATTGAGATATGATCCAATCTATTCCAGCAAAGTTCATGCTGTCTAATATTTCCTGGTCGCCACGAGGTAATGATGACATCAGAAGTCTCATGTGAAAGTCCTTTATTAACAAATTGTTTCCCGATACTGCACGCACGACTAGGTTTAGCTTGATTTTAAACGGGTGCATATCTCCTGTGTGTGGCATCCTTAAGATGTCTGGGAAGGAAATTAAAACGAACATAAGTAAATAAAACCAGCTTTGAGTCGGCCAGAATGGTACAACTAAAATAGCCTTTTCAACTTTTATCTTCCCAAATTTTCAATGAAAGATGCTAAACACCCGATAGTTATCTCCCCGAAACTAACAAAGGACAACTGTAACTTCTCTTCAACTGTAACTTCTCTTCAACTGTATTATAATTAACATAACAAATACTTACGTCACAATTATGATAATAGTTTCCATCCTTTTTCGTTCAGTAGATGTTAATTTAAGTACACTGATTCTAAGAACCTCTGGTTCTGAAGCATGAACAGCAATGATAGGTTAAGATCGGTATGATTTTTTGCAAAAGCAACAGTATGATAATTTTTTATAGTTTCTTTCCTTCTTTCCTTTCACATGTTTCAACGTGAACTACAATAAAAAGTAAAGATTCATTATTTTACAATTATTTGTTATCATTCAACATTTTTCAGCTTTGTAACAGTATTAATTATAAGCATGTGAAATCGGTCAGGTACTTGTAGCCAATTACTTGACTATGTTTACAATCAAATACCTGTTTACTCGACCACCGTCACTATACACGTCCTTCTTTATAAGCAGGGGTATTAACAAATTTAAAGTTCAGTGGATACAATAGAAATGAAAGTATCATCAAACAGCTAATGACCTTGTATTGCTTAATATATATATATATATATGTATATATACATTGTAGTGTACGTTAATACATACTGTTTTTAAAATAGGCCTTTCTTTTTGAAAAATTTTCTTCGTGATCAGAACTCTCTTTTTTTCTCACTAGGATTTGAACTAAAAAACAAGTACAGACTCTATTACAAACTGCATCAGTAATGTAATGGTTAGCGTGTTTGTCCTCAGTGCCGTAGGATGACAAGTCTTCACGTGGGCTATTATTCTGTGTACTAACACTATATAAGTTGTATTAGCCTAATACAAAGCAGGAATCGTTTCATTTCATTTACTTGCTGATAGTGATTTTCCACTCATCAAATATTTGATATTTCATGTATAGATTTTGTTTAAATTATGGATACATCATTTATTCAGTTTGGTTATTGTCATAATATAACAAGTTACTCAAGTGTTTGAATGAAAAACTTTTAGAAATCAGTGTGCTAACAAAGGAAATTTAATATGTTTTTTCTAAGCATAAGTATTTAAGAAATTTTGAAAAATAATTGTGCTGTTTCTTGTCTAAGGTGCATTTCACACATTCCTATTTTTTGTTTATTATCGATAATTTAATGTTGTACTGACGTTGTATTCACGTTGTGCAAAGACGTTGGATTGACGTCTAAAAAAATTCATATCCAACCAAAAACCAACGAATTTGCAACGTCAGAATCTGACGTCTGTGCAACGTCAAATGTCTGCTGGGATATATTTATTAATTAACCATACAATTTTATCTTATAATATAGTATTATTACGTGATGTTTTTTATATTGGCCTATATAAATAGGCCAATATGAAAAACATCACGTAATGATATCTTTATTAATTAACCAGTCCAATATGACTAAACACTGGGCCAATATGGAAATCAACTCAAGATGAGAATTTTGGCACTGCAAGTCCTCAGTAAACTATAACTGACTAATTAAATGAGAATGTAACATGTTTACTAACACAAGTGCACATTATAAGAACAAGATATCTCATAAGAGAAATGAAGTGATTTTTTTTCAAATATTAAGCATAATAAATGCGATTGTTTCAAAAGTTTACTGTCATTCTGACTATTGGCTACAGTTTATTGTATGTTTTCTTTCTCCAGAGTACACATTTATATTAATGACTCCGCCTGTGACAGTTGCTCCACAGAATAGTAACAGGGTTGTCATGCTTATTTGCCATCTGATTGTTAGTATTATTAATGTTGGCATTTACTTGAGTATGTATGCTACTGTGAGCAGGATATAAAGCCTGGTCAGTAATAACATCCAAAGGCTGTACTTCTTCCGCATTATCGGATAGCATAACGCTTGATATTGTATGAGACGCTGATTAATGCGTAAGTGTGCCTACAGTCTTCCACCCACCAAGCTGGGCTACTTAAGTGATGGGTCTTCCATTCTGTAAAAGTGTGGTTGCAAGCGTTTTCCTCCCAGAATGGTTCACCTTTCGACCTTGTAAATTTGCCTTCTCAGCCATGCGTTTAATCATTTTGCCAAGTTTAGAGCTTGCAATATGATGTGCGATTCCTCACTTTGTTGAAGACCGTAGGGCGACCCTAGATGTTTTGTATTTAGGTCGGTTTAATTTGGCGATGGGATGTTGTCTCCTTGATATTTACCTCATTTTCGTTCTTTTTCATAGTATTTTTTATAATTGCATGTAGTTATCTTAGCCAAGGCACAGTAATTAACATACCTGTATAACCAGCACATGCATTTATTTATGTATATGGATTTACAGCGAAATTGTTTATACATGTTTATGGTAGTTAACTCTGTCAATATATGCCAAACAATACCTTAATGGGCTTTTCAAATTTCTCAAGTATCTGTCAAGACTGTTGAACATGGACACCAAGGAATCTGGTTCATATTCTGTTCCATCTTTCTTTAATACTCCCAAAAAGTCAAGTTCCTTTGCTGGAATCTCAGCTGGATTTCGTTTCTCACCAACAGTTGACAGGAAATCTGTTATTATTTTCATATAACTTTTTGTCTTTGTTTTGGTGTTCCTATTGACACTTTCCTCTAAGAATTTGTCCGTATCATCATCAGTGACAACCCTAAATCACAATTGAAGACCTGTAAGTCTTTTAAACAATTAAAACATAAATGCCAGCAAATATATCCTGAGCTGACCAACTTTGAAAAAAGGCTAGAGTCCATCAACATTATGGATGCCGGATTAGAGGTGGATGCAGATGCTATGGATGTGTATCCAAATGATGTTCCAGATCCAAGAGCATTATTTCCATGTAAAGTGGATGCTGATGGAAACTGCCTTCCGTCCTGTGGCAGTGTATATGCCTATGGAACTGGTATAAAAGCAGCTGAAATGCGAGTTCGCATATTAATTGAACTTGTCCTATATGATGGCGTCTACCTTGACAATGATTATTTTTTTTTAAAGGAACGACTGGAGAAAGTAGTAAGCAACTTCCAAAAATATACGCTCAATACTCAGACATGTATGTTCCAGGGATGAATTTAAATGATAGCATGGTGAGAAACATTTACCAAATAGAACTTGCGAAAATCAAAATAATGTGGCAGATGCATGCTCTGTCAAGTGTTTTGAAATCACAAATCTTTTCAATTTATCCAAAGTTAGGGAATCCGAATGTGCGTTCTGACCTGAATCGCATTGTAATGCCAAGGAACCAACTATCAACTCAAAAGACCAGTATACATTCTATGGACGAGACGCAATGGATGCATGATCATTGGATTTCAAACCATTTTGTTCCAGTTTTGCCAATTGCTGCTGCCAATGAAAGCATTGAGAATGGGAAGATGGAGACACAGAGTGAAATAAACGGAGAAAATGTTGAGAGTGGAAAAGCAGAAGAATGTGTTATGGAGATGCACATTGACATGAGAGTCAGTAGAAAAGGATGACAAACAGATGCTAGATAATACAATTGAGAAGAATGATAACATTATGGGCGAGTGAGACAGGGAATGTTAATGGGGGGCATTGAACAGTTGACAAAAGATACTCAGTGTGAGAGTCAGTCAGGAGCTGTTAATGGTGATGATAATGAAAAAGGTAAAAGAGAAATGAGTAAATCAGGTGATAAAGAGTGTAGAGAAAAATCTGAGATGGTACAAAAAATAGATGGGAAGATATACCAGATCCTTCCAACTGTGTTGGAAAATATGTCATAGTTGAATATGATGGTAAACCGTACCCACGTTATGTTGAAGATGCAGGCCAAAGAGATGTATATGTTGAATGCATGCATAGAATAGGAAAACAAACTTCAAAATTGCTTCTACTGGCCTAAAAAAATTAAACACAAATGCTGGTATCACATTGATAATATTTTAGCAATAATTTCAGAGCCTATAAAAATTCAAGGTTCGTTTTCTCATTTTGAAATCGATACTGAAATTTGGAATTCAGTTACTAAAGATAAGTAAAATCATTTGCTTGCAGTTGTTTGATCTTATTATATGCTCAATCTACATGATGAAGTAATTCTTCAAAGTAGATGCCCGTCCCATAACACAGATGTCCTTCCTGTAACGCATCAACATTTTTCATATTGAAAATTCTCCTTTCATTTTTAATGGATGTTTTTTGCATACAGATAATCTCTATGACAAACTGATTACAACTGTACATATAAGTTAATAAGAACTTCATAACTGGAGAAAAAAAAATCAAAATTTTGTGACTGAAAATGTCTAGAAAAATTCAGTTGGAAAAACAAAATCTGTATAATCCTTGATTTTTTGTAACAATAACAAATAATTGTCGCTGTTTTAAAATCATATTATAAGTTAAATTGCTTTTGTTTTTAAAATTAATTTATGAAATATTTTCATTTTGTTACAGGAAGAACATTTTCAACAGGTACATATCTTTCAAGTGGATATTTTATATAAAAAATCTGGTTTTTAAGGTGTCATTTGTTTTTTGTATTGTTGACATATTTGTAGTTTAGATAATACAATACATTTTCTTCCATAATGCAGTTTGTTTTTTCAATATTTTGGGATTTGAATTTTGACATGTTTTGATATTGACTCATGTAAATGTCACCGAGGTATTTCTACACGTGATTCATGATCGACAGCAGGAAATGGTTAATAAAGCATTTATTTCCCCCAAGTTCATGCAAAAAACAAATAAATAAACATAATTCTTGCCTTCTTACAATCCGGTTCCGTTCGGGAATTAGATATGCACGAGTCCAAACATTTTTTGCCGGGTCAGTTTGTACACAGTGTGGATGTGGATCTAAATGTAATTTTCAAATATGTTGTATAAAATTATTGTTTATTATAATCAGTGTGACATTCATCACTAAGGAGTTCGGGAAGATTTGGATTTTGACCATTGCGTGTCTGTACTTTCTCAAGTCTATAACTTGTTTCTGTTTGTTTTGGGAGACACTAAAACTAAAACACTTTGTATTTGCATAGATAGTGAGGAGAATTCGGACATGGGATGTACTTTATCTGAACTCCGTGATTTTAAGAATCATTAACACCCCCATGCCAGTCTCTAGAGCACACTCCTGAGCCCCGCACAACTAATCTAAGGCAAACAATTTGTTAATTACAACAATGGAAATTCTTTCAAGAAGGGAAACATTGCCTCTGACTGTTGATTTAGATAGTTGCACTGTCTATTTTGTCTCTTACAAGGTAAAGATTGTTTTTTTTACTATATAGAAAAAATGCCAGCATCAGTGTCTTGTATGATGTTGTATATACAGGTTAAAACTATCCTACAAAAATGAAACAAATTGTACTTCACTCAAAAATAATTCTAACAAACAAATACAAGTTTAAAAATCAGCAATAAAAGAGAGCTACAAAGTGAATAATAAAATCAAAAACATATTTGACCTTATATAAAATTTTAAACTACAGCCCCCAAAGTTCATCTTTATTTATGTTCTTCTTGAAGTTCTTGAGATGCCGCTTCTTTACCTTGAATTTCACCATGTTCGCAAATAATGGGTCATGTTTGAAGTCGTCCCAAAATTCCTGGATTTCTCTATTTTATTTGTTTTCTGGTCTCTCTCCTGGTTTTGATAGACTGTTTTCTTCTGTTGTAGTAGTCTTTGGAGAACTGACCTCACAAGGTTTCTCTGGTGTTTCTTCTGTTTTCTAACTCGAAAGGTTTTGCTTGCTTTTCAAGGCACCTGAAATATGGCGAAAATGTACTGAATAGTTATGGTAAATCTAGATCGTGGAATTATGAATAATATGTAAAAGTTTCATTTAAATTATCATATATTGACCTCGAGATTTGTTTTCTGGTCTCTCTCCTGGTTTTGATATACTTTTTTCTTCTGTTGGAGATGTCTTTGAAGAACTGACCTCACACGGTTTCTCTGATGTTTCTTCTCTGTTTTCTAACAGACATTGACTGGCACATGTGATGTCACGAGTGGTTCAGCCACGTTATCGCACTCAAAATTTGCCATAATTACTAGGTCAACAGAAAGGGCGATAAAAAGGGTGTTTATCCCTTTGTGCGTATCGTTAATCGCATGAAAGTGAAAAAGTAATTATTTTTATAACATTTTGGAAGTATTTCACAAAGTTTTGTGAAAAATAAAAAAATCCTTTAATGTCTGGTCCGGAAAGTAGTACATCATTGAGCGTAATGTTCTCAAACTTGGCTCAGAAGTCAAAAATGATTATGTTATATTATGTAACAATTTTATATATGCAATTTATTGCAATTGATGATAATGATTAAATGACCTTCTCCACAAGTGTTTGTTTAATTTAGCTAGGATTCTGTTGTCACTATATTTAATCTCAGGTATATTGTTTGTCATAAAGCTTTTCACAGGTTATTGTCAAGCCTGTTCAGATGCCTTCCATAGAAAGTGAGCATTGCTCTATCACAAGTTAAATAAAGTGTGTGTCGGCGTACTTCCATCCCTTAAAGGATCATTGGCATGGCATGATACAAAGTTAGGATGGTTTCCCAATACAAAAAACGATAAGTGCAAATTGTCTAATGCTTTGCTAGAAGACTTCCATAGCAAAGCTTGGAATGCTTTACCTGATCCTGAACTTTTTAAGAAAAAGTTTATGAAGGAATGTAATAGGCAATGGGATATAATATCCCAACAAGACCACATTCAAAATTCATTTGAATACATACATAGAAATAATCCTAATGCTGTTGGTGACCTGGCAGGAAGAAATCTAAAGCCAGGCGATCAAAAGAGACTTGACTATAATTTGACAAAATTACAAAACCTTGAGAATATAATCAAAAATGTGCAGCACTCTATTCAAGGAAATGAAACCACAATTCATGACCTGTCTGGTAGAACATTGTTGAAGGATTACCTTATAGTAGAGCATAATTTCAACGTCAAGATGACCACTGTATTGTGCAAATTGAATGAAAATGTCCTTAAAACAATGGAGGAATGTAGTGTCTTACTGAAAAAGAGTGACATTTTCAGTGAAAACATTCGCAGTGGACATGGTGGAAGATCGGTTACAGGGAGAATTAAAAAAAAATACATCCCATAGTAAGGGGAAAGCAACCAAAAGAAAATTTAAAAGATTAGAAGAAAATTGCCAATACATCTCAAAGAACTTGTGCCATATCCTAGTTTCTGTTGAATATCTTGATTTAAAAAATGTGAAAAACATGAATGATTTGTTAAGAAAAAACAATGATCAGCCTACTAATACCATTGACGTAAGTTGTGTACAGACCGTAGGTCTAAAACATAACTTCGTTACATTTGAAGCAAAATGTGTAATCCTGGATAATGTGTGCCCTAGTGTTGAAATAAGATATTGGAAGTTATTTGAAAACCATTATAATGTGAATGGTGAACATGGGATCATGGAAGAGGTTGATATGGATGGAAGCGAGAGTGATCAGGAATTGACTGAGCAAGTAAGGTGCATGAACATGTTTGAAGTATATTGATATGGTCAACAAAAGATAGATATTAAACATTTTGTAGCTTATACTTGTACATGTATATAGGTGAAATTTTTCATATACATGTATCTTCATTTAAATAATTGGGAATTCTATAGGGTGAAATGTTGATGGCAGGCACACAATTTTTATTAAAAGGATAAATACCCGTCTTAGCAAAGGAGGTCTTCAAATTATTAGGTGACAAAGACTTTTACATATTCTTCTGTAGCAAGCTTACCAATATTATACCTATTGATTGGTTCTCGTTGTTCACGCATATATTGGTGACAAAAATTATCTAAATTCTGTTTAAGGGCCCAAAGCAGCCAACACCTGATGGTTGTAGAATGTGACTGCAGTGGGCTGGTAAAACTAATATTGTAATATTGTGAGCCTTTGCCCACTCAATAACACTGATTGCTACATGCGATTTATGACCATCATATATCAATAGGACAGGCTGGTCATCTGTCAAACCTTCAACATATTTAATAAAATGTTCACTCAGATATTCTAAAAAATTTCAGTGTTTGACCAGCCTGAAGCACTAGCACTACATGATGTACCATTAGTACAATCCTCAATCAAACTAGAATTCATCCTTGCAACCTGAAAAATAAGATATGGGGGATTTGTGTTTCCAATGCATATCCTGCACCTAACATTGTTAACGTTGGTGATATTTTTGAAGTTACACCTGTAGGTTTAGAATCCATGTCACCAACAACATTTGATGGCTTGTGTTGAAAATTTATCCCTTTCTCATCAATATTATTGATGCAATGGAGTTCATCACTAAGGTTATGTTTAACAAGAATTTTTTTCTAATTCCTGAAAATAATTGTCAATGTTTTCTTGTGATGCAGACTTTGCACGAGTAATGGCTAAACCCCTTGCTTTAATAATTTTCAGTTCTGGCCATCTAGACATAAAGGAGTAGAACCAATTAAGTGTAAATGGCTTGGTCTTCTCTCTCAGTCCCAAGTACATAGCATAATCTATGGCCAAGTCAACTACTTCTGACCTCGTGTATTATTATTTTGTGGTACCTGCATGATTCCAACCCACAACCTTTGAAGTTGGCTCTCTATCCGACTGAGCTTAAGAAGTACATTGTAGTTCCCCAACACTACCGATGAAGGCTGCCTTTATATCTACCAATTTCAGAACACCTTTATAAATTTTAATTAATAAATGCATCTTATTATAGCAATTATTGTTCCAGTCTGGTCAAAATCATTTCCATCCAATATTTCTTTTAACTCATCACCAGGATGAAGACCATCATGCAGTTTATAATATTGGTACCTGCCTCCTCCTCTCCTAACTCTCAAAGCTCTATGTAAGGGTATGTGATCTTTAGTTTCATTGTTATTAAACATGTTAATAAATTCTTCGTTTATTCTGCAAACAAAGTTTTCATATGATGTTTGGTGATCACGGGTAAAAATTTTTGTTCACTCTTATGTGGATATTTTAGTAATGTTTGAATAAAGTCTTTTCGTGGTATTGTAGCAATTACAAGTTTTATGTGTCTGTTAATGGACTCAATTCCCTGGTCAACTTGTTGATATTTTCTGACTATCCTTTCATATACGTTTGCCTATTCTCGTTCAGTTCTATCATAAATATTTTCCGGGATATCATTCACTCTTACGATCAAGAATACAATAACGCGGTAGTGTCTGAACAGTTTCTCAAACCTTTCACTATTAACGTACTGCTTCACTCCATCCAACTGTAAACCGGGAACACAGTAATAGTTGAATTTATTAACAACGCTACTACTGGAACCTAACCTCATCATTTCAACGCCACACAATCTGGATTCACTTGAATATAACCCTCATCTTTATAAAATTATCGAAGTAAGAACTTTTTAACTTTTCTAACATAAAATTGAAGAGTTCCAATATTATAATAAATAACTAAATAAAATACGGTGAAAATTCCGAACCTGGCTAGCCGCCATAGGATCTAAGGCCCACCGTTAAAATACATCGGTGACATTTACATAGTATAGTAATTAGCACTACTTACTATTACTAGCTTGCAATACGTCAGTCAAGATTCTTGGCTTAGTTCTCTGGTTTATTACGTCTGTACAGTTCTGGGTTAAATCAAGTTCTGGCAAGCGTGGTCAGTTTGTGATGCATCATGGGTGCCTTTCGGAACTCCTCGGCCCCCATCCCCCACGACTCTCTACACTCCTCCCCGTTTTATTTTAAAGGTCCCTGGTCAGCCACTGAGACACCCCCAAAAACAAAGGGCCACCCTGGATTTAATAACAAATCCAAAAATCACCCTAGGGCTCACAAGAGGCGGTCAAAGCCTCCACAAGCCCTAAGCTTTCGATATCCATGGGACCGCGTCCCCAGGAATCACAAGACCAGCAAACTGTATGCTTCACACCAGACCCTGTGACGCCCTCCACACCCACAACACACCAACCATCCACTTCGATATCCCCCTTCTCCACATTACCCATACCATCCCTTCCCCCATTATTATAAAATATAACTATATTTTTTGTGACGAGTAAATCAGTTTAGAGAACAAATATACTTTTTATGATAAGTCGATCCCCTCAGAGACCCATTTTCCAAGGAAACACTTTCCCCAAGACACCATGCCAGGAATGAAGAGCGGAGACCTCCATCCAAGGGACAAACTGTCGAATGGAGGAATAAGGGGGAAGGACAAAAAGGAAATAGGCCACCGAAAAGTCAAACAATAACAAAACAGATCTCTCCTTCTCAGTCTTCATGACCAAATGAAGACCAAGAGCAGATTGTGGATCAAGAAAAGTTGGACATCATCCATATATCTACCTCCCAGTCTCCATGACCAAATGAAGACGGGGAGCGTAGACTTTTGTCCCTAAAGACAATGGCGGCCATTTTTCTTCAAAAGGATGCCCAAGAACCGTTGAAGAACAAATACATCACTGCCATGGTTGGACCAACCTAGAGATCCATTTAAAGACCCGACCTGAATTCCCCACGGAAACACCTCACCGGAGGAGCTCCCTGATGACTTCGGTTCCCCTCCGGCTTCCCCTTGTACAGACCCCCCCCCCCCCCCCCCCCTTGGGACTGACGACTTAAGGCCTGCCGCTTACGGCGCTCTAGCCGGCCAGGCCCATATCGGCTCCTTCCTTTATTCTTCTTTCTCCGGACCGTACGGCCCGGAGAATCTATCATCCCCCTCACTACCCGGTACCTTACTACTGGGTGGGCCCGCGACCTCTGCCACCCCCTCTGATACAGCGAACAGGCAGTCTTCCATCTCATCAGCTGATGAGCCTGCCTCCGCTGTATCAAAGCACTCGCTCCCGCTATCCTCCAGCGACAACACATCTTCCTCCTGTTGTGACATCTGAAAGAGATTAAATAATCCACCTGACACAGGGGGCTTATAGCCACCCTGCGCCAGGCAGGTCAGAATTCTATGTTCTATGGGCATACCTGGTCTTCCTTCTTTCTCCCTAAACACTATCATTATGCCACCCCAGAGTCCCCAATACTTCCCCCACTGCACTATACCTTCTCCGGGGATGCCTGTGACACCCCGAGCAGACAAAATCTCCCATGGCCTTTGCCTCTTCCTGTGTTATCCTTACACAATCACCATGATACCATTCTTTGCACTCATCGCACCTAATCATGAACTCCCCAGTGTATGGCTTTTGACATGCACAATAAAGCTTAGCTCTATACCCCCGTTGATCTTTGACGCCCCCCTTCTCCTTAATGATTTGTTGACTCAGTTTTTGGGCCCACTCTGGAACCTCGCGGTCATGACATAGCTTCAACCTATCGTGGTTAGCGGTGATTATCACCCGCTTTAACTTTATTTTATAGAGATAGGGGGTTAACTTTTCAATTACCACTCCGGGGCTTTTCCACGAGGGACTCAATTTTCGAGTTTTTCCCTTAACGGTAGCAGTGTTCAACTGATACACCAAATCCCCCAGTTTTAACTCCTTGACCCTCACCTTGACATCATAATCTCTCTTCATTCGTTTTTGGGATTGTTTGAGTTTCCCTAGCTACCCTGTGGGCCCCTTCAATAGCTGTTTGCAACTCCCCTACGTATTGGTCCCCTTCGGACTGTCCGGTGTTCCCCGGACTCCCGAACATTAGTTCCGCAGGCAACTCAATCTCCCTACCCAACATCATCATATTGGGTGTGTACCCTGTGCTTCTATTTACAGAGGACCTTAATGCCCCTGCCAACTGCGGTAAGTATTTATCCTAGCTCCGCTGATTTTTTCCAATGAAACACCGCACCGCTGCCATCAGTGTACGATTGCATCGCTCCACTTGTCCGTTCGCCGAGGGACGATAAGGGGTAGTTCTCGATTTATGTATGTGAAGTAATTCACACATTTCCCTGAACAAAGAGGACTCAAAATTCCTCCCCTGATCAGTGAATACTTGGAATGGGCACCCAAATCTAGAAAAGAACTGATTCACCGCGGCTCTTGCCGTTTCCTCTGCACTCTGGGAAGGCAAGGGGATACACTACCCACTTGGTAAATTGGTCAACCATCATCAAGATGTGTTCATTTCCTCTCTCAGTGCGAGGTAGGGGCCCAATGAAATCGAAATGGACCCGTTCCATTGGCGATCCCGAATGATAGGATAACATTGGGTGTCTAACTGAGACCGTTGCCTTTTTATTTTGGTTTTACACTCCATACACCCCTTCACATAAGCCGACACATCTTTACTTATCCCCCTCCAATAATACATAGACTTCACTTTCTCGATTGTTCTTTCTATGCCCTGATGTCCAGCTAATGGGGGATCGTGACAAAGCGTCACAATTTGTTCCCTGTACATCTTTGGGACCACCCTCCTTGCTGACTTCCCCTCATCCCCTTCTCTCCACAGGACCCCTTTTTCCAAGACAAAAACTTCCCTGTTTATCCAATAATATTTGCTTCTAGAGTCTCATATAAACAATTCTCCTTCAGTGGGCTCCTCCCCTGTCTCCCTCCACCTGACCACCCGTTGCTGTTCCTTCATTTCGTCCTCACCTGGGCCTTGAAAACTAATGCCCTCTGCCTCTCGAACTATTTGGACTCCTTTGATACTTTCCCATCTAAGTCTATTTCCCGCTTCCCCCGTAGAGACCCAGATCTCAGACACCCTAGGTCCCATTTCTTCTTTCTCCTGGTCTTGACCCTCTCTCACGGGTTGACCCCAAGGCTTATTTGCCAAGGGAACCATGTCATCTACATCCTGGTCAAAACCGGACCAGTTTGAATGGGCCCTAGTACAGTAGGGACACCCCCCACATGGCAAATCCTGTAATTTCACTCTTAGATTGAAGTCTGAACATGGTTCCCCCCAGGGATCCTTGACAAGGCATCTGCATTGGTATGTTTCTTCCCAGGCCTATGCTGGATTTCCATATTGAACTGACTCAGTTCTTCTAACCATCTAGCCAGTTGCCCCTGTGGCTCCTTAAAATTCATCAGCCAGGTCAGACTATTATGGTCTGTCCTGACCGTGAAATGCCTACCCAACAAGTAATGCCTAAACTGTCGAGAGAACCTAATAATTGCTAATAATTCCTTTCCGAGTGGTGCAGTATTTTTGTTGCTCCGGAGTCAAGGTAAGACTCCCGTACGCTACTGCCCTCTTTTCCCCCTCTTGTATTTGAATCAATTCAGCCCCCACAGATTTATCAGATGCATCCGTATCCAGTATAAAGGGATCAGTCGCATTGGGCAGGGCTAGAACTGGTGCTCTCACCATTGCATTCCTCAACTCATCAAACGCCTTTTCCTGTTCATCTCCCCATTGATATGTACGTTTCCCTGTTAGGGCCTGAAGGGGAAACGTCATTTGAGTATATTCTTCAATAAAGGCCCTATGGTAATTGGTGAACCCCAAAAACCTCTCCACCTCCTTTTTATTCTTAGGCCTTGGCCAGTTTTTATATCTTTGATATATCCTGGCCCAATGTATATTCCTCTAGGTCCCACTACTCTACCCAGGAACTCTACTTCCTTTTGAAACAGTTCACATTTTTTGGGCTTCAATTTTAGCCCATACTCCCTAAACCTAACCAATACAGCCCTTAGGTTTTTTTTTTAGTTTAATATTATTTTATTGCAAATAAAATAGCAATGGGATTGGACAAAAAGTTATCACAACTTATGGACTGTCCTCTTCCTACAAATAATACACATATAATAATGTCAACAAAAATAACACATACACAAATATAAATAATATTTAACACAATATAGTGAAACATGGGAAATAAATTGATGTTGATGGAGACCAGATGACCGACCACTGATTAGAATCTTTTTGTTTGTCTAATATATGCTCGAACTTTATTGAAGATATTAGAATTTTCGTTTATACTATTTTCATCGTTTCCAAAGAGTAATGTTTCTATATTTTTGTTGGTTTCTCTTAAGTTTCTAAAAAGACAATATCTCTCGTTTTGGTATAATGGACATTCCATTAGATAATGAATTGAATCTTCATACGGTGCACCACATTGACATTTGGGGTCATTTGTAATGTTTATACGATATAAATCAGAATTGAATGAGCTACATTGATGTCGTAGTCTAGCATGGAGTATGCTTAATTTTCTGAACCCTTCACCATAATACCCCGGATATTTAACAGTTTTTTCCTTAATTCTAGACTTAAAACATGATATATTTGGGCTATTTCTAACATTTAGATCTAAATTGTTCCATAATGAAACAGTAGATGGTATAAAGGATGTCAAAGACATTCTGAGCCTACTTCTTGGTGTTGTATAGTTTTCATTGTTTCGGAGATTATGATCACTGATACTAGATACTGTAGGAGGTAGACAATTACACAAGTATTGAGGACATACTTTATTATGCATTTTGTAAAATGTTGTCAGTTTGCGAGATTTACGTCTACAAGACAAAGGTTCCCATCGTGTTTCATAGTAAAGAGTCTCTACTTGCAAATTTTGGTAGTCCTGTAACTATTCTAGCCGATTCTAATTGCACTTTTTCGAGTTTTGCTACTTCTCGTTCAAAACACCCATCCCATACCTCGCAAGCATATTCTAATGTTGGCCTTATGAAGGTAAGATATATATTTGATAGAGTTTGTTTGGAAAGAGTAAATTTTAGTTTTCTGAGAACATTAACCTGTTTGAAAGCGGCATTTACAATGTTATCAATATGGTTTGTCCAATTTCCATCTGATGCAAAAGTTAATCCCAAATGTTTATGGGTTTTTACAATTTCGACCGGTTCCCCATTAAATCGTAGGTCTAAATGTGGTACAGCACTAGTTGAGATAACTAGGGCTTTAGTCTTTTTAGGATTAAAATCTACTAACCACAGTTTTGCCCATTCGTTTAATTTTGATAAATCATTATTAATATCAGATTTCATAGTATCATAGTTTCTACCGAAGTAAGATAGTGAAGTGTCATCAGCAAATAAGCGTGATAGACTACCCAAGTTGTCTGTTATATCGTTTATGTAGAATAGAAAAAGAAGAGGTCCAAGTACTGATCCCTGGGGAACACCAGCTTTGACAGTATTGGGGTTTGAACATTCATTATTAACAACTACCTTTTGCTTTCTATCACTAACATAGTCATCTAGCCAGTGTAGAAGATCACCAGTGATACCATAGGATTGCAGTTTTTTTATCAAGGCTTTATGCCAAACCCTATCAAATGCCTTTGATATATCACAAAATACAATAATAGATGATAATCTATTATCGATATTTTTGCAGATATTATGGTAAATTTCAAGTAACTGGTAAACGGTAGAATGTCCAGGTAAAAATCCAGACTGATATGAATATAATAATGAATGTTCAATAATATAATTGTAGATATATTTATATACTACACGTTCCATCACTTTCCCAACACAGCTAAGAAGTGAGATGGGCCTATAATTTGAGGGACTGCTTTTGTCATCCTTTTTAAAAGAAGGCATGACTCTAGCTAATTTCCAGTCAGATGGAAATTTACAGGTTCGTAAAGAATACCTAAACAGAATACTCAGGGGTAAACATATAGTTTCAGAAGTTGCCTTCAGCATTTGGTGGCCAATACCATCATCTCCACAGAGATTTTTTGTCATATAGAACAGATACATGTATAGCTATATCACACATACGTGGTATCTGTTGTTTACTCTCTTTGGTCAAAACTTGTTTAATACATTATAGTATTATTTTAAATATGACAACAGTATAACACGTTCCAAGAATCGAAAACATTTTTTTTTTTAATTTGCAAAAGAAGACCGTTGCTTTTCGTTGCGTATAATATTTAGTTGTACCGCAAACAGGAAACCAGAGCTATGTACATATACACCCATTACTTATTCAGTACTAAAGAAACAGTACAATATACAGACTCGAAAGAAATTAAAACGATGTTCCATTAAATTGTATGCCGTTTTTAAGTGCATTTTTAAAGATTTATTAACAAATCTCAATGTGCGACTTTGGTTTTTTTCCCAAACGTCACAGCTGAAAACCACCCACCTACCAAACGAAACTAACTTCGTTTGAAAAAAACTGTCACAATTTGTGACGATCCCTTATCCTGCAATTGTGTGATTTTGAGTACTAATAGACAGGTCAAATAAACTTAAGTGTTATTTAGTCATTGTATGTTTTGACAATATATGTTGTAGGCATATACAGCAGAATACATTAACAATAATTTTAGAAAATGGTCAATATTCAGCATTTTCATTGGATTTAGTTCAGTAGCTAAGTATCATATTAACTGTCTGCACTGAGCTAAGTTCATTGTTATGCATTCAATCATCTTGGTGATATACTGAGGGTATGATAAATGGGCATCAAGGCAAGATGCTATTTAACATGTTATACATGTACAGATTGATCTTCATGACCCATCTTCTTCTTATTATAATGTAAAACACATGTGCTTGATATATTTGATTATTTTGATGAAGTTTGAAAAAAATTAAGAAGTTTACTGCTTTTTAGCTCAACTGGCCCAAAAAGACTAAATGATGTATTATCATGACTGTGTCAGTCATTCTGTTATCCATATATTTTTTTACTTATTCTCGGAAATTGTCAAACCAAATGGAAAAAATTATGGCAGATATGCTACGGTACTAGAATAGTTTATAATATATCTGATTGTTACAAAACTATATCTAATTTTTTCACATTATTATGTTTCCTGCGGTAGCTTGACAGTTCAAATTTAGTATTTCATGAAATATTGCTAATTTCGCAACGTTCCTTGAGGTTACCTGGTTTGCTACGAAATGTTGAGCATATCAGAGATAGGCAGTTTGTCTAAAATATATAATTGATCACTGTAGATTGGTTGTACATATATGTGGGTTGCATTAACTGCATTTGACCTGTAATTTAGTTCTTTATGAAAATATCATTAATCTTTATTTTTCTGTCTACTCGAGCTTGTTGACATTGGGACCTGATATTAAAATAGTGTTAAAAAAAATATCCAGGGACCATTTGTTTTATGCATTGAAAAACATATTACAATTTGTTTTTAAATATATTTTTTTCTCTTTTGCTGTAGAATTAATGCATATTTTGTCATCTCTAATTGCTGGTGTCTAAAAGCTTTTAACTATTTATTTTGTTGGTTCAAAAGCCCATGGAGATTGATACAGCTTTTATGTTATTTTGTTTATATATTTGCAGAACGAAAATAAAAATTCTCTTGCTACTATTGATCACTATTTAATGGCGGGAAACACTTGGTGTAAAGCTACATGTACCGCTGTATTTCATTGCCCATTTCTTCAAGTTTATTTATCCTAGCATACACACATGACGAAAACAAGATTAAAAACATAACATATATACATTAGTTCAAGTTATAAAACCTCCACCAAAACTATCTGGGTTTGAATAGAGAAATTACATGTATATATATTAGTTCAAGTTATAAAACCCCCACCAACACTGTTTGGGTTTGAATAGAGAAATTACATGTATATATATTAGTTCAAGTCATAAAACCTCCACCAAAACTGTCTGGGTTTGAATAGAGAAATTGCATGTATATATATTAGTTCAAGTTATAAAACCTCCACCAAAACTGTCTGGGTTTGAATAAAGAAATTACATTTATTGATGAATTTAATGAGAATATTAATGTTATAAAAAAATGTATTTCAGTTTTATGAAAAGTGGTGATATTCCTGACTGGGTTTTCTTGAATATCAAGTTTGGAGATGTTGCACCAAACATTTTGGCCATTATGGACTTGATATTATCATTGTCCCCACCATCAGCTGAGGCTTAAACTCATAAAAACAAATATCAGAAGTAAAGTGGGACACGGCTTGTTGAACCACTCTCTTGTTATCAAACTCGAGTCACCTGATGTAAAGAACTTTGACCCTCAACAATCTATAATGCATTGGAACACCTCCGGAGTGAGGGCCAGGAGGCCTATGTCTAAACCGTTAGGTTTCCGGATTAACTCTGGTAATGCTGAAGAAGTGGAAACCTCAAATCCGATTGAAATTGAGGCTCAAGCAGAAATGGAACATTCTGATAAGTGTGTCTGATGTTGATGACCAAGGTGATTTATGAATCTGATGAATCAGACAATGAACTCTTGGTCTTCAATGACCTATTGGAATTGGAATTAGAATATGAATTTTATTGAAATGTATTCGATTAAATGTCTGCAACTCTTGTTTTGATATATAGAGCATTAATATGAATAATAGGAGATATCGGGTAAACATCAATGAGACAGCAACCCGACCAATCCAAAAACGACATCTAGGGGTCAACATAAGGTCTTGAACAATGGCCAAACATCCACACCATATGTCAAGCTCTAAATCGCCCCGACATTCATTTCAACTATACATTTCTGAAGTCATAGTGTTTGGTGTATGTAAAATAAGTTTATTTTGAGGAAAATATTTGGGAATTTTTTTATTTTCTGTATTAAATTATAGTTTCTGAATGGCCAATTTTGCTGCCAGGAAATGGCCAGAATGCAGGATTTTACACCATTTATCCCAGGGTTTCCGGGGGCCTTCAACCGCCCACGGACCCCCTGTCGTAAGGCACCTCGTAAACGAGGTGGCAGTTGCGCTGCGCGCGCCTGATGGCCCCTAACAAATTGTGTGGGCTACCAAAATTAATTTGGTAGGGGCCCAATTGGCCCCTAACATATTTCCTTAGCTTCAAACCCTGAATATGATATGATTTGAATAAAATATACAAATAAATAAAAATATTTAATAAACGAAATCCTGAAACCAATCCCAGCATAATTTGTAAATGTTTTCATTTCCAGTAACGCGATGTTGACGTTTTCTTGAATTGGGAACATTGTTTTCCAAATCGTCGAGAATCTCACGTTTACTTTTAAGAATGTTCATTATCTGGGTATGAACATCACCCATCTCCTCAACCACAGACAGGCAACTTTTCCCACCATCACAAAGATGTATCGCTTTCACTTTGTCACGATCTTGATGATTTTGACATGATGCACTAGATACATAATACACCGTTTTCCATATTTTTGGCGATTTAATTTCTACTCGCACAGACAATGCGAATTTTAGCAAAGAGTTAATTCTGGCGGTAGAGAATTCCATAATTTTAAAGTAGATGATAGAAAATAACTAGCATAGAGTGATGTTCGGGTTCTTGGTAACGGAAACGCATTGCTATATCTGGTGTTGTATGTGTGCACATCCTGAAAGCGGTTGGGAATCAAAGTTGATAAAGATGCCAGAGTTAATTCATTTTGCATTTTAAATAGTTGAATGAGCTTATGGTTTTCCCGTCTATCTTTTAGTTTTGATAATCCGGTTTCTTTGTATAATTCCCTTAAAGGAGTTAATTTTGTCCCACCAGATATGATCCTCATCGCTTCAATTTGAACCTTTTCCAAAATATTAATTAAGTACATAATATGAGGGTCCCACACTACATCTCCACGTTCTAATAGTGGTCTGATAAAAGATAAATAAAACTTTTCGAGTGATAATCTATCTAGTCTAAATTTTAACATGCGAAGAATATTTAATCTTGAATATGCTTTGTCAATGACAAGTTCAATATGTTTGTTCTATGAGCCATCATCGGAGATTGTTACACCTAGATGTTTATGATATTTCGCATCTTCGAGTTGCTGGTTATTCATAATTAGAGATGGATGATGTGGTTTGTTGACTTTCCGTGAGATAACCATCGTTTCGGTTTTCTGAGGAGTTGAGAATGTCTGCTGATTCAATTGCATTATCGACTATAAGAAATATACTGGATGATGACCAAAATAGAATTTTAAAAATTTCCCAGGACATCATTACTAAAAAGTAAATCTATTTGGCGGATGTTTTCGCCTTTTTGAACGTCTAACAGGTTGCATTCGAGGTTTCTGTCGTCGAATAGGGGCAATATTTTGAGGTACGTCTTGTCTGTGATGTTCTAACCAAGCTAAAATTTGCCTACATAAGTCAACTACCGTGGTTAAGATTGACAGTACCTAAATGAAAACAATTTCCAAGTTAATTACAATGAAGAAACAAATCAGTAAAGGATTATATCACACAATGTTCATGTAACTCTAGACTAAACAAAAAACACAGCTATTTGTTTCCAGATCTTAATAAACTATAATTCACTTTCCTCAGAAAGCTTATTTCTTAACATTCTTTCAGAGAATACCCTGTCTAACCATGCGCAACCTTTTTTCTTTGCGTTGTCTCTGCACAAACTTAACGACTTGTAAGAATGTCATTACCAATGAAGCTTAAAATATATAGGAATTATGATTAATATTAATACACAATGTGATATGTTGTATGAATGATTATTGCTAGCTTATCATTAGTAATTCATAAAATTAAATAAGTACTTGTATGGCAATGATTCACTGTAATTTCTTTTGTTGCCGTTTATCTTGATTTAAAATAGATTCAAAGATTGTGCTGAAAAGGTATTAGTGAAATATGGTTGTTTTTTATGTCTATTTTTTACTTTTGATAATATTTTACCTGTTTAAACCTCATGTTTTGGTTGTCAATTCACGTTGTCCTGGACTAAAAATAACACGGCGAGGCGCTGTCAAATGACGTCAGACGATTTCCGCATGCGCACAACACGTAAACAAAAATGGTGGACGACCTTGCGGTGTTGGAGGATACATTTTGACCGTGCTACAACATCTCAGTTTGGAAGCCCCGCCTCTGTGTGGGTATCAGGAGTTATTGTACACCTAACATCAAAGGGAATTCACACGCACCATAATACAATGGATTCCTGACAGATAGGATATTTATTTTGTTCATGCACCTTTGTTTTTCTAACATCAATTTTTCACCCTTTTTATTTGCATCAAATAATTTTCCAACTAAATGTCTTTTTTCAGTTTTTATCAACTGACACCTTTTTTCTACCTTTTCTTTTTCACTCTTAAGTTTATTTATTTCTTTTGATTTAAATTGTAATGCCTCATACACAACACTAGTATGGTTAATATCAGTTACAACAGTTGAGCTTTGTGAATTTTTTTACTGGCATTCACATGGTTTGGGAGGGTCATAAGGGCTTTTCAATAACAAAATTTTGAACATATTTTTTCCCTCTTAATAATTTTTTTCTTTACCATAAATTGAACTTTACTTCTTAAAGCATGCAAGTTTGAACAACTCTAATTTTAATAGATACCTAGCTGTTCATATGTGCATTTTTGTTTCTTTTTGGAAAAATTCCGCTCAAGAACAGCTTCCTTTGAAAATATACTGGAGATTTCAATAGGAACTGGATTTTCTAACCATTCCTCAGTTATGCCTAAAACCATCAATTGTTTTCCTACATTTGGAACATTAGTAAAAAACATCTTCCATTAGAAGATAGTTATCTTGCCTTTTAATTGCAAGTTTAACTCTATTTCTTATTTTCCTTATAAAGTGTCAACATTTGATATTTCATAAAATACATTTTCCATTGCAACTGGAACATTTTCTTTAAAAGTTAAATCTGATGACTCCTCAATAATCGACAGCACTTTAACCCAGAATATGTAACAATTTGCAAGCTGATCATGTTGACTTTCAGCCAGAGGCAACTCTTCTGGAAAATATATAAAGTATAATATAATAAATAATGTGTACATCAAATCGAAATCTAAAACGTGTAAATCTCATGAAATTAAGAACATAGACACGTACTTGCAATAAATTGTTAATTTTTTATGACATCATGTAGACCACCTGAGGGAATCTTGGGGTATAGAAATAGGACCCAGCTTCATGTGTGGTAAAAAAAAAACTTTCTGAAGGGAGAGCATAGGTTGTGTAGAATCTACAAATACAAAGCCATGTCCGTTGTTGCATGTCCTCCTACTCCGAATGGAAAAACCAACAGTGTGAGATGAACATATTCAAAGCCAGTGTGCGTCAACTGGGGATGATTAAATCCAAGGTGCCATGTTCAAAAAAAAAACCTTGATTGTGACCATGAAAGGCTTCTATAAAGCTTCTTCATTTGGTTCCATTTGGCCAACAAACGTGGCCGCCAAGATTAATTTTTTTTTCTGATTGGCTAATGTTAAAAAATTCTCCTCTGAAACAGCTTGGCCAAATGGAGCCAAACTTGGCAGGAAGCATCTATGTAAGGTCTAAACCTGGCATAGATGGTCCCTGGGTGTGTCCCTTTCCAAATTGTGTCCGACAGCCCTACCCTCCATTCAAGATAGCTGCTGTTTCTTAAGGTAATGCTTATCTCCCTTTGAAATTTGCTTCTGTATCATTCTATTGTCAGGTGAGTGATACAGGCTCAGTGAGCCGAGCCTCTAGTGTTATTAGTTCTAGATTCTGTAAAACCACAAATCAAAAGTTGGTTTCGTTCTCCTTTAATGTCTTTCTTGAGAATAAACAGAGTAAAGATAAAATACCAATACACTATAGAGCCCTTGCTATATATGTTTTCTTGTTCAAATTTACTTGGATTTCAAGTCTGTGTATTTCACTCCTGTGTATATTATGGTACTTATATTACATACTAACACCGACAATAACGTTTTTTTTTTATAATGGCGTCATGTTTGTTACTTTGGGCCATGACTCTTATACACTGCCTTTTTTGTTCTTTCTGATTAATTATAATGAGTGAACGTAGTATTAATTAAATACAATGAATCTCCATTATTTCAAACATACTGGAGAACAATAAATCAAACTCCTAATTAGTGTTGTAACTGTTGGGAATAATGGACCATTGTCATGTATAGTATGATATTACGGTAAATAGACGTACCGCAGGACTGGATCCCGGGAATTGGTGGCACTGGACTGCTTGCTGGATGTGAACGAAGAGGAACCAGTGTGTGTTTTTTGGCGGGAATCGAAGGCCACATGGTAAATCTGGTTAAGAGAATTCATTGAGAGTATATAAACCTAGCTTTGGGAAATATATCTGTGAGATAACTGGTGAGTTAGTAGTTATTTAAGTTCCCCCTTTATCGTAGATATTCGGTCACATAACATTGGCGCTGCGAGCAAACATTTTTTGATTGAAAAGTCGACGATTTAAAGTGATGAAGTCACGTAAGTGAAAATCGTTATATCAGAGTTTTGCTGCATTTTCTGCCATTGCAAAAACATAGAACCATCGATTTATGATTTCATTGCATTGAGTTGCAAAAGAATTTTCTTCGTGTTTTCACGTATTTACCTATAAGCGACTCGATTATTATGATTTCATTTTATGGTGTCAGTGATGGCTAATGCCACGAATTCTTGTATATTATCATAGTTCTGTGAAGACTACTTTTCACGGATTATTATGTGATTTTCTAGTTATGAACCAGTGATATAAATTATTAATTGCATCTATTTTGATTCAATTTTCAACACTAGGGCTAATATTACAATATTTTTGCACACTGAAATGCCCCATGCATTACATACAGGTACATATACAAACAACATTTTAGAATTTTAAATTTGCATTTGGTTTCTGATAGTATTGATATCAATTTTTTGTGTGTTTATGAGCGCCACAATTTTAAATAATCGTATTCTTACGTGTAATTTAGTTATCATTTGTGTATTTTGTGGGTTATTTTGTCAAAAATGTCAGAGCAAACCAAAATAAAGATAAATAATAAATACTTGCCCCATTGATTACTTGCTGTTGTTACCTGGAGTTGGCAGACTAACGGCAGAGAGAATAATGTCGTTCAGGCAACAGTATGGCAACATTAATGCGTCAGATCTCATTGAAATACCAAGGCTGAAACTTACCCGACAACTGCTAGACATGATTGATTTTTCACCAGTAGGTCCTGAGGCAACAGCTTACCCAGCTTGTATTCAGTCTGATATTGAAGTCCAAGACTTTTATGATTATGGACACATTGAGATATCGCAAACTCCAGTGCAATACAAATATACTACAAAAGCAGATGTAGATGATGATGAAGATTTTTCAGACGAATAACAGGAAGACGAGGAAGTACGTGAACATTCACGTTTCCCATCAGAATTAAGAAAACCATCAGATTATACATTAAACTTAGGAGATCATCAGTATTACAGTAAAATCAAGACTGCGGAAGAGATTAAGCAGGAAGAACTACAACCGAAACGTGTATTATCACGTTATCAGAAATTAGACACAAACATGATGGACCGGGTACCAGTTGAGAGGAGACCGGCTGGCAGGAAACCAGTACATGAAGCTAATATGGAGAATACAAATACAATGCTCGCCCCATAAAACAACCAATGAGACGAGTTCCAAGATGTTTTGAAGATGAAGAAAAGGGACACCTGGACAAGTTAGAGAGCGCTGGAATAATTGAACCATCCAATTCAGAATGAGCATCAGCACCGGTATTAGTTAGGAAACGTGATGGTAGCATTCGATGGTGTATAGATTACAGAAAGCTCAACAAGGTCACCAAGAAAGATGTATACCCGTTACCACTTATTGATCAGTGTCTTGACACGTTAGCTGGTAACCAATGGTTCTCAAAGCTAGATGCTAATAGTGCATATTATCAGATAAAAATTAAAGAATCTGATCGACCTAAGAAAGCTTTCACCACTAAGTATGGACTTTTTCAATTTGTTCGTATGAGTTTTGGGCTATGCAATGCGCCAGGGACATACGCCAGAGTAATGAACTTGGTATTGCGAGGATTAACATGGAACATAGTCCTTGCATTTTTGGATGATATTCTTGTGATGGGTAAAACTTTTGACGACCATCTTGGGAATTTGCGTTTTGTTTTTGAGAGTATCCGCACATATGGACTAAAGCTTAAGCCACGGAAATGTGATTTATTTAAAGAAGAAGTAATATTTTTAGGCAGAAATGTTGACAAAACTGATATATCCATGGGTGATGAATATATTGAGGCTGTTCGGAATTGGCCAACACCAACAACGACGAAGCAAGTTGAACAGTTTCTAGGATTCGCTAATTACCATAGAAACTTCATTAACCATTTTGCTGACGTAGCGTATCCTTTACACAAATTGACGGGTAAAAAGCCATTTAAATGGGAGGAAGCAGAGGAAAAAGCTTTCATGTCTTAAAAATGCATTAATGACAACTCCAGTTCTGGAATTGCCAAATGCAAGCGATCCTAAGACAGACGATTCACTGGATGACTATGTGAAAAGATTGAGAGAGGCTATTTGGACTGCTCACGAAACAGCGAGAGATACATTGAAAACAACCCAAAATACGATGAAGCGTGACTATGATGTTCGTATATTGGAAAGACAGTATAAGGTAGGAGATGTAGTTTATGTACTTGACACGGCGAAAATGAAAGGCCGAGCTAAAAAAATTGGATCCACCATGGAAAGGCCCTGGAATTATTTGTGCTAAATTATCTTCCTACGTGTACAAGGTTAAACTCCAAAAAACCGTTATAACAATTGACCATGATCGATTAAAACTTTGTAAAGATCGTGATATTCCTTCATGGTTAACACGGTGTCAGCACCGTTTACGTGAAGGTGAAAATATCATTTTACCAGTTGATCGTGATTTGCACTGTTTGTGCAAAAAACCAGATGATGGACAGTTTATGATTCAGTGTGATTACTGTGAAGAATGGTACCATGGAGCCTGTATAAACCTGACACCAGAACAAGCTGACATGTGGGTGAATTCAGATGTCCACGGTGTCAAAATCCTGAATCTACAGGAACTTTTTAGTTTAAGGAAATTTATATGATGTACAGTTTTTTTGGCATATAGTTTAACATTTGTGTATTTGTAGATAAATATGTCTAAAAGGCCAAAGGATGGAGATGAGGGCAGGTGGCCCACACCATCAGAAGAGTATGGTATTACTCAATTACCAATCCTCCCGAGAGATCAGCGGGAAAGCCATGATGATCACGAAGCTGTATCAACGGAAACCAAGGTTTGTTTTATTCATTATGATAGTTTTATTTTCGATATCACAGAAGATAATTATATAGATTGGTCAGACATCTGTGTTAAAGAAACAAGTACTCAGGTGAAATTAGAAGATATTAATATTAAAAAGGCTATCCGTGATTCGTCACGTACAAGCCCAAAGACCACTACTGAAACTTCAGCTACCGCAGAAGGGCATAATACCATTTTGGAAAAGGAATCGACATGCCCGATTCCGACATGTAACAAGAGAACGAAAAAACTAAAGCATCATTGTTGGGATTATCTTCTCCCATTTATTTTTAAAGACAAAGTAGAAGAGACACTGGAAAATGATCCAGAATTTCAACAACTGAGGGCTGAGGGTTAACGATGTTGGCTACGTGGATATATAAACGGAAATCGACACCCTTTGATTTAGTCAGGTTTATAAATAATACACCTGATTTCATTCCAAACAATTGTAACATGATGGCTCGCTGTCAAGACCAGATGAGGAACTTGACAAAAGCAATGAATTGGTTTCCGCCTAGAAATGATGTCTATACGATGTACCCGGTAAATCATCCGAGTGTTTTGATACAGTGGCGAATATTAATAACACTACTATCTATGGTGACACATGGCCAACGGGCACAGTTTAGGCGATTGGGACGGAATTATGTGCCCCAAGATAGACGTGATCGATCACGTGTAATGTTTACTTCTGTAAGAAATGAATTTAATAAGAGACCAAGAGGTATGTCATGTACATCTGAAAAGACGCATGTAACTAAACAAGCAAGAGTAGTAAAGTCACCAGATCTCTAAAAATCCGAGATGCCAGGGATATTATAAACAAGAAACGTCCTGCAGAGCAGGCTAATTATTCAGTAACGTATTCTCAACATCGGGAAAAATCCCGTAGAGTTGAGGAAAGTTCAACTTCGGACGGAAACAACAACATCCATATAAAAAAGAAAACTACAACAATACATAAGGCTTTTGATAGCCATTTTCATTTGGACAGAGCGAGCATACTGTCCAAGGGTTCTCTTAAGCTTACTATAGAAGAATATTTAAACACGGATATTAGTCCAAGTCCAGAGATTCCAGTTGAGATAACAGGGGGAGTCATCGTATATTGTGATCCTGATACGTTCCTTAATGTTTTCCCTGATACTACGAAATGGAAAATTGCTGTTGGATTACATCCAAAGGCTGCCCCGTATTTCACACAAGAAAAATTTGAATTAATACGGGAGAAATTATGTGATGATAGAATTGTAGGTCTTGGAGAGATAGGTCTTGATAGAAGTTGTAATGCAGTTGCGTGGGTAAGCCAGGAAAAAGTATTTGAACGATTATTAGGCCTAGCAAATCCAAACAAACCAGTGATTATTCACGTGAGAGGAGAACGAAAGAACAAAGTGTCTGAGGACGTCTATAAAAGGGCATTGGAAATAGTAACATCAACTTGTGAACCGGAACAGAAAATTCAGTTGCATAGTTTTCACGGAGGAGTTAAACAAGTACAGGAATGGAGGAGAAACTTTCCAAACACTTATTTCAGTTTTAGTATGCTATGTAAGGGATTTAATAGGGAACAAAAACCAGGTTTAATAGCTGTCCCTGAACACAGATTGCTGCTGGAGACAGATTCTCCGTATTTATCTTTAACATCTGATATCCAGGCCAACCACCCACGTTATTTGGGTAACGTGGTATTAATCGTGGCTGGGCTACGTGAGATGCCAATAGCAGAAACCTTGGCCATTACTATGGAAAATGGCAGGGGTTTCTTTTCATAAGCATATTGAATGATTCCGTTATATTCCATTCATGGATATTATTATTTTTTTCTCCTTTACTATGTTGGGAACATAAGGATATTTAATATATCAGTGGCATTTATTTCTAAAATATGGATAGAATATGATTATGAAGAATAGAATCAGCTGTAAATGTGTAACAGTTTAAGCTTGTCCAATTTGCGACAGTATGACAAATGTTTTACCCGCATGTAGTGAATACGGGTGTCTGTAAATTATTAGGTGAAGGAACAAGTTCAAGGAATTATTTAATTGTTGATTGCAGAAATCTTTGTATATAAAGATGAGAATATAGAGATTAACATGCCCCGGGATGCGATCATGCGGGGATAATTTCCATTACATCACAAGTAAACTCCACTCTTTCAAAATGAGGGGGGGTGTTGGGAATAATGGACCATTGTCATGTAATGTATGATATTACGGTAAATAGACGTACCGCAGGACTGGATCCCGGGAATTGGTGGCACTGGACTGCTTGCTGGATGTGAACGAAGAGGAACCAGTGTGTGTTTTTTGGCGGGAATCGAAGGCCACATGGTAAATCTGGTTAAGAGAATTCATTGAGAGTATATAAACCTAGCTTTGGGAAATATATCTGTGAGGTAACTGGTGAGTTAGTAGTTATTTAAGTTCCCCCTTTATCGTAGATATTCGGTCACACAACATAACTATGTAAATGTCACAGATGTTGACAGAAAAAGACCTTGTCGTCTTGTGTTCTCTGTAAACGGTAGCATCCCAAATTGCCGAATCCCAAATTGTCGAGTCCAATTAGCCGATTCCCAAATTGCCGACATATGAAACATATTGTTATTGCAAGTAGAATAATGCTTCTAATTTATGAAGGAAAATTGTAAATAATTAAATAAATATTTCTTTTGAAATGGTCCGACATACCAGGGGGCTTAGATTATAGCATTCGAGCTCAAAAGGATATACGATGGATTAGTCCTGCAGACAACCATGATTTCTGTCAAGATGAATGATGCCAAGAAATAATTTCAAAACATATACTCTGTGAATAATAACTAGCATAAACATGAGAGAAGAAATACTGCTTTCAATAAAATATGTACACATCATCAATATTTTCTTTTTAAATAAAAAATAATATGATGAAATTTTGTCATTTTTAACAAAAGTCGGCAATTTGGGATTCGGCAATCTGGTACTAATTCCTGTAAGCATACCGTTGTATTGAAGCGTAACCGTTATAATAATACACAGTTGTTAAAAAAAAGTATCGATGTTAAAAGGTAATTTGCAGCTTTATTACGAACTTTTTATAATTATATATTTAAATAATCTCATTTAAACAAAGTATTGCAAAAATTTTCGACGGCACGACCGTCTTCGTCGGTTGCAAAACATAAACTGCTAAGCGATACAAAAAAAACAACAAGACGTCATAACATATAATCGTGCTATTATGACGTCGTAAAAAATTACTAAAAATGATCCTGAACATTATGAATAAATAAAATAGACAGCTCAAGATCAAACTTTGTCATAACTTTTATGGGACATTTACACTTAGGTACTTTAATTACCTAGCAACAATGACAAAAACCTTTTTTTTTTCTTTTTTTTTTAGAAATGGCGTTCGTGTGTATTTGAATAATCACCAACGGAATATGGTTTAAATTTAATTTTATAATCATAATACCATTTCTGCTTGTCACTAGCATTGTTGATGTTTTCACGCGCAAATTCATGTACAGTATCTAAGTAAGTTCTGATGTTATGCACATAATCCGATAAATTATCAAAGTTTTCAGTGTTACTCACAGTTCCATATAATAAGTCTACAGGTTGTCTCGCATCACGCCCGAACATCATCATATTCGGTGAATATTTTGTAGTGTCATGTTCTGCACTTCGATACGCCATCATTTGTAATGGTAACAAAGCGTCCCAGTTCTTTAGGTCCTTTGTAACACAAGTTGCTAACATGGCTTCCATTGTTGAATTGTATCTTTCCACCATTCCATCGGATTGGGGATGAAGAGCGGTAGTCCGTGTTTGATCAATTCCAAGTAGATTACAAAGTTCATGGAACAGTTTTGACTCAAAATTCGAGCCTTGGTCTGTGTGTATTTGCATTTGTTGCATACTTGAGGACGAATTGATAGATTCTCTTTCCATCAAATATAAATCAAATGTATGAGGTTTTAAATGTTAATGCATGTAATATTTTTATTATATTGCAGGTATGACTATGAAAATGCGCAAAGTTGCTAAACGGAATAACAGGAAGCAAGCAGTGGTTATAGAAAAAAAATAAAATAAAAAACAAAAAAAAACAGTAATATGAATAATATATATATAATGTGACGATTATGATGTATTTTTTCCATAATTGTATTGTTTTAATTCAACGCCCTTCAATAATTATATGTGACAATTGTTTGTGTACGTAAACTAAAATTTCTATGAGTGTGATGTTATTGTCAGTTGCGGCATTAAATGATTCATATTGTGTTAGCAAGTCTTCTGTGCTTGTTTAAAGTAGGAATTCTTTGAATTTAGATGAAATTGAAGTATAATGTTTCCATTTTTCAGAAAGTCTGTGTTCTTTCGATTCCAACACACTTAAATTGTTGATTGATTCTATGTCCACTGGAAGATTTTGTCTAGCATCATTTCAGATATTTTCAGTTTGGGAGTAGTGTTTTGAGAAGTTAACGTGGTATATATAGTTTGTTACCTTTTGGTGTCGGTGTCTTTATTCGTCTAGTATCCATAGTGCATACGCTTAAAGTTTTTCTACTTTTCTGCCTTAAAAATCAAAAACAAAAAAACAAGAAAAAGCAAGCCTACACGAGAGAAAAAGATAGATTTTGTTGGGATTAGGGCTTTAGCACTAAGATTTTTTTTAATTGTGCAACAACAATTTAGATTCTTGTTGAATGATGTGTTGGCCCTTTAAAGGGCCGTTGATAAATAATGAAGACTGTCTTGGTCTAGATTTGGTCGAAGTTCAACTCTTCGTACAGTTGCGGGTTATCATTTTCTGCTGGTGATGGTGGATTCTCGACGTTACCAAGCACACGATGTTTCTTGGGTTGTCGTCTCGGCGCCTCATTAACAGCGTTGATCACAGCCGATAGGAATATATCCTTTTGCCGCACTTCTGGGTACATCTGTATGGTGTACTGGCGGATGATTTCTTTTCTGACTGGGTCGAGACCTTGTTTCTTTTGTGGTCCTCCACCATTGAAATTGTAGAAGTAGCGGAGATTCTCATGGCCAAACAACTCTGGGGAGCACGTTTTTTTCAGTGCTGCAGCAAAGTTACTGGCACTCTTGGCTGATTCCATCATACTGGCCAAGTCTGTAGGTGCAATGGTGTAGAAATCTAGTATGGCAGGTTGGATTTCATCGCCGTCAGCTTGTACCTGTGGCATGGGTGCTGCTTTGTGGCTGTCGGCACAGTAACTGGTCGTACCCGTCATGTATTCGAAATTCGTAATTATTAGTTAGCTAGTTTAAAATAAAAAAAAACATGTATGTTAGGCCAAATAAAAAATATGTGTAGTTCCGGTTACATCAAAATGAAAAGTAAGGAATTTTTTTAATTTTACAATTTTATCTTTTTACATTGAGTCAATGGGAGAGACATTGTGACTTGAACATTGCTTATTGAAAAATGGCAAAAATATCTTTAGGGAAGGAGCTAAAAATTAGGGTAGGTAGGGGAACCGGAACCACTGACTGACAGAATTATCGCTGAAATTCCCGTAGTTATTTTTAGAACCACCGGAATCTATTTATGATTTTTTTAAACCACAGTGATATTTATTTTTGAAAAGCCTTGTAGGTACGAACAAAATAGGGCACAAAGGAAAGTACAGGAGGGATGAAGAACCGGGAGGCTGTGGTTGACACTGGACCACACAAATAATTCCATGGTCTGTTCATGGTGTCACCAACGCTGCCAAACTGGAGACTTTGAAATCCCACGAAATAAGTAAAGTCCACATCAAGAATCGGGATATTATTGCAGGGGAGTTAAAAGTAGCTGGTGGTTATGAAACTGAGGCAAGCAAATGTGTGGAATCAATGAACATGTCAGTCATTGATTAATTATCTCTCTTGTTTAGGAATGCCCATGCTTTGTCTTTGGCTGGGAGACCCTTCAGTGATTTCGAGTGGATGTGTCAGTTAGACACAGTGAAAGAACTTGATATAGGCAAGACCTATTTGAACCGCAAACGGACTAAAGAATTTACTGACTATATTGCAAAAATACATATGAACAACATCAAAAACAGTATTGACCAGGCCAAATTTGTATCCATAATGTCTCGTGCTATATTCACGCATGCCTCATATGAGAGTTTAAAGCATTTGGCTTGAGCAAAATTTATTTCTTATTGTTACATGTGTATGCTAATGAACTCTCTTGTATTGAAGGTGAATGCAGTTTAATGCACATTTGAATGGAAAGTGAATCCTCACATAAACATGTAGTGATTTAGTCAGGTGAATCGAGATATTCATGTATATATAGTGAGTCTAATACATTTGCGCTCCGGTAGAACATTATATATTTTGCTCTTAATGAAACATAATTATATTGTAAAAGTGAATAAATCCATGAGTGAAGCCATTGTTATTATAATAGCATCCGAGCAAGTGGAGGACCAAGTCAAGGAAATGAATCAGAACAATTTAGCTATGGAAGAAGTGCCTAGTAGTGAAGACAAACCGTCACTGAGTCAACCAATGGATGGGGCAGATTATGATGACTATAGTGACAATGATGAAGATTATGGGGATGAGGGAAGGGTTTATAGGATTATGTGTAGGGAGGGAATAATTGAAGAATAAAACATAATAAACTGCTTTATTTGAATGCTTTATTAGTCAACAACAACAAAAATATTATTGAAATATTTGAGCTACCAGTTTTCAATTTGCGCTAGTGATAGAAAATGTTTACTGGCCCAACATTTTTTTTTAGAGCCAGCCATTAGCTGGCCCGACTGTCCAACACTGTTCGTGTGGTAAAAAACTGAAAATACAGAATAATATAATCATTCAAATAATTTGTCTCCATGGCATGATCATTTTTCGAGTACCGATATGGAATAAATGTCAACCCGACACCAGACCCCCATCAATGTAAATGTCACATTCAAAATACATTCAATGATTCTAAATTTAGTAAATGTATACCTGTACTTAATATTGAATGTAGTCTTAAAGAAAAAAATTTACCATTGAAGGAATGAATTCATATTTTTTTCTGTCCATGAAGAAATAACATCAATCACTTGATGCACGCTGAATAACCAATGTATCGGGTTATTTTTCAGTGTGCACCACGTGCATTGATGTTATTTCGTATGGACAGAAAAAATATGAAGTCATTCCTTACAATTTAATTTATAATCTGATATTTACTTCAATGTAATTTAGCAAGAAAAACGTAAAAAAAAATCAGTCGATGACGTCACAGTCACACAACATTTTGTTTATGTTCTGATAGATTTAAAAACGTCAACCAATCAGCAAAAGCTTTACATCCAAAATTAAATAATTTGATTACGATGCACATGTTATCAATAATTAGCCTATAGGATAACTAATAGTACATATAGAAGCCTAATAACGTAAAACATTAAACAAGTGACTGAACAACACAAAAAATCACAAGTGTGGCAAGCGCACATAGTGAGTTATCAGTGTTGATCAGTCGCAAGTTGAAAATGTTTACGTTATTCGGATTCTATAATTAGTTTATATTCTGTTTATTACATAGATAATCTGCTACAAAAAGCATTACTTAGGAACGATGGGACTACGGTTTCCTCCACCGTTTCCTTTTGTGACGTCAGATACTGTTTTTAATGGACATCTTTGATGACATGAAAATAAAAATAAAATTGATAATTCATTCTGCATCAGTGAAATATCACATTTCCATTCACTCAGAAATTCTGCATTTCACACCTACTTGTACAAGTGTATCTACATGTATGTTATAATTTTTAGCTATTTTGTGACAAATATTAAAATACAGATTCTGATAAATTTGATGAGTAATGATATTTTTTGGTTTCATTTGTAATAACCTCAGTGCATGTGGTTTATTCAGTGTGCTGCTGTGCACCAAATGATACACGTTATTTCTTTGTAAACCAAGAAATAGTACCCTTACAATAATCATCCATTTATAATGATACATGTATGTATGATCATGTACATGTATTATGGTACAGATCCAGTCCATGACAGCGCTAGAAAGTATATAACAACATCTAAGCCAGACTTAACAGAAAACAAAGAGAATATCAGGTTCCTAAAATTTGAAAAAGAAGATTGCAAAATTTCTTAGTGAACAAGAAAATCAAAGAACAAAAACTAAGACAAAGCAACACGTTCAACTATTTCAAGATTACATGTTTGCAACAAAAGGAGATTCCTCCTATATTGACACATTGGATCCAGCCACCTTAAATGAATATCTGAGCTCTTTCTACCTAGGAATTAGAAAAAAAGATGAAAGTGAATATGAACCAAATTATCTTAAAAATATTCAACAGTCTAGAAAGGCACTTACGAAAGCAAAATTATCCAAAATCAATAACAGAAGATAATGAATTTTGATCTAGAGAAATTTTGAAAGCAAAATTAATTGATCTAATAAAGAAAGGAAAAGGTAGTGGTCCTAAAACAGCGGATCCAATAGATGATGAAGAAATCAAAATGCTGTATGAAAAAAATCAGCTTGGAAATACAACGCCAGACTCCATTAGTAACACCTTGTGGTGGCAATTTACAACACATTTTGGAATGCGTGTCAATACAGAACATTACAACTTATGTTGGGGAGACGTAGTGCTGAAAACTGACATCAACAACAAAGAGTATCTTGAATTAGTTAGAGAACGACAAACAAAAACACGTACAGGGGCAGACATAAAAAACACAAGAACATTGAATCCCAACACAAGATGGTAGATGTCCTGTCGCTTTATATAAATTGTACAAGTCTCAGGCCAGCTGACATGTGCAAGGATAATGATAAGTTTTACATCCAGACGCATGCCCAGTATGACTAAAGTGGAATATGGTTTAAAAACAATTTATGGGGTTGAACAAAATCACTTCTATCATGCCAAGAATGATAAAAGCGGCAGGCATAGAAAGCGATAAAAAACTGACAAACACTAGTGCAAGGAAACACTTGCTTACTAAGTTAGCAGACAGTAGCATACCTGATCGTCCGATTGTCCAAATCTCTGGCCACAAAAATATTGCCTCCATCAACTCCTACGCACAGATGTCCAGAAAACGGCAAAATGAAATCTCCTTTCCTGCAAACTTGATATGTTCGGCTGTAATGCCATATTCATCAGCTGATTTTCCGTTTTTAAATTTTTGCATAACATTTATTCTTTCTTTTCTTCGTCATGTTTTTGGAAACATCTTTTATTAAATTACATCTGTTTGTGCTGTTACTTAGAAGTTCATCTTTAAAATGTTGATTATCTTGTGGAGTAGCCAAATTTTTGAAGTATTCTGCAAAGGTTTCTCTTTGACTGGAGGCCGTTTTTTCTGTTTTAATGCCATCCACCAAGATTGCAGGTGTGTTGTTTGTTTCATTGGATTCATTTCGTTTATTCATTTGGAAAAATACCTTATCGTTTGGGTTCTTTTCTAGCCGTTGTAGAAATTACTCTCTTTCTATTGCTGTTTATTTACGTTGATGACGCAACGCCCTTTTTGCTGCTTATTTCTCCAGAAAGAGTTTATGGTCATTTCTTGGTCGACCGGCATTGTCCCATTCTCTGTGTTTCTGTTTACTGGTTTGGATCAGTTGACGAACTTTTGGCGAGACTTTATTTTTAAAACCGTTTAACTTGATGAGCTTCTTAGGAACTACTTTATCTGCCGTTTTGTGTAGAAGGTAAGTCAGTTGATTTATTTTGGCAATTTAGAGCTGACTGAAACAAAAAATAAACATCAAGGGGAGTGGAATAAGAGGATGCTCTTTACTTCCAGAAGGTAGAATGGTATTGTCCTGTTACAATTCTAATACTGTCAGTTTTATCAACAAGGAAGGAATAGAATTATTCCAGATAGGTAAAGATAAAACAGGATCCGATACTTATGATACAGTTTATATTAAAGATAACAATAGTGTTGCCGTTTCGTCTGAAGGCATTCACATTATAGTTATTCCAGTTGCAAGTTCTTAACTGGTTGAATATGTTCTGGTATTCTTTCTTGTCAACTTTTCCCCATAAAAGTGTGTATGTGGTGTGGCTTTTCTTTCCCTTTTTCGCTGTTGCCTTTAATGTTTTTGTTATATTGGATATGACCGGTAGGTGTGATGACGAGTTAATGGGATCATGCTCCATTACTATGGTTGTATTATTGTTGGAAAATATGTAGTCTACTTGTGACGTTGATTTGCCATCGTTCTGATAGGTTGGAGTTGAATGTGTGACCATCTCTTGATGTACATTCAGTTTGTTGTTTTTGATAAAATTCATACGTTATTTGTCGTAGCTGTCGTTTCTTTTCTTTACTAATGTGCCATTCATATCACCACAGAACACGATTGTATGTGTGTCTTCATATTTGTCCATTAGAGACTGTAAGATGTCTAAGTTTTCTTAGTTGGCATATATACATTCACAAGGCAAGTAGGTTTGTTCATAGTTTGAATTTATATGGCTATTATTCTTTCGTTTGCGTCCTCTAGCGTTCGTTTACATCATGGCAGCGAGTATGATTTATCATGTTCGGCACAATCCACTCATTATAGTCCTTTTCAAATGGCCAAAGCCAATGTTCTTGCAAACAGATAAATACATGTTTTTATGATAACTTATCTCGAAATTTCGCATATGCCTTTACACCCTCAATGTTACGTGTTATATCTATATTCTGTTGTTTTCCATTTGGATATACTCCTGAATAGGTTGAACTTTCATGAGGCTCGGAATTATTAAACCAGAGGCTCCCAGGAGCCTGTAATCGCTCACCTGGATCAAAGCTGCTTTCAATAACAACGCAACTACACTGTGCCGGCCATCTTGGAAGAGGACCATCCAATGACTATTCCATCAAAGTTTGGTTTTAATTGAGCTACTGGTTCCAGACAAGATGGTTTTTAGGTGAATTTCCCATAGAATCCTATGTTAAACTAAGTACAGCTGTGCAGCCATCTTGGTCAGAAGGCGGGACCACCAGACATAAATTTGGTTCAGCGGTTTCAGAGGAGAAGATTTAAATGTGATCTTTTATCAAAATATGCCTAATTTGCATAATCGGTATAAATCGGCTGAAATAAAAAATTCAAAAAAAAAACCCCGAACATATGCTAAACTACTCCTTGCCATGTAGCTGCAGTTCAAATTTGAGCTCATTTTGACTTATACTAAAACAGCAATGGACAATTGAAGAAATTTCTATTTTTTGTAACAACAGCCAACTTGAAAGGAGGGCGGGGCTGTCGGACACAATTTTGAAAGGGACCATCCCTGCCAGGTTTGGTTTAATTTGGTTCAGCGGTTTCAGAGGAGAAGATTTAAATGCGATCTTTTATCAATATATGCCTAATTTGCATAATCGGTATATATCGGCTGAAAGAAAAATTTCACAGAAAAACCCAGAATATATGCTAAACTACTTCTTGCCATGTAGCTGCAGTTAAAATTTGAGCTCATTTTGACTTACACTAAAGCAGCAATGGACAATTAAAATTTCATCCCCCCTTTTTTCTATTTTGAGCTTGGCGGCCATCTTGGTTGGAAATCGGGATCACCGGACTCAATTTTGGAAGGGGGCCATCCAAGAATCATTTCAGCAAAGTTTGGTTGAGATTGGCTCAGCAGTTTCAGGGGAGAAGATTTTTTTTAAATTTCATCCCCCCTTTTTTCTAATTTGCATAATCGGTCAAAATCGGCAAAAGTTCAAAGTTCATAAAAAATCCTGTAATACATGTTAAAAAGCTCATCATTATGCTTATACAGTTCAAATTTGGGCACATTCTGGCTTAAAATAGAGCAGTTTTGGTCATTTGAAGAAATTTCTATTTTTAGTAACATCGGCCATCTTGAATGGAGGGCGTGGCTGTCGGACTCAATTTTTAAAGGGACCCACCCAGGGACCATCCCTGCCAGGTTTGGTTTAATTTGGTTCAGCGGTTTCAGAGAAGATTTAAATGTGATCTTTTATCAAAATATGCCCAATTTGTATAATCGGTATATATCGGCTGAAAGAAAAAATTCACAGAAAAACCCGGAATATATGTTAAACTACTCCTTGCCATGTAGCTGCAGTTAAAATTTGAGCTCATTTTGACTTACACTAAAGCAGCAATGGACAATTAAAATTTCATCCCCCCTTTTTTCTATTTTGTGCTTGGCGGCCATCTTGGTTGGAAGTCGGGATCAACGGAAACAATTTTGGAAGGGGGCCATCCAAGAATCATTTCAGCAAAGTTTGGTTGATATTGGCTCAGTAGTTTCCGAGGAGATTTTTTTTTTATTTTTCATCCCCCCTTTTTCCTAATTTGCATAATCGGTCAAAATCGGCAAAAGTTCAAAGTTCATAAAAAATCCTGTCATACATGCTGAAAAGCTCATCATTATGCTTATACAGTTCAAATTTGGGCACATTCTGGCTTAAAATAGAGCAGTTTTGGCCATTTGAAGAAATTTCTATTTTTAGTAACATCGGCCATCTTGAATGGAGGGCGGGGCTGTCGGACACATTTTTGAAAGGGACCCACCCAGGGGCCAGGTTTGGTTTAATTTGGTTCAGCGGTTTCAGAGGAGAAGATTTAAATGTGATCTTTTATCAAAATATGCCTAATTTGCATAATCGGTATATATCGGCTGAAAGAAAAATTTCACAGAAAAAACCCGGAATATATATTAAACTACTCCTTGCCATGTAGCTGCAGTTAAAATTTGAGCTCATTTTGATTTACACTAAAGCAGCAATGAACAATTAAAATTTCATCCCCTTTTTTTCTATTTTTAGCTTGGTGGCCATCTTGGTTGGAAATCGGGATCACCGGACACAATTTTTAAAGGGGGCCATCCAAGGACCACTCCACCAAAGTTTGGTTGCAATTGGTCCAGTGGTTTCTGAGGAGAAGATTAAAATGTGAAATGTTGACGGACGGACGACGGACGAAAAGTGATGACAATAGCCTGAGCTAAAAATGGTGATTTGGCTGTTGTGTTTGGCCTTCCGCTTGTTCCTCTATGTGCTTGGTGGCCTCACTTTAGTCTATTTGTTTAGGTTGTCCATTTTCTGACGCCTCATTGCGGGTGTATTTTTCCTTTGATCTTGCTTGTTCGTTCCTGTGTTGAACAGTCATTTAAATGTGACTCAGTTGTATTAATGCTGGTCTGTTTTTCAGAGCTATCATGTTCCGCTCGGTTTGTACCGGTAGGAAAGCAAGTAGGTAATGAGGTTTCTATATTCTGTTTTACTGGACTTACCACCAATGTTTGAGCTGTATGTATAGTTGGTGGTCTGATTTGCAAACTACTTTGGGCGTATGTTGGAGGAGGGAGTCCTGGACCACTTAGGTGATTATTGATCTGCTGTGGATCCATATGGTTTGGTGGTCGATTGAAAGATGGTATTTGATGATGTGGAGGCGGTGGTTGTTGCAATGTTGATGTCATGTGCGGCCCTATAGGGTAGTTCATAAACGGATTTGGCTGGAAGGTTAGAGGTGGTATATGAAATGCGGTAGGAATTTGTGGTCCCATTCGCGGATTCATCATATATAATCCATGATTAAATGGTTGTTGTTGACCAGGCCATTGCATTGTGGGTGCTTTAAGAGCATACTTTGTTGCAGCTGCATTGCCATTTGTGTGGTTAGTGCTGTGTTCATGCACATGTGTTGAGTAAGTTGGAACTCATGCTTTTTGACATTGTTCATAATGCGCTGTATTTGGCAGCTGTTATTATAGCTCGAATTACATCCATTACTTGTATGGCAGTTGTTTGTATAACTTTGTGCATCTTGGTTGTTCATGGACGGTATCGGATCTCTTTGTTCTAATCTTCCTTTCTAGATCCATAATATAATTCCTTTGAATAGGATCAGTTGTTTTTAATTTTGTCCAATGTTCATGGTTGTTTTTGTTTGCTTGGTGGTAGTTTTTGGTTGTTCAGTTACCACATGAATAATGTCAGGCGTGTTGGTTATCTGTGCTACTTGCTCTGATCTGTATAGGCTACCACGTCAGTGTAGATCGGATAAACCTGTGCTCACTGAGTGGGGACCTGTTTGTTACACATTTGTTCTGCTTGAGGTGAAGTATTGGTGGTATCAGATACTCTCTTAATTGTCCTATTCATATCATTAGTATGGTTTTCAGTGCCATTTGTAGGACCAGTATAGCTCGGAAAAACCCGTGCTGATTGGGGTATGGCAATTTGATTTGGCTCTTGTTTTGTTCTTTTGCTTAGTCTCCAGTACTATAGTTTCATCTATATCCTTTGGCAGTTGATACAGATGGTCATATATGCATTGTTTGCATAAATATGGTATATCACTATCTATTTTGTGTACTTGTGCTTTTGTAAGTCCGACACATTCGAAATGTAGCCAATCGTCACATTCTTCGCATTCAATGGTGTCGCCTTCTGCATGTTTTTGACATACTGGACAAATATCTTTACTCTCAATTTCTGTCTCCATGTCCTTATATGTAATCATTTCCATTTGATTGGTTCGTATAGGTTCTTCGTTTTGGGCTTGTAGTAGTGATTTGTTGTTGTTCGGCCTGTCCATGCTTTATGTTTCTGTCAATGGAATTTGCAATTCTGTAGTTAAGCTCATTTAGGTCGTTACAATTAACGGCTATTGCTTCTTTAATTCTAAGCAAAATGTTTTCAATAAATAAATCCAGATTAGAGTCATTAACAAGTATCGAGGTGCTTATGTGGTAGCAGTTAATTGTGAATTTTAATTTGTTGCCTGCCTATCCTGTTTTGAGTTGGATTAGAACACGAAATATTAGGTCTACTTCAGCAATATTCAGGTCGATTCCTCTGTGTGTGGTAATAGCAAGACCTGCATTATTAGTATAGTCCTTGAGTAATACAAGTAGCTTTGCTTTTGTTAGTTCATATGCTGCTGTGCTCATGTACATCCGGAAATTATCATTGTGTTTCATTACAGTTTGTAGATGGTCTGTGTTACAATTCTTTTCCAGTGCTTTTTGAACATTGAGCTTGTATGGTTTTGAATTTAGTCATTTGTTGACGTCTTCTGTGGACTCAAACTTAATCTTGTAAGGGTGGTTCCCGAGTTTCGTTAACTTTTACCTAAAGTTTTTTCACCACTTTTTTAAGTGTTTTTTATCTCCATATTTATTGTTCTATCTATTTATATGATTATAAAAACGATTTATCAGTATAGCTCGGAAAAACCCGTGCTGACTGATATGTAGATGTTAAGTATGTTCGTATTAGTGAGATGGCTTGCGCTAATGTCTAGTTTAGTTTATTGCGAAATATAAGAAGGTTTACCAGTATAGCTCGGAAAAATCCGTGATGACTGATATGCAGATGTTCAGTATATTCGTGTTAGGCGGATGGTTTGCGCTATTTTCTGGGTTAATTTATTGTCAACAGTCTACTCATTTGATTACTTATTTTTCGTAGCTAATATCTTGCTAATGTATGACCATGATGTACACCGTCACTATAATTCAAAGTTGGAGTAATTGCGATTTTCAGGATGAAGACTCTCCCAGGAGGTATTATGTATCTTTAACGACGGTACTGATACATATTTCCATCCTGGGAATGAGTCTTATTCAGCTATTGGTCTTACTGTTACAGATCCATCTTTTCTTCTAGATTTCCATGACGGATCTCTATGGAAGTGATCATTTCCCCATTATTCTTGAAAGCTTACATTCTACTGTAGGTGAAAGACCTACACGGTATAAATTTGACAAAGCTGACTGGCCCCTGTACGAACCGATATGCAGGGAAAAACTTCAAACGGAAATGATCCGAAATGCCACGGATCCAATCTTGAAGTTTAACGAAACGATAATATCAATAGCTGATGAGACATAACAAAGACCTCGGCAAATCCAAAACATCCAGGATAACCATTGTTTAATGATGAATGCAAATATGCCATCAACAATCGCTAAAAGACCGAACGACGGTTCGGAAAACATCCAACATCGGCAATTTCCGTATCTTCAGGGCGGAATCTAGAAGAACTTTGAAACAAAATCGGCGCACTTCCTGGCGTAATTTTGTTTCTGAATTAAATTTCCATACACCGATGAATAAGGTTTGAAATATGGTACAAACAATTAAAGGCAAAAATAATAAAACAAACGTCCACATTTAAAAGATGGACAAGACACTAACATCTGAACAGGACATTTCAAATAAATTAGGCCAAACATTTTCAAACTAGAGGCTCCCAGGAGCCTGTAATCGCCCACCTGGTTTTCAATTTGACATCTTAAGTTGATAGAAAATGGGGGTCTTACACATAATTTTGAAAGTGGGCCACCCAAAGATCATTTCAACTAAAATTTCTCAGCAAAAGATTTTGATGTGATTTTTATCTCATAATATTCCTAAACGGAATAAACTGGCTGAAAAAATCTCACAGAAAAACCCAGAATATATGTTAAACTACTCATTGCCATATAGCTGCAGTTAAAATTTGAGTTCATTGTGATTTGTAACAAAGCGGAAATTGACAACTAAAGAAATTTCTATTTTTAGTAACAGCAACCATTTAGAATGGAGGGCGGGGCTGTCGGACACAATATTGAAAGGGGACCACCCAAGGACCATCCCAGCCAAATTTGCTTTAATTTGATTCAGCGGTTTCAGAGGAGAAGATTTAAATGTGATCGTTTATCAAAATATATCTAATTTGTATAATCAGTATAAATCGGTCGAACGAAAAAATTCACAGAATATATGTTAATCTACTCATTGTCATGTAGCTGCAGTTAAAATATGAGCTCATTTTGATTTATAATAAAGCAGCAATGGACAATTGAAGAAATTTCTATTTTTAGTAAAAGCAGCCATCTTCAATGGAGGGCGGGACTGTCGGACACAATTTTGAAAGGGACCCACCCTGCCAGGTTTGGTTTAATTTGGTTCAGCGGTTTCAGAGGAGAAGATTTAAATGTGATCTTTTATCCAAATATGCCTAATTTGTATAATCGGTATATATCGGCTGAAAGAAATATTTCACAGAAAAACCCGGAATATATGTTAAACTACTCCTTGCCATGTAGCTGCAGCTAAAATTTGAGCTCATTTTGACTTATACTAAAGCAGCAATGAACAATTAATATTTCATCCCCCTCTTTTTTCTATTTTTAGCTTGGTGGCCATCATGGTTGGAAGTCGGGATCACCGGACACAATTTTGGAAGAGGGCCATCCAAGCACCATTCCGCCAAAGTTTGGTTCAAATTGGCCCAGTGGCTTCAGAGGAGTTGATTAAAATGTGAAAAGTTAATGGACAGACGACGGACGCTCAGTGGTGACAATAGTTCACTTGACCCTTTGGGTCAGGTGAGCTAAAAACTCTTCTACGCAAAATTACCATCCAGAATTTCAAAAATCTAAAAAGCAAAAAGAAAATAAAATAAATTGAATTTTAAGTCAAAGAATTTGGAGAAATACAATCGCTCGTTTTCGTTAGATGAATTGAGAAAATCGTTGGATAAGGCACATGCCACTGCATGTGGCCCTGACGATATCCATTACCAGCTTCTCAAATATCTTCCGGAATCGGCACTCCAAACTCTTTTAGATCTCATGAATGGCATTTGGGAAACGGGCGACTTGCCATCAATTTGGAAATTAGCTAGTGTCATTCCTATTCCAAAACCTGGTAAAGACCATTCCGAACCGTCGAATTATCGGTCTATTGCACTAATTGGTTGTGTGTAAAACCATGGAAAGGATGATCAATGCTCGCTTTGTATGGTTTCTGGAATCCAATGGACTCTTGTCCAATATACAGTGTGGATTCCGTCACGGTAGAAGCACCTTAGATCATCTTGTTGGTTTTGAAACTTTTATTCGAAACACCTTTGCCAAAAAGGAACATGCTGTGCCTATCTTTTTCGATTTTGAAAAGGCATACAACTTGTCTTTTCTGCAAAAAATTAAAAGATCATGTAAAACCTGATGAAAAAACTGATGAAGGTGATGTTTGTAATTTAACAGAAGAAGAGTGATGAGGTTGTCTTAGGAGAATCAGATCATAAAGATTTGAGTAAAATTGTACAAACTATTTTCCCTGAGTGTTCTGTTAAAATGCAATCATTTATAATGAGCCAAAAATGGGGCCTTAGAGCGACACCCTTTTGAAAGGATATGGAGAAAAGACATCATTAGGTTGTGTCTAACTTTATATTGTAGAAGCCCTAGGGGTTATGCCGAATTAAAAAAAACAGTAATTTTATGATGTTATCTTCACAGAACTTGCTAAGAAAATATAAGAACTCAATCCATCAAGAAGCTGGTATCAATATAGATATGCTTGCATGGATGTCAAATGAGGCGATGATTATCAAGGGGGTCTTATATTTGACGAAATGTCAATAGAACCTGACTTGCAATTCTGCAAAAGAAATGGTAATGTAGAATTAATAGGATTTACAGTGTACGCCTGAATCCGTCATTTTTGATCAGATGAAAAGCTAGAAAAGGGAGAAAAAAACATTAGCAACTCATTTCCTTCAATTAATTTTGTTGAGTTTTAGAGGATTTAGGTTTCCTTTTGCTCATTTCCCATCACATACAGCATCTGGACAATAACTATATTTGTTATTGTGGAAATCTGTAAATATGCTATCATCATATGACTTCATAATTCAGTATGTTAGCACAGATGGGGCCCAAAGAAACCGTGATCTATTCAAAATTTTATTACCTGATTTTGATTCATCAAATGCTTTGACAAGTTCTTTCAGAAATATTTGTTCCCTTAAAGGGAATGAAAAGCTGTTTTTTTTTTGGCTATGAATATTTCACATGATATTAAAAAGATCAGAAATAACATTTCTAAGAGTGAGGATTCTCAATCAATTTTGGAAACGGCTCTTAAAATTAGATGACAAGTATATAAAATGGGATCATTTTAAGCAAGCATATATGTGGGTCATTTCTACCAAATCCTTTCCATTTTCATCATAGACTATCACAAGAGCATATTTATTTATCACCAGAAGGGAACATGAGAAATCATCTGGTGGGGGAGGTCTTTAATAGTCTACAAGTAAAGAGACTATCTCATCGAAAGAGGCAGAGTGGTAAAAACAGTGCAAAGTTAATTGAAGAAGTTGCACAAGAATTCGAAACAAATGAGGTTGAGCCTTCTATATTGAACACTATTAATAAAAAGTGGGGTCAAAAGATTGATATTAAGTTGTTGAGAGAAAGGATGCAAAAGTATCCTATACCAAGCAACTGTGATAGACTGTGTGTCCCTAAAGTGAACCTTCCAGTCTGGAAAAGATGAAATCGCTTTGTCAGAACTAAAGATATCAGAATATCAACTATACAGCGTATTTGTGTAGCTGCAGAGGCAGCATTGGCTGGTGACCTTAGCCTCTGTTCGGACTAAACCATTAATTAGATGTCTGTTCCGTTTTCGTCCAACTGGGGGGGGGGGGGGGGGGGCTCAAGAATCTGTAAGTCTTGCAACTGAAAACGAGACAATTTATCTGCAATTACATTCTGTAAACCCTGAATATGTTGTGCCTCAAAAACTATATTATAATGTAAAGAACGGGTTACTAATTTACGTAATAAATTCATAATTGGCTTATCTTTTGACGTCTTCCTGTTGATAACATGAACAATCGACATGTTGTCAGTGTAGAATTTAATAGGTCTATTGCATAAAAAGGAACCCCATAATTCTAAAGATATAACAATAGGAAAAAGTTCCCTAATACAGATATGTAGCTTTTTCCATTCGTCCGACCATTTTGGAGCAAACCATTTGGAACCAAGACTAGATGCTCCCATGAGCCTGTATAGTTCACCTGGGTATAATAACATCAGTCAATAAAACTTGACAACTTCTGTCAAAAAATAACAAATGTAGCCCTCGTCATTGCAGACCCCCTCTCCAAAAAAAATTGGGCTGGGGTTCCCCCTTTAATGTAAATTATCAACATTGCTGTAAAAAAAACATAAATGTCAATGATTCTCAAAATTTAGCTTTTGCTACAGAGTTGCTTCCCTTTGATTATTTGAGTAACCAAAAGGAGGAATAACTCTTCACACAGTTGTCGGACATTTTCAACTGTGGAAACTTTTTTTGTAGATCTTGACATGCTGAACATTTTTGCAGTTTAAACTTTCCCTCTATCTCTGATAGTTTTTGAGATATAAAATGAAAGTATTAAAATTTAGAACATTTGATGAAAAAGGGCAATAACTCCAAAATGGGTAGGTAGATATTGACATGCCGCACATTTTTGCAATTTAAACTTAACCTTTATCTCATATAGTTTTTGAAATATAAGACGAAAAGTAATAAAATTTTAAAATAAAATTGATGAAAAAAGGGCAATAACTCCAAGATTGGTAATCAAATTTACTTCAAATTTGCAGGGTAGGTAGATCTGTAGATGCTGAAGATGTTTGAAATTTAAACTTAACCTTTATCTCTTATAGTTTTTGAAATATAAGACGAAAAGTATTAAAATTTTACAAATTTGATGAAAAAAAGGTAATAACTCCAAGATGGGAATCAGATATACTTCAATATTGCAGGGTAGGTAGATATTGAAATGCTGAACATGTTTGCAGTTTAAACTTAACATCTATCTCTTATAGTTATCGAAATATAAGACGAAAAATATTTAAATTTAGAAAATTTGATGAAAAAAGGGTAGTTAGATCTTGCTGTGCTGATCATTTTTACCCCTGACAGATTTCTGATATTATTAACGGGTTTTGTGTAATTACCCAAAAACCTGCAATTTTACCATATATCCTATTTTTAGTATCAGCGGCTATGTTGATTGGTACACGGCATCACCGGACACAAGTTTGAAACTAAACACCCTGGTGATGATTCAGGCCAAGTTTGGTTCCAATTGATCTAGTAGTTTCAGAGGACAAGATCTTTGAAAAGTTCAGGTGAAGCACCAGGAAATATATAATTAAAATTGTTACGTAAATCTTCATCAACAGTTTTTTTCCATATCAATCACAGTACATGTTTGTACTTTGATCATTGTAATTACATGCCTATCTTGTTGGTTTATGAATTTTACACCAGGGGCAGGCAAAATCCCTCGTCGAACCACCTAAGCCTAATAAAATTTGCAAAAATTTCATGCCGCCTCCTACAAATAAAACAATTTCAAAAATGTTTTCATCTACTGTTTTGTTTTTTCTCAGAAAGTTCACTGAGTTGATCAAAAAGAGGTTTGCAAGAGTTCCTCAGGTTTTCGTAATTTTCATCACATTTAACAACTGGTAGAGTGTTTAACTGATTGTAGGAAAGATTATTTTCATTTGTTAAGATAGCTACTGAAAAAATACAAAGTTCGAGATCCTACTTACTCGGGTATCATCACCTCAAAACTTAATCTGAACTTTATTGTCTGTTACTCCTTTATTTAACTGAAATGTAATCATTCTTTGACGTTCATTGTTTAAATTTATCATAGCACCTGGCTTGTTTCCAGGAAGTCTTTCTATATGGTAAATCGTATGTAGGTGGCATGTCATCATAGATCATCGACAGTTCATAATATGCTGCGTCGCTGACGCAAAACTTATCCAACAAAAATACCAACTGTTTTAACAAATCGTTATCCTCAAAGTTAAGGTTTTCATAATTTGAAATAAAAAATGGTCTAATTCTAATTTCTAATCTGTCACATTTTAATAACTGCAAAAAACTGAACTGTGTATTGCATATTTTTACATATATATCTACAATTTTCAATATACAATAAAAAGTGATTATAAATTTCTAAAGTTAAAGCCACTGCGGTAGTATCTACCCTAAGTTTATTTACAATCTTTGGACTGTGGTCTGTTAAATGAATACAGTCCTAAAATTTCAGGCTTGCCACAGGAGACAAAATATCAGACATACTTATCAAATATAAAACCTTTAATATGAAGGATAACATATAAGTATTTTTAAAAAGAAAACTAAGTCTACACATGAGAAGAAGCAATGAATATAAAGAGCACAGATGTACTGATGCTAGATGAAATATCTA